>VWZX01009713.1:8791-32948 GCA_013399015.1 Galbula dea
GCATCCTGGGCTGCATCAAGAGAGGTGTGACCAGCAGGTCTAGGGAGATGATCCTGCCACTCTACTCTGCCCTTGTAAGGCCCCACCTGGAGTACTGCCTCCACTTCTGGGCTCCTCAGCATACAAAAGATGTGGACCTGTTGGAGCGAGTCCAGAGGAGGGCCACAAAGATGATTAAAGGACTGGAGCACCTCCCCTACGAGGAAAGGCTGAAACAGTTGGGGTTGTTCAGCCTTAAAAAGAGAAGGCTTCAAGCAGATCTCATAGCTGCCTTCCAGTACCTAAAGGGGGATTATAGGATAGAAGGGGAGAGACTTTTTAGATTCTCAAACTGTGATAAGACGAGGGGAAATGGTTACAAGCTGCAAGAGGGGAAATTTAGGTTGGAGATTCAGAGGAATTTCTTTACCAGGAGGGTGGTTAGGCACTGGAACAGGTTGCCCAGAGAGGTTGTGGATGCCCCACCCTTGGCAGTGTCAAGGCCAGGCTGGATGTGGCCCTGGGCGACCTGGTCTAATGATTGGCATCCCTGCCCTTGGCGGGGGGATTGGAACTAGATGATCTTGAAGGTTCCTTCCAAACTGAGCCATTCTATGATTCTATGAATCTATGATTCTATGTTCTCAGTTGTCCGAGTGGGGATTAGGACAACGTTGCTTTCTAGTATGAAGGAAATCTGTGCAGCCCAAACGGTGTACAAAGTGATTATAAGTCAGCAGTTAAATTGATGTGTAGTGTGTTTTGGCCTTAGAGTTTTCTAATATTTTTGCAAAAATCACAAGTGGGGGATAAAGGCGTCTAGTTAGAAAAGCCAAGATGTATTTACTATATAAGCAGTATGATAGAGTATTAATAGCAGGGACAGAAAAAGCAATTAAATAGTTATAATTTAAATTTAACTAAGTAAAATGAAATATAAATAAATAAGAAGGATTCTTACAGATGTTTTTACTGCTACTTTGAGTAGTTAACTAAACAGACTCTTAACATAGGAAGACCTCTAGCCTCATAGGATATTTGACTGAGAAAAGCAGATCCCTGACTCTGTATGGGGTTCAACCACTCAGGACTATCTGTACAATCAAGTCTTTTGTTCAGCACTTTGCCTCTTCACAAAAAAACTCATTTAAAGAAGAACATCTTAAAACTTCCTGCAAAATTTTTCCCTTCCACTATTGTCCTTCTACTGTAGACTTCACACAGCCTGAGAAATGTTTCTTAGAACAGTGCTATCTCCTGTTATTGCCAGAATTTTATCAGATCAGCAGCAGCCATTTTTAGTTAAGGTTTGAAAATACTGATGGATAAATATTTAACAACTTCGGAATTAGTTATGCAATTCGTTGTTAATCAACAAAAAATTTAGTCATCCACTGCGTTTTGGAACAACCTGTTCTAGGGCTGCACCACCCTTCTTGTGAAAAAACCTATCCTAATATTGAACTTCAGGATTATTATCCTTCTGGTCTATGTAATAATGACACGTGAACAGTTTCTATTAAGCAATCAATTGAACAAAAAGTTCTGCAGGAAAACTTACAGCAAAGATAGAAAATTAAAGAGTTCTGATCCTACTCTTCCCACTCAACAGTCTTACAAAATTATACTTTCATGGCACTTGTTAATTATTACTTTGCAGTTAATTCTGGTTCTTCTATTTAACAAGATGTTTGTTCTTCACTAATGTATGTAATAAACTCAGGTTTTCTGTGAAGTAAATTTACCAGGTAGTAGATTGCTTGGCCATGTGATTAAGTTTGAGACACACTGTGGATAACATAAATAGTAAGAGCTTCTGTCTTTGCTTCTTTCTATGTGCCCTTTGATGATATTCTCTCTAATAAAGACAAACTTATTCTTAAAAATTTGCTTTATCCCTTCTATAAGGAATTTCACACAGCAAGAAGGAGGGAATGTCAAGTTAAAGTATACAGCATTTCTGTTGTACTGAATAAAGTGTTGAAGCTCAAAAACAATTTAACAGGAAAAGGTTTTTGCAGCAAATATTTTGACAAGTTCTTTTTATTACTCTCCCCTTAGGACATTAAAGAAAAAGTTTTCTGTTTGAAGCACTTTTTTTTGAAATAGCAAAAGGAAAGGCTGTCTGTGGGCTCAGCTTCAACTGAAACCAATGTTTGCCTATTGGACTTGAATGAAATGGATGTGCCCTTTAACTTTCTCTGATAAAATATTGTCTACAACCACCAGCACTCAACCTTGTGCTGCTGTTAGCCATGCACAAACATCCAATATCTGTCTCTTACTCATTGTGAAGTATAGCAAGGTTTATTCTAAGAGATAGTCATGCATGAATAATATGTAGCTTTCAACGTCTAAGCACTACAGGTTTAAGTGTTTCTCTTCGATTTGTGCACTGTATGAGTCATACAAGAAAACTGCTTGACTGATACTTCGTCACTGAAAATTAACTGGAGTTCTACTCTTGACCTTAATTTGTGCACAATCAAGGGGATTTCTAAAATCATAGGTATATCTTCTTTTAGTTTTATTTGTGCTAGCAAAGATGCTCTACTTACTCTTCTGCAACTGCCAATGGAAAATATCAGGTGAATGATCCTTAATGTGCTTTAGAAAATTGATCAGCATGAACACAAACTTTCTTCATTAGTAGGTTTAATTATTTATTCTAATTTTACATGAAAGGATTCAAAGAAGCTCACATAGACCATTGACAGAGGGCATTGGAACTGAAAGCACAGAAGATGGTCACAAATCTGCATATTTAGTTAAAAAGTAGGCATTTGGCTTTGGCTGAAGTCATAGATTTAAAAGAGAAGTCACTGAGTAAAAAGGGAGAAGCTCTGACCTGGACTAGACCTAAATCAATCCAATATTTATCTTTGCCTCCAAAACACTCAAGATTTCCTCCCCCACCACTTTTGCCATCCTAGAGACACTCCAAGCCAAACCTATGCAATTCCATCCCACATAATACTATCCATGCCTACAATGGTATTTCTGACTGCAAGTTTCAAATTCCAAAAGAATCTGGAAAATATATAGCTGAAATGACCAACTATATATCTAAAAATAAAAAGGCATAAGGTTTCATGTCAGCCTCAAACTGCCAATTAATACTGTGAAAGTCTGCTGAAAATATTAGAATCCAACTCACAAAATGAGCACTCATAAAACACTAGAATAGGCTAGGTATTCTTAAAAGACATTTAAACACATAACATCTATTAAGTCTATGCCTAACACACATTTACAGATGTCCTCAAACACATTTTAAAATATTCTTTGTGTTGAATGGGTGTGCAATTTTTAAGTTGGTTTCCACAGTTCCCAGACTTCTGGAGGGTGAGTGTTTGTGTGCAAGACAAATAATGATGCATATTTTCCAGCAAAACATGCATAACAACACATCTAAGTTTTTAAAAGAATAAAAAGGAGCATGAGCCAAGATACTTTCTTGCAGGGTAACAATACTAAAAAGCTTAAGGATTATACTACAATTCAAAGTACAGTTTGTCTGAGAATTCAAGGATCACCAGTCAGATTGAACTCTCATGTATCCAAATTCTTCTGCTGTTTCCTCTAGAATGTTGTTTTATGCCATTTTTATATCCTGTCAGATAAGCCTATGGGATCAAAATTGGCTTAAAAATAATGTCTTCTTAACTACCAGATATACTGTCAAGCAGATTGGGTGATACAGCTAATGATTCTTTAGTAGCTAGTTCTTCCATAATCCTAGCTATTTTATGCTTCTTTGTTATATTTTTTCCCCAAATCAGACAGACCTTAAAGAAGTGGAATGAAAGACACACATGCTCATGTATGCACATGCTCCTTCTGCTCTGATTTGCCAGAAAAAGTGGATTGGCCCAAGTTCAAGAACCATTCTTGAAGCAGAACATCTTTTAATCACATTTCAACAGCTGAAGAGCCAAACCAAGCATGTAAGTGAATGTTACTAGAGGCTATTAATCCAGGTAAAACCCCTTTTATAAATGAACAGAAAAACTTATTGAAATACAAAGGGGAATGTACACCTTGGAAGTACAAGCTGCTCTTACCAGAAGTAAGAATTTTACTTTCATTCAGGCCCACATCCATTACTAAAAGCGATCCTATACTTCTGACATTGTCAAGGAAGCTTTGAGATACCAGAATAAGTACCACTACAGACTAAGTACCTACAATCACCTGACCTGATGAAGTATCCTGAACTGCTTCCTTCGTGTATCTGGAGACCGAGACCACTGAAGTGAGAACCAAAAGACAGAACAGGGATGTTCAGATTTTCCCAGCTCCCAAGATCTTTCCTCCCAGAGAAATCAGTGTTTTATAAATCAGATTCTTGCTCTTTGTCTTTTCAATAGCTAGTAACCACACATTAAAATATATGGACTGATAGGTGTCTTGTCAGTGACCAAATAAAGACAACAAATTACTTTTTACATTACGTTACACACATGCTCCCTGATACACACCATATAATCTTTACCAAGAAGCAGACATGAATGCATCGGTTAGATAAACTGCACATCCATCCATCCATCCATCCATCCATCCATCAGTGGTCATAGCAGAACAGATTCATAGCTTCCATAAACTGATGCTAGAGCAATTGATTGCAACTCTCTGGCTACACCCACCCACCCAATTGTTAACCCACTTAATAGTTTGTTCTTCAAATCCATGTGTCTCTGACTGAAAGATAAGGATGCCATGCGGGACTATGTCAAGGGCCTTACAGATGTCTAGGTAGATGATATCAGTTGGCCTTCCTTTGCTGACTGTTGCAGTCACTCCATCATAGAAGGCCACCAGATTTGTCAGGCATGATGCTCCCCTTGGTAAAGCCATGTTGACTGTCTGGGATTTCTTCCCTGTCTTGGCATGTGCCTTAACATAGTTTCCATGAAGATCTATCTATTCCATGATCTTCCCAAGCACAGAAGTGAGGCTCACCAGTTTGTAGTTCCCTAGAACCTGCTTTCTACTGTTTTTGAAAAGAGGGGTGATATTGCCCTCTTTCCAGTCACCGGGGACTTCAATAGACCACCATGAATTTTCAAATATGACAGAGAGCAGCCCTGCAACCACATCAACCAGTTTTCTCAGGATTATGGGATGTATGTCATTAGATCCCCTTATTTATTTTCATCAGGTGGTCTTGAATTCACTTTTCACTTACAGTGGGAGGGACTTTGCTCCATCAAGCCCCACCTAAAGGTTTACGGACTTGAGAGACCCTGGAAGCCTGACTGCCATTGAAGACTGAGGTGAAGAACTTTTTATATACCTCAGTTCTCTCTGTATCTGTTGACACCAGTTGCCCATTCTCACTTAGCAGAGAAGGGACACTACTATGAGATAAGCAGTGTGTTAAAAAAGGATGTGAATTAGGGAAGACTGTGGGGTAAGAAGTTAAAGGGAAGCAAAATGGAATAAATAATTGAATATATGTTACACAAACAGTTAATCTATGGAAGTCTGAAGGGCTTCCCTTCTGGAAAGGAGGAATGTTCTGAGTCATTCCTGACCTGGTAAAACTTTGAGTTACAAAGTAAAAAGGAACTGCTGTTTTGCCTAACTTGCTCACTTCCAGAGATGACAACACAGTTTTCAGCTGTCTGTTTAAGCCAGACTAGTGATTCTAATATACAGTTCCTTATTTCTCACACTTTTTCTGTGTTGCCTCCTCCAAAATATGTCCATAGGTCTCCCCTCTATGGCATGTTGCAGAGGCCATAGGGCAACCATAAACCAGGAGATAGGAGTTTAAACTAGATGCAGAAGGTGAAGAGAAGTTACTACAGATATTTGAAGAGGAATCATCCTATAAATGTGTGGCAACACTTGTCTGTTTAAAAAGTCAGCCTCCTGCTGTTCACATTGTATTTAATTTGCAAACAGTAGGCAGAAATTTGGAACTTGTAGACTTTCAGTTGCTCTTGATGCATTGCATATTTTAGCTAGGAAAGTACTTATCCAGACTGACAGTGTCTTCCTTAGCTAAAGGTCAAAAAAAAGGATGCTGAAGGATGTGCCAACAGGAAACGCAAGTGCTTTAACCTATAATCTGACTCCTATTGTCAAACTCCAACTAGTGTTTCAGGAGCTATTTCTAATGTGACTAGACTGACAGTAGCACTTAAGAAACTCTATAGCATGGCACTTACGTACCATTTTTCACTTCTCCATATATGCTACAGAACCTCTTATTTCAATTGCTTTTCTATTGTTTTCTCTTTTTTTCAGCACAGTCAAAAATGTAAACTTCCATCCTCAGTTTTTGTTTGCAGTTATGTAAACTTTCTTCATACCCTAAACACAGTACTTAAAAACTGTGTGTTTGTTCTCCTTTTGCACTGCTATCCACGCCCAGCAGGCCTCCAGTGCTGGGAAGTATGAAAGACAGCACATGCTTTAAAGAGCCTCTGCTACCAGTTAGCTATCACAAGACAGTTCCACAATTCTTTCTCTTAGAAGCTCCTCTGATGCCATTAATCACTTAGGTGATCAGTCTAATACAAATCCAACTCAAGAAGTCACTACACCTTGACTCTTGGAAGCTAGCAGGGCAAAGCAGAGTAAGTATGCTGCATGTACCCATTTATGTATGCATTATGCATGTATGCATACATTATGCATTTATGTATACATTATGCATGTACCCAATCCTATGTTATTTCTTTATGATCCACTACTGCAGGCAAGAAACTATAGGCTAGAGAGACCTATGATCTGTCCTGCAATTGATGTTGTAAAGTATGTTGTATGTTGCCACCTAATTAGCCTCAAGTCTCAAGAGTCTCAAAAATTGAGAAAAGAGAAGAGGAAAGGAAAGGAAAGGCAAGGCTAAAATAGCTCTAATAGTTTTACTCATAGAGCTACAGTAAAATTGTTGCTCTGTCTCATTCTTAACTTTGAAAGTTGTTAAAAAGATTTAATAGTTAAATTGTAAATTAAGTTAGCTCTTAATAATAAATTTGAATACTCTATTCCTAGTCTCTGCTATCAGAGACACGTGATATAAACATCCCAAATCTTTTCTAACAGACAATTTCAAAGAGCTGGAAATTGCAGTCCAGACTCCAGGTAGGATATTCTTGTGTCATGGTGCAGACAAAACTGAGATTTCCAAGCTTGTTGTGAGATCTGATGCAATTTTAAGTACAGTAGTACCACCCAAACACTTAAAGATACTAACCAACTTATTTTCAACAGATTTCTGTCTCTGCATTGAGAGGTGGACCCCAGGAAGCACTGGAGACACTTGACTTTGCTTGTATTGCATTTTATGAGGATATGGTCATAATAAAACAAGATATAGTCAAGGAGGCATGAGATCAATCTGTAAGACAATACATTATTTTTCTATAAGCACTCAGGTGCAAGGGAGAACTTACTTGCTCTAGAAGAGCTTTATCAGCAAGGGACAGAGGTTGTGCCCACTTTTTTTTCCCAACATGGAATTCTAGCATCATCTAAACACAAACTCAAACCCTTCACAAATGACTCTTCCAGCTTTAGTCATATAAAGATATTTATTTTCTTCAGCATCTCCCTTTCCTGTCCTATACCTGGCAATGAGCTAAGAGAGCCTGGTACAAAACTCACTTTTCATAGTTCCATCTATATAGACTAGGACTAATCAACTGTGATTAAGTTTTTATATTTTTAACATAATTTTAAGCAGACCAGAACTTCAATAAGAGGCAGTGCTCTGAGGAGAAAGAAATAAGGAATCACTGTGAAATGAGATTTCTTTCCTTTTGTGCTCCTTGCTTGATAATGGTAAGAGATTAAGCACCAGTGAACTTTTACTTTAATGAATTAGTTCATGTATCTTGAAGTGGTATTTGGAAGTAGGGTAGGAAAAGCGTATTTCAGTATCAAGTTTAGCTTAAGAATTTTTCTTAAAAAAGACAGGTTTTTATCAACTTGTGATTAGGCATTAAATTTACAGGGGAATAGGAAAACTTGATTTTAAGGATCATAGAGGGGAAAAGACATATTTTGAAAAGAAAGAAACATTTTTAAAATAGAAGGTACTTTTAAACCAGTCTGCTGTAATGTATTGTCCTGGGTAACACTTATTCCATTTGACTTGAAATAACTGCATATAATCTGAATCCCTATATCCTATGTTGTTCTTTACATTCATAGATTTCAAAATAAGCTACTGAAGACACCATTCAAATTTCACACATGGGAAGTGTTGATGATTCAGTAACTTGCTTAATATTTTTAAATTGCTGTCAAATCTGTGAAGAGGAATCTTGTTCTTAATTCCAAATCAGTATGCTATATACTAGAATATTCTGCTTGTACACAAAAGGAACTCCTTAAATGTTCACATCTTACTCTTATTATTATTGCATTCTCAACATTATAGTACTTCAACAGATTTCTATTATTTAGAAATGCAGCAATCCACCAGAGGATAGGTTTAAGGCAATAATCCCATTTCTAGCCTTGGACACAAATGGATTACTTATCAAAGCATTTGGTGTAGAAATTCAAATAAATTTATGAAACATTTTTTTCCTCGAAGTTACTTCTCTACAAGCAAAAATCTGCTTCCTGAGATACATGTTTATTTCCAAGATTCTTATTTTCTCAATACTGAGCAACACTAGGTAAAAGTACCTGGAACAGGACTGGATCAAGATTAAAAGCAAATTGGAAATTATAACATTGTTATAGCCGTGTAAAGATTAAATAACATCATATTTTTCACAATGCATCCTGGATAAATTAATCCAGAGAATTTCAGGCTCTCAGTCTTAAATTCTTCAGTTAATTAAATTGTGTAAAACTTATTACAATGTCAGCAGTACAGGTCATACGTCAAGATGTTAAAAAAGCTCAGAAATACAGTACATTTATCAACTCACATATATTTTTACCTTTATAGTCCTACTGGTAGAATTCTAGACATATTAGAATGAGTAACAAATTTGAATAGTCTTCAACAAAGACACATGGTTGTCCATAAAAACAAAAGTAAAGAAATAAAGAAAATAATTAATGAAGAAAAATAAAGATATAAAAATAAAGAAATAATGTGCCACAGCCAAGCACATGTAATCCAGTAGGCTCCTCCAGAGGATTGATGATAGCTTCCTAACACAGGTGGTGGAGGAGCTGAAAAAGAGAGTAATACTGCTGAACCTTGTGCTGACAAACAAAGATGGACTGGTTGAGGATGTGAAGGTAGGAGGCGCCCTTGGCTGTAGTGACCACGAGATGGTGGAGTTCAGAATCACAGGCTGTAGTCACAGGGCCACAAGCTGGATCACTACCCTGGACTTCAGAAAGGCCAACTTTGTTCTTCTCAGGGAACTGCTTGCAAAAATCCTGTGGGACAGGGCTCTGGAAGGTAAGAGGACCCAAGCAAGCTGGCTAATATTCAAGTGCCATTTACTCCACGCTCAAGATCAGTGAATGACAAAGAGCAGGAAATCAAGTAAGAGAGTTAGGAGACATGCATGGTTGAACAGGGAGCTACTGGATAAACTTAAACAGAAGAACGAAATATATAGAGCATGGAAGAAGGGGCAGGCCACTTGGGAAAAATGCAGGGAGGTTGTTTGAGGATGCAGGGATGCGACAAGGAAAGCTAAGGCTTCCTTAGAACTTATCCTGCGGAGGGAGGTCAAGGACAAGAAAAGCTTTTTCAAATATGTTGGAGGCAAAAGGAAGTCTAGAGAAAACATGGGTCTTCTGCTGAATGAAGTGGGTGCCCTGGTGACTGAGGATACAGAGAAGGCTGAGTTACTGAATGTCACCTTTGCCTCGGCCTTTTCTACTAAGGCCAGTTCCAGACCTTCAAGACCACAGAGGAAGTCTGGAGAAAGGAAGTTTTTACCTCAGTCGAAGAGGCTTGGGTCAGAGATCAGATGAGCAAATTGAACATCCACAAGTCCATGGGCCCAGATGGGATGAATCTGCAGGTGCTGAGGGAGATGGCAGAGGTCATTCCTAGGCCACTCTCCATAATCTTCAAGAGGTCCTGGAGAATAGGAGAGGTGCCTGAGGACTGAAGGAAGGCCAATGTCATCCCAATCTTCAAAAAGGACAAGAAGGTGGACCTGGATAACCATAGGCTGGCCACCTTAACCTCCATCTCTGGAAAGGTGATAGAACAGCTTGTTCTTGCTGTGTAAAAAGAGTTGAAAAAAGAAAAGTTGAACGAGATCATTGTCAGCTTAAATAATATCTGTGAAAAGGACTCCGATGGTCTTATGAATAGTAGCCCAACTGTCCTACCAACCCCATGTCTGCAGTTTCTCATGGTCAAAGACATAAAAATCCGAAAGATCTAAGAATACTGAGTCACGTTTCCTATCAACAGGAGATTAAAAAACAACAGAGAAATGTAATCTAAATACCTTTGTCATTGTACTGTTGCCAATGTTTTAGCTTCTGCAGCTTACAATCAATATAGTAAGTCAGCATGACTTCTAAACACTGTGTGAACCACAATATTAACTTCAAATGCCCTTCTGAGAGCTTTAACCAGAAAGTTGAGGGTCAACACACACTGGGGATTCCAAGGTAATTCCTGTATTGTTTTAGAACTTCCATTATTGTATTCCTTTCACCTTTCACTTTCCTCTTCTGAGAAATGGTATTTAAAAGATAGAAAGGACATACTGATTTATTGACAACAAGAACAAAGATATTATACTGTCACCATGAAGGGACAGACAGGAGCTTCCTTCACTGATAATGGACTTGATGTTTCCATTGAATTTAGCACATGGCTCTGACTTGTCACTGTAACCCGGAAACTTTCAGTAACTCTGAGAACAATACCAGATGAAGTGATACAGTTTTCCCCAAACTGAAACTATTAATGTGGATTCAAGGATTATTGGAGATATAATTCTGGATAAAAGACCCAGTCTGATGACTGTTTGGTACCCAGTCCTTTTTTATGTATTATATTTCATTACCTAAGGTCCCGCTCAAGATGGTCTGTAAGGATAGCACATTAAATATTGTGAAGAAATAAAGGGAGAAGCCTTAGAAGACAGATGATTACAGAATCACAGAATCACAGAATGTTAGGAGTTGGAAGGGACCTCAAAAGGTCATCTAGTCCAACTCCCCTGCCACAGCAGGATTCTCCAGACCAGGTCACACAGAAGCACATCCAGATGGGTTTTGAATGTCTCCATACAAGGAGACTCCACAACCTCTCTGGGCAGTCTGTTCCAGTGCTATGGCACCCTCACTGTGGAACATTTTGTCTTGTATTCACATAGAACCTCCTATGCTTCAGGTCACAGCCATTGCCTCTTGTCTTGTCACTGGGCTTCACTGGAAAGAGCCTGATCCCATCCTCCTGGCACACACCCTTCACATATTTAAAAGCATAGATGAGGTCACCCCTTAGTCTCCTCTTCTGCAAGGTAAAGAAACCCAGCTTCCTCAGTCTTTCATAAAGGACGATGTTCATAAAGAAGATGTTCCACCCCCTTCATCACCTTTGTAGCTCTGTGTTAAACTCTTTCAAGCAGTTCCCTATCCTTCTTAAACTGAGAGGCCCAGAACAGGACACAAGATTTCAGATGCAGCCTCACCAGTGTAAAGGGGGAGAAGATCCTCTCTTGACCTATTAGCGACACGCCTTCTAATACACTCCACAATCCCATTGGCCCTCCTGGCCACAAGACCACACTGGGTGTAACAACCCTAGCAGCGCTACCGGCTCGGGAAGGTGTGGCTGGAGAGCTCCCCAGCAGAGAAGGACCTGGGGGTGCTGATTGACGGCCAGCTGAACATGAGTCAGCCGTGTGCCCAGGTGGCTAAGAAGGCCAATGGCATCCTGCCTTGTATCAGGAATAGTGTGACCAGTAGGAGCAGGGAGGTGATCTTGCCACTGTACATGGCACTGGTAAGGCCACACCTCGAGTTCTGTGTGCAGTTTTAGGCACCGCAGTTTAGGAAGGACATTGATCTACTAGAGAGGGTGCAGAGAAGGGCAACAAGGCTAGTCAGTGGTCTGGAAAACAGGCCTTATAAGGAGAGGCTTAGGGAGCTGGGGTNCATGGTCATCCTTCCATCCACCAGGACCCACAGATCCCTTTCCCCTTGACTGCTCTCCAGCAGGTCCGTCCCCAACCTATACTCATTCATGGGGTTGGTCTTTCCCAGGTGCAAAACTCAACACTTGGCCTTCTTGAATCTCATTCAATTTCTCCCTGCCCAACTCTCCAGCCTGTCCAAGTAAGTTGAATGGCAGCACAACCCTCCGGTGTGTCAGCCACTCCACCCAATTTAGTGTCATCAGCAAACTTGCTGACAGCACACTCTGTTCCCTCATCCAAGTTGTTGATGAATATGCTAAAAAGTAGCTGTCCCATTACCGACCCCTGAGGGACTCCACTAGACACAGGCCTCCAACTACACTCTGTCTCATTGATCATGACTCTTTGACTTCTGTCCTTCAACCAGTTCACAAAATACCCCATGACCCAATCATCCAGACCACACTTCCTCAGTTTAGTCTTTGAAGTGAATATCTGCAGTTAAAGTTTTACACTTAAGCATAGATAATTACTTCCTACAGGATGTAAATCTCTGAGAAAGAAAATTCCTGCATATATGGTGATGTTATTAGAGTTGATACTGTAGTAGTTTAGGATGACTGTTAGGTGGCAGAACAAAGAAGTAAAATTAAAAAAAAAAAGAAATTAACTATGGTTGCGACTTCTCCTTTGTGAGTCCTGAAGACATGTCTTCAGTCTCCAGCAGCACAAGCTCTATGTCTTTTTTCTCCTGTGTGTGCAGTTGAGACATGTGCTTCGTGCTTCTGCCATGGAAGTTATTAAAACACAGGACATGCCCATATGCAAAGGAATGTTTTCATGTGCATATCTACATTTTGTGACCCAGAAGACTAGGAGATACGTGAGTGAAAGCCATTTTGAGTCTGCTCTTCTTTATCTGCAGAAGTTTTAAGGTCATCTTCAACATCTGTTCAGATTTCTGAAGCATAACTTTGTGTATCAACTTTGCTATGTGTTATTCTAGGGAATGTGGCTTTCTTCATGTGTTTCTGATTTTATTGCACTCACAGATGAAAGTTAAATACCTAATTCCCTGACTTCCTTTGAATGTTGGCTTGAAAGTTTTTTTCACTCTTTTTTCATTTATCCGTGTAATTTTTCTTTAAAAACCAAAACTGACTTGTTCTGTACCACTAGTTATTGGTTTTATTTGTAAAGACCTGATGTTTGCAAAAGGTGTTGTAAATAAATAACAATATTACTCAGTACTTAAATAATGCTCACTATGTTTAATAGGCTTCACAAACATCCATCATAATTAATTAATGATAATTTCTGAGACAATAAGAAAAAGTCAGTATTTCATATTCAGGTTAGACAGAAACAAATTTCTGTAGAAAACACACTTCTAGTAGTAATACCTTATATATGAAGCTTGTTTAGGAGAAATCCATGTACTTTCTGTGTTCTCTCTGTAAATTTTAGAATGAAAACCTCAAGCTATCACTTTAATACCATTGTGGTCATGCAACATAAATGGATCTCTGTGTTTTGCAATAATTTGAGTGCTAAAGACATCTGAGAAATATCAAGCACCACTCTGCTCTATGTGCTTCAATACACATTAAAATTATTGCATGTTAGCCCTAGTTCATTACTTGCTCTGTATCACATGCCAGATTATGCAGATGATTTAGACTTTATTTTCCTCCATTCCAGATAGTTTTATATGTACTCTCCTTTTATAGTTTTTCCTCCCACCTCCAGGAAATCTTTCCGTTACCAATGGAAGTGAAAGATTGTAAATACTCGAGGGAAGGAAAACACAATACTTTGGTTAATGCACAAGAGTAAGAAGCAAGAGATGTGGGTTCTATTACCAACACCACTATAGATGCCATATAATTGTAACACTTCATGTTCACCTCTTTCTATGTTAATTTCCTTGCCAACAAAACAGGACAACAATCTTTTCATCCTAATGCCCCCTATATTTAAAGAATAAATTCACCAGTGCTTTTAAGACTGATTCTAGTTTAGGAATGAATTTCCAACACAGATGTGGTGGTTGAAAATCATGGTGATGTTTGTATTTGCCAGTTTGTATATGCCAAAGAAAAGAAAATCTCCATTGTGTTGTGGAGGCAACACAGCAGATTTCTGTGATTGAAATACACATTATGGAAGAAAGTGTAGAGAGAAATTGTTCCTATTCAGAAGACTTACAATTACAGAAAGCTTTCCAAGACTGCTAATGCCCAACCAACAGCATTAACAGCAAAAATTTCAAGTGCTTTGAGTTCCTCAGAAGAGGAGCTATTCTTCTGATGTGTTAGTTTCAGTATGATTTCTAGTGAACTGTCTCCCCCCAAATTTCTAAACTGAAATTTAGACATATTTAAATGTTAATCCTCATATACATGATGAGGATACTCTGCAGAAAAGAAAGGAGAAAACCTCTGAGGCCAGCAATCATCTTGTACCACCCTACGTCTAATTTCCTTGCCTATAACACTCAAAAGGCTCCTTTTTGTTCACTCCGTGTTTTGGGGGGTTTTTTTATTAATGTTGCTATTTACTTTTTTTTAAGGAAAAAAATATCATATTTAGTTACAGATATTTCCACACCTCTACTACAGGCTGAAAAGTAAGTCTCTTTAACAACTATTCATTGAGGTACTATTCAGATAATTCCTGCATTAATGTTGCATGACTGCTTCCATTTGCAGAAAACAAAACAAGAACCAGGCACTCTGAGCACAGACTAACCAGCTTTTTTTGGCAGTGATGTTTTAAGTTCCTTTCCAATACCTAAGAGACAGGGCATATTGAAAATAAATCTTCAGAAAACAGCTGCCTCCGGGTTTAACACTGCAATACCTCAAAGTAGTGCATGCCTGTTTTGAATGAACACTTAACAGCTCATTCCAGGCTAGACTCATTTAAGTCCTGCACCACATGCCTATGTTAGTATGTCCAGCATGTCGATTCACTAGCTTGGAGGCTTGCTGTGAGTCGTGATAGCAATTAAAGCTGTAAAAGGAGCCCTGATCCCATCAAGTCTAGCTGAACAGATGACAGATATACAACCAGCCCTGGAGGAAGGAACTGAAAGCACCACATTTTGTGAATGTGTTTTCACAGTGTCCCACCCACTGAGACAGACAGAATGTGTTGAACAATTTGTACAACTCAATCCTTGCTTCAGCAAACCTTTCCCACTCCAACAGAGGCAGTGACCACAACAGAAAGTGAATACTGGATATAAACTATTAGCATTAGAGAGAGACATCATAAAAATTTCCAGCTATATAAATGCAGCTACTAATCACTCCCGAATTAACCTTGTGCCAGCTAAATTATTACGAATTCCCATGTAAATTAAATAGTTATTAGTTCCACTCTCTTGATATAGACAAAAAGGATATGGTGAAACCCACTAGTTTCAATTTACAAAGAAGTTTTGAAGAAAAAAAAAAATCTTTTACATGCTTACAAAGGCAAGGCCACTTCATTGTATAATTTCACAGCTAATTGTAGCCATATATTCACAACATGTCATAACTTTAAGACAAAGCTAAACTGCCTTTCATCTGCAAGCAGCTAAGAATTCAAAGGCAAATGGAGAGGTCGTGGAATCTTTTCCCTTATTCCACTAGAGAGCACTATTCTTTTGTACAAAGCAGGTAGGTTATCCTCTGCGAAGCAATCTATCTGCCACTGAAGGAAGATTCTGTGGTCATATTTATGAGTGCTTGTGCTTATTCTGTAGCATCAGATGTTGCCAAACTAACAGCAGGTGAAACATCCACAGCAATGGTTTCTTATCTGTATTACTTTATGTGAGTCCTTCCTTGTAGGGTTTTTTTTTTGCTTTTATTTTGTAGTTTTGGTGTGGTTTATTTCTTGGGTTGGCTTTTTTGTTGTGTTTTGCTGTAGTTGTGGGGGGTGGGGGTTGTTGTTTTGTTTGTTTTTTTAAACCTAGAAAAAATTGTAAAAAAAATGCAAATAGCTAACTAATGCACTTCCTGTGTATCTACACAATTCAGACCGTAATCATCTACTTTGAAAAAGCCGCAAAGATTTTAAAATTAAGATCACAGAATCACAGAATCACAGAATATTAAGAGTTGGAACGGACCTCAAAAGATCATCTAGTCCAACTCCCCTGCCGCAGCAGGATTCCCTAGACCAGGTCACACAGAAGTGTGTCCAGACGGGTTTTGAATATCTCCATAGAAGGAGACCCAACAGCCTCTCTGGGCAGTCTGTTCTAGTGCTCTGGCACCCTCACTGTGAAAAAATTCCTACGTGTATTCACACAGAACCTCCTATGCTTCAGCTTACAACCATTGCCTCTTGTCCTGTCACTGGGCTTCACTGAGAAGAGCCTGACCCCATCCTCCTGGCACACACCCTTCACATATTTAAAAGCATAGATGAGGTCATCCCTTAGCCTCCTCTTCTCCAAGGTAAAGAGACACAGCTCCTTCAGCCTTTCCTCAAAAGGAACATGTTCCACCACGTTCATCATCTCTGTGGCTCTCAGCTGGACTGTCTCCAGCAGTTCCCTATCCTTCTTAAACTGAGTGCCCCAGAACTGGACACAATATTCCAGATGCGGCCTTACCAGGGTAGTGTAAAGTGGAAGAAGAACCTCTCTTGACCTACTAGCCACACCCGTTCTAATCCACCCCAGAATCCCATTGGCCCTCCTGGCCACAAGAGCACACTGCTGCCTCATGGTCATCCTTCCATCCACCAGACCCCCAGATCCCTTTCCCCTTCACTGCTCTCCAACAGCTCAGCCCCCAATCTATACTCATACATGGGGCTGGTCTTTCCCAGGTGCAAGACTTGACACTTGGCCTTATTGAATCTCATTCAATTTCTCCCTGCCCAACTCTTCAGAAGAATTTGAATTTCGTCACTTATACCTGATTTAATAATAAGTAGATGTGATAGTAAACTATTTGGGGGAAGTAGATAGGAATGAAAATCCCTGAAGCTGCAAAAATCTTAAGAGGAATTTTAATGCTGCACTAAAATACTAAAAATATAGCCCTACAGGCAGTTCGTTAATACCTGCTTAACAGATGACTTGGCAATTGAAGACACAGAAAGAAGCCTCTGCTTTGAGAATGCAAAATTTACAAAAGCTTTTGTTATATAAATGTTTCTAACCTTATGCCTTGAGCACATGTAGAAAAAAAATGGGAAAACAAATAGTTTTAGACTGCTTTACTTGCTTGAAAAGCATAAAACTCTTGAGTAATCCGTTAACTTTTTTCCTGAGAAGGAAGTGAATATGTCTGTCAGGCAGCAGGTTTCAATTTTTTTATTTAGGGTAAAGGTTTGTTTCTGCTGCTAATCCACAACAGCTGAAGTGTTTCTTCCTTTTTAGAGATCACAGAATCATTTTTATCCAACTATGCTTCGGGGTTCTCCCCATCTCCATTCCCATTTGACAGCAGTTGTACAGGGCAGTAAACTAGATGTCTTTCCTCAAACATGCCAAAAAAAAACAAATTAAGAAAAAAACCTTCAGCAATACAAAAAAAGAGAAAAAAAAGAAAAAAAAGAAAAATCCTAAATATATGAAAAGAGATAATTTACTTACTAAATGTACTTAACATATTAGCCCTCAGTACGTAACAGGTTGACAGATGGTTACGTCAGGACTCCTCAGCTCCACAGTCACTTAACAGCACTTACAAAAAACACATTTCTGAGCCACTAGGTCCCTCTGTCATCCCTGTAGTCTCCCTAGGCATAGAATTTTCCCATTGCCAAATGTGTAGTGCTCTTAGTAAGTTCCTGAGATTTCCATGAATTCCCTCCTTGAAAAATGGGCTCTGATACCCTTGAGGACTGTGCAAAGAAACCTGGATTCAAAATCACAAAATCACAGAATCACAGGATATTAACAGTTGGAAGGGACCTCGAAAGATCATCTAGTCCAACCTCCCTGCCACAGCAGGATTCCCTAGACCAGCTCACACAGAAGCACGTCCAGATGGCTTTTGAATACCTCCATACAAGGAGACTCCACAACCTCTCTGGGCAGTCTGTTCCAGTGCTCCGGCATCCTTACTGGGAAAAAATTTCTACATGACACACAGAGTTCACAAAGCAGAGGTCTAGAACCTATGTAAGTATTCAGAGTCATGGGTAACAGTTAAAAATGTACATTTTTGTGGCACGAGTCAATCTGAAAACATGAGAATAACACTTCAAAAAGTAACCATCAAAAAAACCCCCGTGTATAAAAGCTAATTTTAGTGATCAATTCTGGCCAGTATTCAACTTCCACTATTCTAAGGTAGGCTTTAGGAGTCCTGCATATAAATGCACCAACATTCTGCCACTTATGTTGCAGTTTAGACTCAGCTAACTGCTAAAGTAACAAGAGCATTTAAGGCTGAATCTTCCTAAAGGAGAGTTGGTCATCTGCTATTACCTGTGGCATACAGATGAAGTTTTGGTTTGGTTTTGATTCAAAAAGTGAATTAAATTTATTTTCCTCTTAGTATTTTTTTTATTACATTACTTTGTTAACCCATGCAATCTGAGGGATCAGAGCAAACGAAATTGGATGGAATCAGTTTTTCATGTTTGTCCATTAAGGCTTTTAAAAATGGAAAGTGCATGTCCAAATGTGAGCAATATATTTCCATTGATTTAAGGTCAAGTGAAGACATTTCTTGTTCTATTAGGGATCACAGAGTCTGCCTCTGTTATAGAGGTTTCTGACTTGCAGTATCAGTCCTTCACAAAAGAGGAGAATTGTAGGCAAATGATTATACTTCAGGCTTGTCTGTGTGGATGTCTTATACTCATTTGCTCTCCCCAAACTCATTTACGGATTTTTTTTTTTTTCATTAAAAATACAAGAATTCCATTGGTTTTGGATCCCATTAACAGAGACACATCAGCCAAAACTAGATAAATGTGCTAGTAATTTTACAAAAATATTGTCTTATTTTAGCTGAGAGTCTGATCTGTGGGCCTTTGTATTCATGATGTAAGCCTGAAAACTCACTGGCCTTCTCCGATCAGGATCAGCTCTTTGTTCCTCAGTTTTGTAGTTCAGCTTTTAAACACAAAAACACAGAAAATTTTCCCTAGAGCTGGCATCCAGCCTCAAGAGATAGAGAAGAAATAAAACTGTAAGAAAAATGAAGGATTTTCCATCAAGTTTAGCAAGTTCTTTTTTGCTTAATAAACTAATTTGGCTGTACCTTCATGACACTTTGCAGTTCTAGTCAATGCGATAGTGCTCAGGTTAAAGAAAGAATGTCGGCAACACAGGAGAAGCATAATAAATAGTAATAAATCTTGCTTCACAGGGTTTTCTATGGAATTCAGTCTCATGTTTTGTTTTGTTTATTTGGGTTTATTTGGTTAGTTTGTTTATTTGCTTAAGAAAATATACTGTTCTCCATGAGTTGTGATTCCTTAAAATTAGCATTGAAAATACTTATTTACATTCCTTATTCCTTAAAATAAAAGTTGCATCAAAATATCTGGGAAATATTTAAAGATATATGAAAACATAATACTACTTCAAGTCATATATAATGTCACATATAATACTGATCTTCCAGAAATTTACAGTTCTAATTCAGTGTTAATCTATGTATAACTTTAAACATGTAAACAGTTCCATTGCCTCATTTAAAATTACTCATATGTTTAAAAATAAGCATAAGTTTAAATTTCTGTCTACTTTTCTTTATACTCCTGCTGCATGACTTCTCAGTAAGCATATTAACCATACAAAGAAATGAAAAAAATAATGTTGTGCATATAGGCAGACACCTAACAGAAACAGAATGTGACACACAGATGACATACAAAGTACAAAGTACTCCGGACACTTACATTATGAGATTTTGCCTTTAGTATGACTGAAATCAGTGGGAGCTAGCATTTGCTGCTTCGCATTATAGAATGAGAAGTCCAGGTGATGGTCTGGTAGAGGTTTATTCAGCTTCAAAGATTTATGACACATAACTAAATTAGTAACAAAGTAACAGAGGGAATTTTTCCCATTGCACTTGTCAACGGAGGGTGATGGAGTCAATATAGAACTATTTGAATCATTTATCTCATGAGGCAACAGATAGATTTTATCCTGTGCAAGTACATCTCTCATTTTCATTTACTTTTAAAGGAAAAAAAAATAGTTTCCCTGTGTAGTGGTTTTGCCTAGGCCACTTCCCTGGTAGCCAGCTTGTAACCAGCTCGTAAACAGGGAAGTGGTCAGAAGGTCCCAGTATTCCATGCAATTCCATGTGACCAACAGTATAAATAAGGAGAGCAGAAGCCTGCTCACTCTCTTCCCTCCGGGGGACTCAGAGACGCAGCTTCTCTGCTGTCGGTCCTGCCCGTGTTGGGGAGTGAGGCCTGGTAGGCCTTGGGAGCAGCGGTTCCTGTACTTCAACAATAGTAGTAGTGAGATTTATTTTCTTTAACTCGCATATTTGTTTCGGTCTCTCTTCTCTGCTTTCTTTTTCCCTTGCCCTTTTTCCCTTCCCTTCTCCCTTTCCCTTTCCCTTCCCCTCCCAGGGGGGCTATTTGGGGGCTCCCTTCACTTTGTATATGGTGTTATTTAGATATATGTATTAATCTCTAATATAATTTAATTATTTTGGACTCTCTAATTGTCCTATAGTGTTTTTCATTACTCTGAGAAGGAAGGGTGGGGGGGAAGAAAGCTTGCACTGTGGGTTTGGGTATTTGGCAGAAAGCCACGTCCAAACCATCACACCTTGTTTCTTGGATTATGTATGTTTATAGTTGTCAGAGAGAAACAGAAAGCAAAAAATTAGCAATCAATACAACAGAGAATAGAAACTCACTGAACAGAAAAATCAAAGTTCTCTTCCTCTTGGAACAGGATACTACCTTGTCCAGTGCAGTAGGAAGTCTTAAAGATTCCAGCCTTAGGAAGCAAGAGCAGCACCATTCTTATTGCTTCTAGAAAGCTTAAGCTGAGATTTAAAATGGATGAAGGATTTCCTCACTTAGCAGTTAAATTGTCCTTTTTCTGCTGATGGTCCTGTAATCTTCTGCCAGAATTACAAAGAATTCATCAAAAGAGTGGAGAAAGGAAGGTTAGTTGCTATTATGTCTTCTAAAAGTTAATAGCTTATCAACCTAATGATTCCTATATTTTCAGAGTTTATATTAAAACTGCTGGTTGCAGGCTTTTCATCCAATACTTCTCAATAATGTATAACAACTTGCTCAGCTGCAACACCTAAAGGGCAGCATGTAGACTGCAATTCATTCAAAGGTCCTAACTTTATGATTCAGGCCCATGAGGATGATTTTAATTTTATAGGATCATCATTTTTTTGGTTATCTTTTTAAATAGAGTTACACAGAGGAAATGACCAGGTCTCCTTTCCCTGTTAAATGATTTCCTAATTTTTATTAGAACAAAACTGCAAAATTACTTTGGATCATGAGAGCAAAAATTATACAGGATGGACACACACACAAAAATGGCAACAAAGAAAACAGATTTTTCAGTGAAATTATTTTAAAGAAAATCATAACTAAATATGAGCTTCAGTATGTTAACAAAACCTTCATTGTTCTAAACTGCATGTTAGAATTGAACCACTTATCAGAGCTTATACATTTCTGTAAGAACTGTGTTGACTATGCAGCACTTTCTTTCTGTTCTGCTGTCATCTGTTAATTTTCTGTCGAGACATTTGTAAAAAGATGCAACTGATACATCCTGATTTCCAGAATGGGAAAAGTCAAGACTGTTTTTTATAGCTCTGTGTTTACTGTGCAAGACCTAGTACTGAACTCTTCAGTAAGCTACCCGTAAGGTAAACAGGTGAATACAAGTCTTTAATTGGGTCAGGAGACAAAAATTCAGGAACCCTTGCACAGTGGTTCTCAGTTAACTGAAACCTTATGTTTGTATGTGATAAGTATTGTTTAAGAAAATTTATTTAACTATCTCCTCTTCATTGCTTCCTCTTTCTCATTTCTACTCTACAGTTCACCCTTTCTTTTTCTGTGTAAGTCTGTGGGATCATGCACACAGTAGAAAAAAAATATTTCTAGAAAATATATTTTATCTAATACCAGCAATCCATTGATTTTTTATTTCTTTTTTTTTAACATGGATTAATTCTCATTGACAGGTTATTCACCTTTCTCCTGTGACAATTCAAAGATAATCAGGGAAATGTAACTTTGTTAGAAGACATAGCATGGTCTTCTTCTCACCTTGAGCTAATATAGGTTATACAGATAGGCAAAACCAATCATAGCTTCACACATGAAACTATGGATTCTGAACTCACTGTTATCACTCAAGAGCAAGATCTGGAGGTTATAAAAGATAAAATTAACGAAAGCAATAGCAGCTAAAAAAAAGCAAATAAGGGAATTATGAGGGCTGCTGTTAGAAAAGTTGTGGGCACCCAGTCCGAGACCCCAAGTAGGCATGTTGGCATCCAGGTCTCTAGCTGTGTCCAGGTCTCTAGCTGCAGAAAATGCCAGAGCCTGGCAGTTGCGGTGGAGGGTAGCAGAGATAACACCTGTGTCAGATGTGAACAGGTAAACGATCTGCTCAGTATGGTGGCTGAGCTGAAGGAGGAGGTCATGAGGTTAAGGACAAGAAGGGAACATGAAAAGGAGATAGAACGGTGGAGCCAGGCTCTGCCATCCCTGACAGAAGGGCAGCAAGTGGGGAGTGCACGAGAAGTAGAGGGTCCCACTCACTCTTGCCACCTGCAAAAGGATGACCCAAGTGAGGGGGGGGAATGGAGGCAGGTCCCTCCCCAGAGAGGTGGGAGAGGCTCCTCCCGACCTCCTCTGCCTTCTCAGTCCCCCCTACACCATAGGAATGGGGCCCTTGTAACAGAAGGTTGGACCAAGGTGGAAGGTAGAGGCCTAAATGAAATAGGTGGCTGGAGGAAAGTTGATGGCTGCAATAGAAGGCGGGTGTCTTCCTTGCCTGCCTCAACTTCCCAGGTGCCTCTGAGAAATAGGTATGAGGCCCTGCTGGAAGACAGCTGATCTAATGGGGATGTTGATGACAGGCAACCTATATCAGAGGTATTGCCACAGTCATCTAGGCTTCCTGGACATATCACAACCTCTTCCACAAAGAAGAAGAGAAGAGTTGTGGTTGTTGGAGACTCGCTCCTAAAGGGAACAGAGGGTCCAATATGCAGGGTTCACCCTCATCACAGGGAGGTCTGCAGCCTTCCTGGAGGCCGAATTAGGGATATTACTAGGGAACTTCCCAACATGGTGCAGTCATCAGAGTTTTATCCACTACTGATCTTTCACGCAGGTGGAGAGGAAGCTGCATCCTGTAGTCTGAGGGAAATGAAGAGAGATTTCAAGGCCTTGGGACGGTTGATAAAAGGGTCAGGGGCACAAGTTATTTTCTCTTCCCTACTTCCAGTACCTGATCATGATATGGGATAGAGTAGAAGAGTTCTGTCCATAAATACCTGGCTCCGAGACTGGTGCTACAGGCAGGGCTTTGGGTTCTTTAATAATGGCTGATGTTACAGGGTACCAGGCCAGATGAGAACAGGTGGAAAAGGCTTATCTTCTAGGGGAAAAAGGATTCTAGGACAAGCACTAGCAGGGCTCATCCATCAGGCTTTAAACTAGTTTCGAAGGGGGGTGGGGTTGTCGCCAGGTCTGCACCAGTGGGGCAATGTTCTAGTGCTAGTACTAATACAGACCAGAAGGCCTCCCACCCCTCTAGGGTAGAATTGGCATGCTCAGCTCGCTCCCTGAAATGCCTGTATACCAATGCACGCAGCATGGGGAATAAAGAGGAGGAGTTAGAAATCCATGTGAGGTCAAGGGGTTATGATCTGGTGCCAATTACAGAGACATAGTGGGACAGCTCTCACAACTGGAATGTGTTGATGTGTGGCCATGTCCTTTTCAGGAAAGACAGATCTAAAGGACATGGTGGGGGAGTTGCTCTTTACATGAGAGAGCAACTGGAATGTATTGAGTTCTGTCCAGGGTTGAATGAGGGTGGAGTTGAGAGTTTACGGGTGCGAATTAAGGGGCAGTCTGGCATGGGTGATACAGTTGTGGGTGTTTATTACATGCCACCTGATCAGGATGAGGAAGCAGATGAGGCTTTCTCCAGG
>VWZX01009715.1:0-55201 GCA_013399015.1 Galbula dea
TAATTCCAGAGAGGCCTTAGCTTTCCTAGTTACTTCCATATAACCTCTGACAACAGTCTTGTAACCTTCCCATGTGGCCAGCCCCTCCTTCTGTCATTTGCAGACTCTCTTCTTCCACTTCTGTTTGCCCAGCAGTTCCCTACTTAACCATGCAGGTCTCCTGCCTCCCTTCCTTGATTTTCTACGTGTTGGGATGCTCTGATCTTGAACTTGGAAGAAGTGGTCCTTGAATGTTAACCAACTCTCTTGCGCACCTTTGTCTTCTAGTACCCTGTCCCATGAGATTTCCCCTAGCAATTTCTTGAAAAGATCAAAATTGGCCCTACTGAAGTCTAGGTTTGTGATCCGACTAGACATTCTACTCCTACCGCACAAAATCCTGAGCCCTACCACCTCATGATCACTGCAGGTTGCCCTTAACCTCTACCTCTCTAACCAGACCCTCCTTGTTAGTGAGTATCAGGTCCAGCAGCGCTCCCCTCCTAGTGGGCTCATCCACCATTTGCATCAAGAAGTTATCATCAATGCATTGGAGGATCCTCCTGGACTGTGAATGGCCGGCTGAGTAGGCTTTCCAGCAAGTATCTGGGTAGTTAAAATCCCCCATAAGAACCAGGGCCTGTGATTGCGAGGCTACTGTCAGCTGCCTGGAGAAAGCCTCATCAGCTTCCCCAAAAATGACTCATAAGTGATCCACATAATGCCATCATGAAAGACTCAATGTCCCCAATACCCTCAACCAGCAAGAAAGAAGTCTGTATCATTATGTGCAATCTGCAAACTAATAGACTGGATTGAAACCATTTTAGATAAATGAATGTGCATGTCACATTGAGACACAGGAAGATTTGAAATTTGACATTTATGTGCATTAGTATAAGAATTCAAGTGTCATGGTTTTAAGATACTTCTAACTTTTAGTTTCACAGAGAAGATTATCAGCTAAGTGCTCTTTATACAGAAGCTTTTTGTTACAGTCAAGATGACTTACTACATTATATACATCTCCTTACTAGAGAGTTGTGCAAAAAAAAGAAATAGCTGTGCTCTTCTGGCTGTTACTTTCCTTTGCCTAATTTTCTGCATATTGTTTATTTATCTATGTACAGAAAACTGTCCAGAAAGGTTCTGCTGAAGCTTTTATAGTGAATTTTATGTCAGTGCAACCAGGCTGTTCCATCTGCCTTTGTTTTCCTCTTAATCAAGAAGGGATCACTCCTACCTCTCCCTTAAAACCAATATAAATCAGAGAAATCTAAGTGTCTGTACATGTAAATTTCACAGGAGAGAAGACATATGCAATTTTATGGGCTAGAAACTATTTTATGTTAGTTGCTCCTTTCAAACTATGTTAAAAAAGGTAGCGACTTTTTTTTTCCCCAAAAAACCCCTGTGCTATGCAATAAAATAGTTTTATCATGTATGTTTTGTCTAATTTCCATGAACACAAAGCTGGTATCACAGCGAAACAAACTACAGAAGCCTATATTGTTGTCACAGTCACACGTTTCACTAATGTGATGGTTCACTCCCTCTCACTTCATTTCTCAGATCAATAAAAGCTCTGTTATAGGATACACAAATTTCTCAGTGCTAATTCGGATTTTTTTAAACAAATAAAATTTTGTGATTACAGTGTATGGAAACACATGCACATAGTTAACTGCTCTATATTTACCTAATCTACCAGAGAAAGACTACAAAACTGTGCAGAAAGCTAACACCAGAACAAGGATATGAATATCCTCAATTAATAGGAACTTAAAAATGTAATACAAAAGCTTCATTTCACATAACAAACAAATTTTCTTCTCCTTACTCAGTTCAGAGGAAAAGAAAAGCTGAAGAAAGTAAATTGACATGATGAGAGATCAACTTTAAAGTGCTTTCAGCTATTTTGTAAATTTTTAGTTTAACTTAATTTAACTGACAACAATAATTTTTAAGGATTTTAAATTACAATTAGAAACAGTTTTTGAAGCATCATTCAAACTGCAGATGAGCAAAACCTTGACAAACTTATAGAAAGTATTCCCAAGTTCAGGGAATATTGCATATATAGCATATTCTTATGGAAATGATGGAAACTGATGGTACTTAGCACTTGTAAGAACCCAGACAACAGTCAACAGAGCAAATCATCCTGGTTTTGAAATACATTTTCCCTAAACCTTTTTTCTTTCTAGCATATGTAACTTGGAAAAGTTACATGGCAATGTACTTCAGCTTCTGAACTCCTGAAATGCATATAACCTTGATTTCTCTCACCAGCACAACTGTGTTATTACAAATTCTATACCATCAACTTGGCAGTGACACAGGCTGAAGTGGCCAAATGCAAAGCAGTAACAACATAACCGTCTGCAGTCAGCTAGTAAGGGCTGAGTCACAGGCTAAAGTCCTAGGTAGAGTTTCACAGTGAAGCGTAAATTCTTACATTACTCTTAACACTGCAGGACTTTAATTTTCATTAATTCTGACAACACCTTAACTGAATGGCAAGTATTCTTCTCAGTTTGTAGAAACTACACTGAACAACATGTGATCACTGGACATAATACTTAATACTGATCCACAAATCGTTTCCAACTGTAATTAACAGCTCCTTTAACTTAAAGTGTCTTACTTTTGTTCTCTAGAAATAAAAAGTCTCAAAACTTCAGCTGAAGTGCAGTCTCCCCAGTTTTCTCCCTATCTTCATTTTCAATGACAACATGAAGACAGGTTTCAAGTTCTCATACATTAAACTTACTCTAACTCCATTTCATCTGAAGTGGAAAAGAATTCCTGTTTGAAATATCTAATTAGATATTCATCATGAAATTTTTTTGAAAATAAATTGAATAGGCTTGTGCTTACCTTGGTAGAAAGACACTTTCCACTACATAGAAGTCTTGCATAAGAACATCTCTGTCCGATTTTGATGTAAGGTTTCCTACTGTGTATCCTATTCCCAACTGGATAGCACCTTTAATAGCCGAGGACGCAGTCTGTGTACAAAGGAAGAATTCAAGCATGAGTTTGCTAAAAACAGATTTCTTGTTTTCATGAGTAACATTATATATCAAATTCTTAATTAATCATTTTTGTAATAACAACATCATTTCATCTCTACCTCCTAGACCTCAGAGAGATTACTTATTTCTCAACCAAATGATTTAAAAGAAACACTATTTTGTAGCATAAGCTAAAAAAAATCAATTCTCTAATATACAGACAGATTTTTGAAATTGCCCCAATAATCTGGACACTAACTCATCGCAGAATCATAGTATTCCATGTTGGAAGGGATCTCAAGGATCATCTGGTCCGACTGTTCCTGGTAAAAGCACAGTTTAGGTAAGATAGCTCAACACCCTGTCCAGCTGGAATCTTAAGTGCCCAATGTTGGGGAATCTACCACTTCCCTAGGGAAATTATTCCAATAATAATAATTATTCCAATTATCTCATTGTGAAAAATTTTCCTTTTATGTCCAGTTGGAATACTTCCAGATTGGACCAATTATCATTACCCACTGTCTTTTCCATGTGACTCCTTTTAAAAAAAGAGTCTCCATACAGTCTGCCCAGAGATGTTGTGGAGTCTCCTCCTATGGAGATATTCAAAACCCGTCTGGATGCGCTTCTGTGTGACCTGGTCTAGGGCATCCTGCTGCGGCATGGGGGTTGGACTAGATGATCTTTCAAGGTCCCTTCCAAGTCCTAATATTCTGTGTGATTCTGTGATTCTCAGTAATTACTCTTTAAACACTGGAACACTGTGATAAGGTATATCCTAAGTCTCCTTTTCGCAAGGCTGAACAAACCCAACTCTCTCAGCCTTTCCTCATATGGTAGGCTTCACAGTCCTTTGGTCATCTTTGTGGCTCTTCTCTGGACCCTCTCCAGTCTATCCTCACCTTTTTTGTATGGCAGGAACCAAAACTCAACACAGTATTCCAGGTGTGGCATGAAAAGCACTGAGCAGTGTCGGACAACAACTTCTTTATTTCTGCTGGTGATGCCCTTATTGATAGAACCCAGCATCCTCTTGACTTTCTTTGCCACTGCAGTACACCATTCACTCATACTGGGCTTGTGACTAGAACCTGCCATGTCTCTTTCCACACAGCTGCTTCCCAGCCAGGTAGACTCCAGCCTGTGATGCACTCCTGTATTATGTGTTAAAGTGCAAGACCTTATACTTCATCTTGCTGAACTTCGTAAGGTTCTAGTTAGACCACTCTTCCACCCTATGCAGGTCTTCCTGCAGGGTGGCAGGAAGAAGTGTCCACTTCCCCACTCAGTTTGGTATCACTGGCAAACTTCATCAGGATACACTTGATCCCATCATCCAGACCACTTATGAAGATACTGAACAACATTAGGCCAATATTGATCCTTGGAGACCCCCACTTGTGACAGGTTGCCAGTTTGAAAAGAAGCTATTTATCACCACCTTCTGGCTGTGTTCTATCAGCCAGTTCACCACCCAAGACACCAACCACTTGTCTAGACCATAATGCATCAGTTTCTCTAGAAGGAGACTGAGATGGTATTAAAAGCCTTGGAGAAATCCAAGTAGATCATGTCCACTACTTGCCCCACATCAAGGGAGCAGGATACTTTGTCATAGAATATAATCAGGTTTTTTTTCAACCAGTTTGCTCTTGGTGAGTCTGTGCTGGCTTTTCCCAAACACATGCTTCACTTGACTTGTAATAGTCCCCAGAAGACTTCATTCTATCACCTGTCCATGGACTGAAGTAACACACATGCCTAAAATTTCCTGGATCCTCCTTTAAGCCATTCTTGTAAATGGGAGTGTGTGGTGGGTTTAAAGGCTCTTCCCAGCCCCCACACATGGCAGTTAAAGGAGAGACTGGATTGGAAGTTAAAAAATAAAAACTGCTTTAATAATAACAACAGATATAAATGAAACAAGTATAAACATATACAGGAACCAAAATACTGAACCGTCCCGATGCCAGCACAGCAGCTTCCCTGAGTCCCCAGTAGCAGCTCCCAGTCCAAGAAACTAGCACGTGTGTCTCAGAGAGCAGAAGCAGGCAGCCACAGCATCCAAGTCACAGCAGAGGGAGAAAAGAAGGGGAGCTTCCTCGTGGCCACGACTGCAACAAAAGTCCCCCGGAGAAACCCAGCATTCCCCCGGCTTCCCCCCGACTGGGGGGGTAGGGGGTGTTGCAGTGTCCTTGATTCAGGAATCTCAGGTTTCTTAAAGGGACAGTCCAGGCAAGGTGTGTGTGTGTGTGTGTGGAAAACTGACACGACCCTATGCACGTGGTCATAGAATACTTTAGAAAACACAGTTACTGAACAGAATTACTTCTGTTCTAACCCAAACCATAACAGAGTGACATTAGCTTTCTTCCAGTCTTCTGGGACGTCTCCTGATCTCCATGACTTCTCAAAGATCATGGAAAGCAGTGTCACAATGATGTCAGCCAGTTCTCTTAATGCCCTTGGGTGGATATTGTCAGGGCCCACCAATCTGTAGGGAGCTAAAGTTCCTGTAACAAATCATATTCCAACTCTTCCTTCACCAATGGTGAGTCTTTGCATCAACCTGGACTTTTGCTCTCCAGGCCTGCAGCCCAACAGTGCTGGTAAAGATAAGAGTTGAAGAAACAGCTGAGAAACTCTGCCTTTCACTGTTGTTAGTCACTAACTCCCCATTCTTGTTTAACACTGGGCCAAAATACTCCTTCTGTTTCTGCTTGCTGTTTACATACTTGAATAATTCTTTCTTGCTGTTTTTGACATCTCTGGCTAATTTCCATTGAAGCTGAGCTTTTGGTTTTCTAACTGTATCTCTGCACACCTTGGAAATACACTTGCTGTTCTCAGTGGATATTTGTTCACTTTTCCATCTCTAGAACTCTTCTCTTTTCGTTTTGAGCAGACTCAAAAATTCATAGGTAAGCCAAGCTGTCTCTTGTTCGACCTACTTCCCTTACCTTTAAAAGGGATTAACTGCTTTTTTGTGCTTCCAGGAGAGTCTCCTTGAAAAACTTCCAGCACTTGCTATCTCCTTTACCTTCCATGGAAGCTTCCCATGGAATCCCCCCCCAACCGAATTCTGAGCAAGCTGAAGTTTGCTCCTCTAAAATGTAAAACCTTTGTCTTAGTACTAACCTTTTGTGTGCTTGGCAGGATCCTAGACTCCACACTACTGTGACCACTTCAGCGAAGGCTATCAGTAACTGAGATATCACAAAGCAGGTTTTCTGTTTGTGAGTAGCAAGTCCAGCAGTGCCTCACGCCTGGCTGGCACATTTGACTGAAGAAGCAGTCCTCTACACTTTCCAGGAACTTGATGGATGACATGTGACCTGCTGTATTTGTCTTCTAACAAATGTCTGGGTAGTTGAAGTCAGGCATAAGAACCAGATTCTGTAGACCTGAAGTTTCCTTAAGCGACCCAAATTTTGCTTCATTGGCCTTATTGTCTTGGTTTGAAGGTTGGTAGCAGACACCTACTGTAAAGTCTGCCTTGGAGATGACCCCTCTGATCTTGACCCGGAAGCATTTGATAGGGCTTCCAAAATCACCATAGTTGACTTCAAGGTTCAAGGTTCTTCAACATTCAATGTTCTCCTTAAACACAGTGTGACTTTTCCTCTCCTTCCCTGCCTATCTTTATGAAATAGCCAATAGCTATCCAAGGTAATTTCTTAAGAAATTTTCAATCTAACTGGACATTTAAACTTGTTCGGGAGTTTGAAACAGCATGCATTATCTTCTGCAAAAAACAGTCACAAATTTCAGATGACTGTACATGTATGCCACAGCACTACAATGAAGGCTAATGGTTTAAATCCAGATTTTGGGTACAAAGGTACTTACTAAGTTCTGCTTAACAGTCAACTAAAGAGGCATATTAACTGAGGGGAATCCAGACAGAAATGAAAGTGATGAAGAAAGAAAGTCTGTATTTTAAAATCTAAATGGATAGAGTGAAATGATTTAAATTCAATGAATAGGACTTACAGGGGAGAGAAGAGTTCAGAAGGATTGTGCCAAATTTTGATAAGACAGTGTATAAAAACGTACAACGTGAATTGAGATAATCTCTGAAACTTCCTCAAACTGACTAGACAATCCTGCTGGATGGGTGGAAAATATGATAGAACTGAGTCAAAATAAGAAATTAATCGAGAAAGGAATTGTTCAAAAAAGATGGAAGGAGCTAATAAAAAAAACATTGGGAAGGGAAAGATGGCTATCAGGAAGGGAGCATCTTCCCTTGCATTGTATATTTTTTCACTAGTTTGACGATAACATTTTGGTGCCTGTTTACAGGTTTGATCTTTCACCCATCAAACCAGCAAAAGACTCTATCAGTGGAAGCAAAGAATGCCAGAAGTTTCACGGTCAGAACTACTTCAACACTTGAACAAACAGTTTTAGGAGTGGGAATTACGTAAGAAAGGGTTCAAGTACACAAGGCTACTCTTGTTGTAGTTCTCAGGGCAGCATATGCTAGACTAACTGCTTATTTTTAGAAAAGACAGAGATGTGTACCTCCTAAATAATTAAGACTGCACACGAAGCAGAACATGCAGTTGCATAACAGTTTGGAACAGGCAATTTGGTGGGACAAACAACACTACCATTCTTAGACTGTTACTTTGACTACTAAAAAGATTTGGCTTTGTGTCATAAGAAGATTCACATTTTTCTTTTTTTGAAAGACCTCTATTCATGAATAATTAATGCCCAACAAAAGCAGTAATTATGTTACTTTGATCAAACCAATATGAGTTTCTGCTTCATAGCTAGATGCTCTCTGCCACAGCAAGTTTCTGTGTATGAAAAAGCAGTAGATAGCACAGTACTGTATTTTATTAATGACAGAGGATATGGCATTCCAAAACCAAATAGAAAACAACAAAAAAATCCCCAAGGCTGGCAATGTAATTTCAAGAGAACTCTGGATCACCTTTCAAGCTCATAAATAATTTCTCTAGGATTTCTACAAATTCAAGAGAAGACTTAAGAGTGTCTGGAATGCAGAATAGCCCTCTACTAGTATGGTGGAGACCTATAACCTTAGCTTCTTGTTAATTTCCACTCCAATTCAAGAATGCCCTTAATAATCACCCATCATTTTTGCAGCAATCATACCAATGGGTTTAACAGAAAAGCAATGTTATGAAATAATTCAGGACACTTCAACAACAATTTTAAAACAAACTGATGGCAGTTACAGCATGCTGAAGGCAATTGCTGGTCTAAAGTCAACTGTTTGTGAACCACTGTTGTAAGTCAACCCCAATAAAGGCTGGCCACTCAATATCCCCATAGCAAATAACAAGGCTTAGTTTTCACAAGCATTAAAATGAAAACAAAATAAACCTTGGAATTTGTCTCAATACAAACACTTCACCTAACTTCTTTATTATTATTACTATTTTGTGATTAAGAATGGAATCCAAGGAAGAGATATAAAAACTGCCCCTCATGCCTTAGGACAAATGTTCTTGATTCATCCACTTTGTTACTACAAAAATTTATTTATTGGAATCTACAAATGCAAGTGGAAAAATTGAACTCTCATGCATTTTTCCTTATGCAGACACCTCTTTTAATGTCCATGAAGGCAGCAAAATACAGTTTCAAACCTAAGCCCCTTCTTTCTTTCAGTTATTCTGAAAATTCATGGGGGAATTCATGGAAGCTGAAGGAGGGGAAATTTAGACCAGAGATTAGAAGGAGGTTCTTTACCCAGAGGGTGGTTAGGCACTGGCACAGGTTGCCCACAGAGGTTGTGGATGCTCCATCCCTGGAAGTGTAAGGCCAGGCTGGATGTGGCCCTGGGCAACCTGGTCTAGTGACTGCTGTCCCTCCCCATGGCAGGGGTGTTGGAACTAGATGATCTTTAAGGTCCCTTCCAACCTGGGCCATTCTATGATTCTGGAATACTCTTCTGCTGAAGAGCAAGCAATAAAATTCAGCAAGCTTCTGTGCCACAAGTTCTCTCCTTTAGAGACTGAAATACTTTTTTCTTCCTATTAGCCTCATGCAGAGGGTCAGAAAATGGTCCCGAGTCCCTGAATCAGCTGTAACTGCACAACAGACAGTATATAGTGACTGACGGATCGCTTAACCTATCAATACCTTCTGAAGCTCTAAGAAATGGTCAGCAAACTCATCTTGGCAGTGGGACCACTGTATTTCTCTCTAATCCACAACCAGAATCAGGTAGTTTCTCCCCGCTCTAGGTTTTCAGCAAAAGTTACTTCAGGAGAGAAAAGCCAGACTTTCTGGTTAAACTGTACCTTATGGAGAAACTGGTAAGGAAAGCATGAAACTATATGATTAAGTATAATGCAAATTACAGCTCCTGCAGCCATTCAAACACAAATTGCCCATTCCCTATACTACTGCCCCAGAATGCCAGTATTTCAAAGCAGGTAGGGACATTTCTCTTCTACCCTCCACCATAATATGCCTGTTAAATGGAAACAGATCAGCAAAGGGAAAAGATCTGCATTTCGGGAAGAGGTGTACTAGGGATAAACTGCTCCAGGAAAAGACCCACAATTTCTAAACTGTTGAGACAAAAAGCCTCTCTACAGTTTTATCCCTGCACACAAGAGCTTAAATTATCTTCATTCTGATGAAACATACCTTTGCTCCTTTTTGTCACAACTATGTATTTTCCCTATATTTGTCGTATGACATTGCTAAAATGTCTGCAGACATGACAAATTATATACAGAGTCATAAAGCATAATAAGCTACAGGATGAAAACAGAATACAATACAGAACACAGAGAGATATATGGAATATTTGCATCACTGATAAATATTATAGCACTAGATATGCTGTCTCATGAATTACTGTTCTCTACAGATGGGTCTTCCAGTCACTCTACATTACTCCAAGCTGACATTCTTTCTCAGAGTAGCAAAATAAATGAGAACTTAAATCCTTTCAAATCGGGTATTAAGTTTGCACATGACCCCACAAACGTACCAAGCAGAATTTTAACACTGCTTTTCCTATAGATAATTACTTTCTGGCTAGTTCTGTAAAAATCAAATTTGATATCTTCTCAAAAGAAAGGTGTTAATCAGACACACCCAAGGTATGTAAAGGCAACATACATTCAGATAACAAAATACCAACTGAACTGAAGCCGATGTGACAGTAAAGGATTGGTTCACAGCACAGAAAAACTTGAGATATGGTAAATAGGTTGGCTTTTTAAACAAGTTCTCCTGTATTTTCCCCATATATTCATGGGACTATTAACAACCGTAAACAAAGCAATCTCTCAATGAGCAGAGAGGAACTGAGTGGGATGCAGGTTTTCATTTCATACAAATTCTTCTCTACTCTCATTCACAAAGTTATTCTCCCGTTCTTCTTTAACTCTCAGTTGTTCTTTGCTATGTCTTTATGCATTCACCATGACCATCTCATGAAAAATATAACTCTAATACTGCCCTCCTTAAAGTTAGACATCCTACAGATGTTCTTCAGGACAGCGTGGATGTAAACTTTGTCCTTGTTTATCTGTTCTCCCTTTTTATAATTCATTTTACTGCAGCTGAAGTTTGACCTATGAACTTTCTGAGGCAAAGATGGTGACTCCTCCATAAGACATCTGCCTTACTGCAGGTACTATAAAGCAATGGGGAAAAAAAAAACCCCAAACCCTCTACCTCAGCAACCCTATCTCATTATCACTCTGGAAGGGCAGATGATGCTTGCTTCCCTTCACCCTCTGTACTACTATAATTCAAACAGGTTTTACAATCTGCCTACTGAAGATACCTAGTTACAAAAGCTCTGTGTAAGAGATGTGAAGAAAAAAGCATCTGAGCAGAAGCCACCACTGATTAACACTGCTCTGTAGCCATGCTTTCCACAATATTCCCACAATTCCCTTCAGTTAATTTCTCTTACTGCCTATAGAAAACCTGGCTATTATCTACCTCCCAGCCCAATCTGCTGGCTGGTGGGACATAATGAAATGCACTGGTGCAGAATAGCTGCCTTCCTTCAGGCAGCATCTCAGTGAGATTAAAAAAAAAAAACCTGTAATACGAAATGGTCAAAAGGATTCAAGCCACGATGACTAGGCGACATGTGAAGTTTCTACTGCAAGTAAGCATCTGTTCTTCAGTTACACTGTTTAGCGTGAGCACCAGGAGTCCACACACACTCTCATGCAAACAGTTTAACTTTCAAGATTCCTGAAAAGATAATAAGTCCCCATAAACAGGGTAAACCCTTAAACCAAACCTCCTGAGAAGAGTGCCTCTTGAAAAACAGTATGCCTTCTGCAAGCGACATCTATGATCATCTATCTATCTTTGATACTAAAAAGGAAGGTCTGCTTGAAAATGTTGAGGGCAACCTTGGCTGCAGCAATCATGAGATGGTAGGGTCAGAATCTTGTGTGGTAGGAACAGGATGCCTAGTAGGATCANCAGACTGTCCTCAGACCCCTGAGCCTCAGACCCTGGAGCCCCCAGATGACGTTAGGGTAATGGAGGAGTTTTCCTTGGTCGAGAAGGGCTGGGTTAGAGAGCAGCTAAGTCATCNCAGAATCTTGTGTGGTAGGAACAGGATGCCTAGTAGGATCACAACCCTGGACTTCAGTAGGGCCAACTTTGATCTTTTCAAGAAATTGCTAGGGAAATCTCATCGGACAGGGTACTAGAAGACAAAGGGGCGCAAGAGAGTCAGTTAACATTCAAGGACCACTTCTTCCAAGCTCAAGATCAGAGCATCCCAACACGTAGAAAATCGAGGAGGGGAGCCAGGAGACCTGCNGGAAAGCTGATGGAACACTTTGTCCTTGACTCTGTCTCTAGGTATATCAAAGATAAGGGGGTCAACAGGAGCCATCAGCAGGGGTTTTCCAAGTGGAAGTCCTGTTTGAACAACCTGATAGCCTTTGATGAGGACATAAGCAAGTGGATAGATGATGGTAGAGCAGTGGATGTGGTTTATCTTGATTTCAGTAAAGCATTTGACACTGTCTCCCATAGCATCCTTGCAGCTAAACTCAGCAAGTGTGGTCTGGCTGATCGGGTAGAGAGGTGGATTGGGAACTGGTTGAAGGACAGAAAGCAGAGAGTTTTGATCGATGGGATGGAGTCTAGTTGGAGGCCTGCATCTAGTGCAGTCCCTCAGGGGTCAGTACTGGGACCAGCGCTTTTCAATGTATTCATTAATGACCTGGATGAGGGAACAGAGTGCACTGTCAGCAAGTTTGCTGATGACACTAAACTAGGTGGAGTGGCTGACACACCGGAGGGTTGTGCTGCCATTCAGCGGGACTTGGAGAGGCTGGAGAGTTGGGCAGGGAGACGTTGAATGGAATTCAACATGGCCAAGTGTCGAGTCTTGCACCTGGGAAAGACCAACCCCATGTATGAGTATAGGTTGGGGACTGAGCTGTTGGAGAGCAGTGAAGGGGAAAGGGATCTGGGGGTCCTGGTGGATGGAAGAATGACCGTGAGACAGCAGTGTGCTCTTGTGGCCAGGAGGGCCAATGAGATTCTGGAGTGGATTAGAAGGGGTATGATTAGTAGGTGGAGAGAAGTTCTCCCCATTTACTCTACCCTGGTGTGGCCTCATCTGGAATCTTGTGTCCAGTTCCAGGCCCCCCAGTCGAAGAAGGAGAGGGAACTGCTGGAAAGAGTCCAGCACAGAGCCACAAAGATGATGAAGGTGGTGGAACATCTTCCTTATGAGGAAATGTTGAGGGAGCTGGGTCTCTTTAGCTTGGAGAAGAGGCTACTAAGGGGTGACCTCATTTATGCTTTTAAATATATGAACGGCGAGTTTCAGGAGGATGGGGTCAGGCTCTTCTCAGTGAAGCCCAGTGACAAGACAAGGGGCAATGGTTGTAAGCTGAAGCATAGGAGGTTCCATGGGAATAGAGGAAAAAAATTTTTCACAGTGAGTGTGACAGAACACTGGAACAGACTGCACATATTTATAAGCATAAATCAGGTCATCCCTTAGTCTCCTCTTCTGCAAGCTAAAGAGACCCAGCTCCATCAGCCCTTCCTCATAAGAAAGATGTTAAAGAAAAACAGACAGGCATTTATTTGTACGATTCATATGCAATTAGGACAGGTTCCATAGACCTAGAGAAACAAAAATCTGCAGCAAAGTGTAGAAATATCAAGCATGTGCATCTTCTTCCATAAAGCTGAAATTATACTAGTCTATGCAATGTTTCCTTGTCATTCTTCTTCTTTGCACTCTAAAGCAATGCCTCAGTACAAACTAATGCAGTAGTAAATGCTGCTTTATGTAGTGTTGGCTGTGCTTTCTAAGTTATACATATCAATAGGGATACTATTAAAATATGAACAGTGGACATTATCTTTTTCTGGTATACTATTGTGAATGCTAGCATAAATGCTAGATCATTAAATGAGTGCCACTGATAATACCATCTTTTTTGTTTTTCCCTCCTGATATAATTACTGTTCAAACTTGCCAAAAATAGTTTTCTTTTAGTTCTTTGAATAATTTTAACAACTTTGTTGGGCTACTCTCCTCAGAAACAGTTAAAGACTTCCACACATCATGTTCTTACACCTCAACTGCTATTACAATGATTTTCTGACCCATGCTGAATCTTATCTCCATTTTCCAAAACTGGTTTCAGGTGACTGAATGGTTTTCAATTAATTTTTCATCCATTTATGCCAAAGTTTCAGGAGCAGCCATGAACCCAAGTGGTTTGCTTCTCCTGTTTTGCTGAGAAAAGCCATTAAGACCTGTAGTCTCACAGTCTTGCAGAAGCCATTGATCTACACAAAGTCACTAAAAAGAGTAATTTCAGTATCTATGCTGATGTGCAGAGCATTCAAAAGTCTGCCACTGAAAACATAGGTCTCAATGCAGCAAAAACTCCCGTGGCAAAGTTTCAAAATCTGCAAGAATAAGTACCCTATGTGCAGACATTAGACACAGGGTAAAGCCAGTGCCAACAGTAATGCAGAAATGCTGCTTGTACCTGTTTGCAAGCTCTAACAATAGGTAGCTGGTTTCCTTTATTCAGGCAAATTCTCTTTGCTTCTGGGCAAAGTGACTCACATAAGTGTTTGAAATAACCTGTTCAAAACTGGATGTAATACACTAAGCAGAAGTGCAGCAAGATATGTAATAATGAGAAACAAAGTCTAATTGCATACATGCATGGAAGCCTTTAGATTACAAGTAAAGATTTTGGTAATCTAGTAGCAGGTTTTGACAACAAGTGCTCTACATACATCTGCTTTGTCTTCTGGTGTGATTTTCTTCTACACACTTCATGTGCTTTGACAGACCTGTCTGCGCCCCATTACTCCTACCATCCTACTATGAGGATGCCATTGAAATCTGTTTTGTCAGGAAGCAGATTTGGGGAATACAGTGTGATTGTATCACAATGCAAAAGCTTCATTGTTAGCAGCTTCTCACAAAAAAGTCTACAAAATATTAGGAGGAAATAAAAACAAAAAAGCTATTTAATACTCCAGATTTCAGTGACAAGACCATGAGGGATATCCAAGAGAAGCAACAGTCTGGTAACTTTGTTTTGTTGCCAGGCTCCCTTGCTACTTTGTTTAGGATCTTCAAGCATTAAATGGAGCAAATAACCACAGCCTTTCTCTCCACTTGACCCAGCTCTCACCCCCTCCTCCCAGAGCCCCCCTCCCTGCTGTTTCTTTCTGAAAAGGAGAAAAAAACCCAATCAAAAACCAAACAAAACCAACACAACCCAAACCCAACCCAACCAAGCCAAAAAATCCCATCCTTGCAGAGCTGGTCACAGTTTGCATAACTTAGGATTGCTTTGAAGTCAGTCATTTGAATCCTATACCTTAAAAGCTGCACTGAACATATACCTGTGAAATTTACATTAACAAAGTTCTTTGATTAGAGTTACTGAAGGTTTTTAGGTAATATTCACACTGTAGAATTAGCAGCTTCTTGAAATTCACAGGTACAGATTTAAACCAGGAAGAGTTTCAGAGGCTTCCTATTTGCAGAAAATGTCTGCAGCCCAACAGACTCAACACCATCTTAACGAGAGGATATACAAGGGGATCACAGAATCACATAATTGTTTAGGTTGGAAAAGACCTTTAAGATCAAGTCCAACTGCTGACTTTGCACTGCCAAGGCCACCACTAAAACATATTACTAAGAACTACATCAACGAGTCTTTTAAATATCTCCAGGGATGGTGTCTCCACCACTTCCCTGGGGAGCCTGTTCTAATGTTTTACAGCCCTTTCAAGGGAGAAATTTATCCTAATATCCAACCTAAACCTCCTCTGAAGCAAGTTGAAGTCATTTCCTCTTGTCCTATTGCTTATTACTGGGAAAGTGACCAACCCCCACCTTGCTACAAACTCCTTTCAGGTTGTTGTAGAGAGAGATAAGGTCTCCCCCGGGCCTCCTCTTCTTCTGACTAAACAACCCCAGTTCCCTCAGCTCCTCCTCAGAAGACTTGTGCTCTAGAATCCTGTCTTTCCAAACAGAAAGTTGTGTTCCATCACCTTGCAAGGACTTTGACTGAAGTTAGACAATTAGAACCCAGAAGAGTATTTATGTCAGACTGCAACAGCATTAAAACTAAAAGCAGGGAGGGAGGTGGTGGGGCAAGAAAAAAATTAGAGCTGGATGAAGAAGTATGACACATAACAGAAACTGTGGTGCTATCCTGATCTAGTTATGCATTTCAGAGTCTGAAAGGATGTTGTAGCAATGCTTGTGCAAGGCCTTGCCCAAGGTTTTAATAATGTAAGACATTTTCTTGGAGCTTCAAGGTGTTAAAATTTTGATGCACCTGGCAAGTCAGATTTTCTTTGGCCAGAGAAGTGGATCAAAAGTTGACTGTTGTAGGAAATAGAACAAATTAAGATTTAATTAAGATAAAGAACAGATAAAGATGTTACATATCTCTGTTTCAGCTGAGCTGAACAAAATAATAAATAAAATATTTGAAGAATTTAAAGTTCTAGAATGCAACCAATGAGCCTACAGACTACTCTACTATGCTGGAAAGCTTTATCCTGGATTAAGTCAAAGATCCTGTCCTGGACAAAGTTCACTTTTACCTGACTGAAGTGAACTTAAAACCAACGAAAAGCACTTATTACTACAGATGTTGAAATATATGGATAGCTCTCACAACTAATCTACATAGATTCAGGACATGTTTGGAACACATTGCTACTGTACACCAAAGATACCAGAGGGCAAGAAATAAAGTTTTTCATTATAAACAAGATTCCTTTTCCCCCCAGGATGAACATTCAAGTAATCCCTTCCGGAACTCTCCCAAGGCCAAACTATGCTGTAGAGTTACAGTAGGCTAAAATACACTGATGCATACACATAGAGAAAGGACAAGCACAGTTTGAAGACTGACCATTTTCGCCAGTGATTGATTCAATTTTTTCTTAGCATAGAGCTACAAACTAATTTATCACAGCTTTAGTGCCCAGAGATGGAAGCTCACTAGATGAGAACATCACCCTCAGCAGAGCCCACCTTGACAGTACAAACACCACGCAAAAGCCATAATTACACAATGAAGACAGAACAACAGAAAAGGATTAAGGAGTTTTAGTTCCCACTTATTTTTATTCTCCATCTGCTGCAGCAAATGAATTTCATGTTCCTAGCAGCTGTATGTCCTTTCCACATCAAGCAGGTCAGTCCAGCTGCTACTCAGAGCAGCTTCTACAACATCTGATCCGGAGTCTTCAGAAGTAAGGGGGAGTGAACCACAAGGAAAAGAATGCAAAGGTTTTCTATGTGCCACAGCAGAAGATTGTTTCACTTGGAATAGCCACAAGACATAATTTGTTTTCTGATGGAAATGAGCTTTAGTAAGCTCATCTCTCTCTATCAAGGGGACAGACTGTAACGGCTAAGGTAAGCAGTTGCACTGACACTAGATTTAAAAAAAACACCCCAACTTGATCTCCAAGGCAAAACCACTAATTTTTTTTACACTTTCATAAAACTGACTTAAAAAAAAAAAAATCAAGTATTTGCAATTATGTTGGCTAATTTTTCCCTCAGGTTTCTCTTATGAGACAATTCACAGCTCTTAATAAGGGATATTTGTATTTCCAGATCAAGCAACTAAAACATTGCTCTGGGCAACCTGTTCCACTGTCTCACCACCCTAACAGTGAAGAACTTCCTCCTAATGTCTAATCCAAATCTAATCTCCTCTAGCTTGCATCCATTTCCCCTGGTTCTATTGCTACCTGACCTCCTAAAAAGTCCCTCAACAGCTGTCTTGTAGGCCCCCTTCAGATACTGGAAGGCCACAATAAAGTCTCCTCATAGCCTTCTCTTCTCCAGACTGAATAACGCCAACTCTCTCAGTCTGTCCTTGTAGGAGAGGTGCTCCAGTCCTCTGATCATTCTTGTGGCCCTGCCAATATTATCGTCTTTGACTTCTGGGGTGTGGCAGGAGCCCTTGCCAGTGAAGACTGAAGTGAAGAAACTTTTGAGAACTTCGGCCTTCTCCATATCATCCCTCAACAGTTCTCTCGTTTCTTTTCTGAGGGGGCCCACTCCTTCCCTAGTCTTCCTTTTTCCATTAATATATTTGTAGAAATTTTTACTATTCCCCTTGATCTCCCTGGCTAGATTTAGCTCCCACTGAGCTTTAGTTTTCCTAACCAACACACATCTGAGTAGCACATACTTTTTGCCACAAAGTGACTCCAGACACTATGAGCAAGCCCTATGCAATTCCTGGGAGAGGACAAAAAAGGCACACTGGCGTTTTACTCTGTGAGATAAAGAGCCCAAACAAGATTCTGAAGTTAAGACCAAAACACAGCTCATGACAGAGTTACCGAGTCCTCATGTGTTACCAGCAGATCCCACAACAGGAGATGATGGCAGGATGACATTAACTCTTCCTTCACTAATCTCTCTGCTTTCTCAGGGTGACCTTTTACCTGGGGTGGGGTTAAGACTGAAACTGTCATCACATTTCAGGATTATTATCTCCCAGAATTATCACTGGAAATCCCTGGAATTACCTACCTCAAATCTGACATTACAGAAGTTTTCTAATGTCTGTGTTTCTGAACTACGTGCTAGTTACTCATTCTGCTTCTAGCTATACTATTGCTTTGTTGAAACCCTACATGCCCATATCTCATGACACAACTTCTTTAGCTACCAGGCCTTTTCAGAGGAGCACATTCACTGGCAAGAAAGACATACATCAATACTACAGGTCCATGCTACACAGTCCTTCACAAATTTACTCCATCCCAGTCTAACAGTCCCAGCTGTTAAACAGCTGCCCTTGTGCTTTACCTTAGAGGTCAAGCAGAGCAGAGTTGCTACAAATCAAGCCAAGGTACCGTACTTTGCTTTTCTAAGCTGAATAGCACAGGCTTCTTCACCTTTATTATGTTGGTTTTGTGTGCTTGTTTGATTGGTTGGGTTTGTGTTTGTTTGGTTTTTTGGGAGGGAGAGAGGAAGGGTTGTTGTTATTGTGAGGCCTCTGAGCAATGAGAATGGGTTAGTAAGCGCAATCTGGCTTCAAAACTACATTAAGTATCTTGCCTAAGTATTTCCACTGCAAGAATTTCCACGGCAGTGGCAGATGGGAACAGGAACTGCCCAAGCAGCTGAAAGAGCATCAGCTGAGGAGACAAGCTCTTCCTCAGTCCAGACTTCTGGAGGAAGTGGCACAGGAACTGACAAGGCAGAACTGCAAGTATTTTCCAGCTGAACAAACCAAGTGCAACAAGGCACTACCTGTATAAAACAGTGAAGAAAAGTAATGTCGGCAATAAAAGGCAGGGGAGTCATAATTGTAAACAAGACTTCAACACTGCAAGATCTCCTTGTGAAACTTATCTAACAATATGGCATTAAATGGGAAATGTCATGAAATTCCTCTACAAAAGACAGGTCCTGCAAGGCTCACCCTGCAACCAACTCTCTAGACACATGCTGTTGATTCCTCCAGACTTCTGTAAAAACCATAAAACAATGTTACACGGAACATATGAAAAAGGTGAAAATTAGCAAAGTGAGAGGTGTAAGGAATTCGGCTTAAGAGGAGAGATACATTGTTAAAAGTGAAAGCATCAGGCAGAGATATACTGCCAGTAAGCCCTGCATGGATAAACTATGGGGTCAAAATGTATTATTTTCTTCACTAACATTATCACAAAAATTGGTGGCAACACTAAACTACGGGGCATATGCAACACAGGATCTTTAAGACAGAAACACTGAGGGTGTAATGTAAGAAAAGAAATTAAACTGGTGTAAGACAAAAGTATAGACAACTTGTGGTTCAGAGGAAAGGACCGAATGTGGAGATGGTAGTCAGTGTCATCTCCCTGTGCGACATGGTTGTGAATCCTAGGTTTTATCAGAGATTTACTTCCAGCAAATACAAAGAAGAATATGTGCCACAGTGAGAAGTCTTTACAAGGCTTCCTCTGGAATATTGTGAATTTAGAGTTGAACAGGAACAGAGAAGAGCATGTAGGGAGACTGGAAACTGCCTGCGGTGGGACAACTAACATTTGTCTTATCTAGTCTGCAAAAGTGTACCTCAGGCACTGAACTTCTCTTCTTTCCTTATACTGAAGAATGTAAAGAATGATTTAGACTTCAATATTTTGAAGTTATAGCCTAAGAGACATACCTAAAAAGAAAAAAAAAATTCTAAAATATTTCCTTTATGAGAAAATTATCTGGAATGTTAACGGCACCCATATACTGAACATGCGGCTGCCAACAAAAGAGGTGGGAAAAGAACCAGCTTATTATTCTCCTTAACCTCACCAGCAGTGTTGCAGGCAAAACTCAGAAATTAAAAACCTTATCCAGGATATATACTACAGCAACATGTGGATCTCTGCGCTGGATCACAGAAATTAAGGGAAAAAAATCACCACTTCCTTGAGATGATCTGTCAAAAAAACAATTCGGTTGTGCAAATACATATAGAAAAATGTGCATTTGTAACTCCGCTTAGTTACCAACAGTGCTAGGTAGACCTAAATAATGGTAGTCCCAGGCAATTAGTAACAGAAATACAAAGGCAAAACCAGTATCGGCTACTGTTACAACATCTAAATAGCCTTATGCTGCTACTACTGATGCATGCTCCTACGTTAAATACAGCCTCTCTCAAACAGAATTGCTTTTTAAAAAAAACAAAGCAAAGAAAAAGTGTATTGTTTGGCAAAGCACTAAGGGAGTGGTAGGGTAGGTCTGTAGTACAGACACATGGCAAAAAACATTTGGCAACTTACCATACCAAATTTCTGACAACATTGTTTATTCCCAGAGCTATATCTGTTGCTAAGACCAAAGAATTTCCATCAATCTAGCAAGAGTGTATACTTTAAAGCTGTACTGAACAAATTAAAACCAGTCTGCTCTGCAGTGGGTAATGTCTTTTTCTACCAAATTTCACAAAAGGAACGAAATACTTCAAAAAAACTCCATGGAACATGTTGTTTGTTCATGTGTTTAGTCAGTTTAGAAATACATTTCATTTACATCAGGAAGAATTACTTACATGAAGGGAAAAACATGCAATGAAAAGTCTGTTAGTCTACTTACCTTTTTATACGTTTTCTCTTCATTTGGCTTTCCAGCAGTAACATCCCCATTTTCAGTAACAGATGACATCTAACAAGGGAAGCTTAAGTTATAAACAAAGTAGTTGCTTTAGAAAAGCATTCAGAAAAAATTATACAATTTCTTATTGATTTCTTTCTAAATTCAAACTTTGTAAAAGGACAACAACCTGCCAAGATCGGTGACATATTTAGGATATTCCTAGAAGGATTTTCCAGGCAGACTAAAACAGCAGCAGTTCCCCAGGACTATGTTCAGCATATGACTGATTCTACACAACCCTCCTCTATTTCTTTTTTGTCACACCAGTATGCAGGTCTGCAGGAAGATTTTGCAGTGAAATCTTACTCCTGATTAGACTGCATGAGATGATCTTGAAAGGCACAATGATGGACAAAAACCATGAAGCTTGTGAACCAGAAATCCACTGGGACATCTCAGAGGTATCTTTTATATAACTAAAAAACTGATTACAAAAAAATATTCCCAGGCTTCATTGAATGATTTTAATTTTTCAGTAATCTGAAAAGTATACATAATAACATCATGAAACCTTTTCATTAGTGGCTACAAAACAGTATTTTTCTTCTCTTCAGAGAAACAGACTATTAATTGCACCTGCTTGAGAAAAAACACAACAAAACAAAAACCACCACCAAAGATGACAAGTAGAAACCTGTATTTTTTGAGAAAAGAATGCCTCCTTAGCCAGAACTTCTAATGTTACGTATATTTTCCTACCGCAGCTAGCTACACTCTTCACTGTAGTTTTCGTGCAATTAACATATCTCAATAAGTCCTTTATTTGGATGTGCATTAGCACCATCCTACACATCAAACTCCTATTTAAAGGCAACAACTCAGTCTTGATAGCTTTTAAAACTGAATGTAGTTTATCTAGCTTACTTATATTCACACATTTAACATTAACACTTATACATGTTTAACCTGGTGCACAAACACAGACTAAGAACTTTTGTTAAAACAGTTTTTGTAGGAAAAGAAATGTCACTTTAATCACTAGTAGAAGAAGGACTACTTAATAAGCTGATCCCTGGGTAAAACTACCAAACCACCCCAAACTGCTGTTCGTCACACATGCTCAAGACTATTGATATAGTAAGACGTTGTATTACTCCCAAAACTTCTGAAATATCACAGAATCACAAAATGGTAGGGGTTGGAAGGGACATATGGGGATCATCTAGTCCGATCCCTCTGGAGGTTCACCTAGAGCAGGCTGCAAAGAAATGCATCCCGGTGGGTTTGAAAGTTTCCAGAGGAGACTCCACAGCCTCTCTGGGCAGCCTGTTACAGTGCTCAAAGGAAAGAAGCTTTTTCTGTATGTTTAGGTGGCACCTCCTGTGTTCTAGTTTGCACCCACTGCCCCTTGTCCTATGACTGGGCGCCACTGAAAAGAGACTAGCCCCATCCTCCTGACACTCACCCATTAAGTATTTATAAGCATTGATAAGATCCCCTCTCAGTCTTCTCCAGACTAAAGCTTGTGGTTCCAGGTCTCTCAGCCTTTCTTTTTAAGACAGATACTCCAGTTGTAGCCATCTGCTAGTTTCTCTACAGTTATTCACCATCTCTTGATATAGGGAGCCCAGAACTGGACACAATATTCCAGATGTAGCCTCACTAGGCAAAAGTAGAGGGGGAGAATAATATTCCTCAACCTGCTGGTCATACTTTTCTTAATTCACTCCCAGATATCATTGGCCTTCATAGCCACCAGAGCACACTGCTGGCTCATCGGTAACTTCTCAGTCACTAGGACTCCTACGTCCTTCTCTCTGAAGAACTGCTTTCCAGCAGGTCAACCTCTAACCTATACTGGTGCATGGGGTTATTCCTGCCTAAGTGCAGGACTCTACGCTTGTCCTTGTTGAACTTCACAAAGGCAGCAGTCTTCTTATGTGTCAGCCACTCCTCTCAGTTTTGCATCACCAGCAAACTTGCTGAGGTTCTTCTAGGTCAATGATGAAGACTTTGAACACGACTGGACCCAGTAGTGATCCCTGGGAAACACTGTTAGCTACAGGCTTCCAACTAGACTCTGCAACTGATCATACATATCCAGCAAAAGAAAACTATCAATTCAGAGTGGGAACTTTCCTTTTTTGTTTGAAGAATGCATTTCTTAGTATCTTGAGATAATTTTCTTAAATAATTTTTCAAAAGCACTGATAAAACATGCTATTTAGGAATCACATTCCAAATACAAGCCAGGTAGCTTCTTACTACAACTGCCACTTTGTCCTGGCTGATAGTTAAAATTTACTGTTTTATCCCTAGCTTTTGTGACAGGTATCTGCTCAGGTGTACTGCTGGCAGGCTTCTACAGTGGCTAGTAGATTCAGGAAGATAAAACTTGTGTGAAGGAAAATGTATTACTATATTTTCAACTGGCATAATCTCACAGAATCACAGAATCATTACGGTTGGAAAGGACCCTCAAGATCATCTAGTCCAAACGATAGCCCTACACTACTCTTATCCCTAAATCATCCCCTGAAGAAACACATCTATCCTCTTCTTAAAAACCTCCAGGGATGGTGACTCCACCACCTCCCTGGGCAGCCTATTCCAATATCTAACCACTCTTTCAGTAAAGAAATTCTTCCTAATATCTAATCTAAACCTACCCTGGCTCAGCTTAAGCCCATTCCCTCTAGTCCTGTCACTAGTCACAAGGGAGAAGAGGCCAACACCCGCCTCCCTAGAATGGCCTTTCAAGTAGCTGAAGAGAGCGATAAGGTCTCCCCTCAGCCTCCTCTTCTCCAGGCTAAACAAGCCCAGCTCCCTAAGCCTCTCCTCATAAGGCCTGTTTTCCAGACCCCTGACTAGCTTAGTTGCCCTTCTCTGCACCCTCTCTAGTAGCTCAATGTCCTTCCTAAACTGCGGTGCCCAAAACTGCACACAGTACTCGAGGTGTGGCCTCACCAGTGCCGTGTACAGTGGCAAGATCACCTCCCTGCTCCTACTGGTCACACTATTCCTGATGCAAGCCAGGATGCCATTGGCCTTCTTAGCCACCTGGGCACACTGCTGGCTCATGTTCAGCCAGATGTCAATCAGCACACACAGGTCTGAGCCTGTAGCACTGCTGGGAGTTGTTACGCCCAAAATGTAGGACTTTACATTTAGCCTTATTAAAACTCATCCCATTGGTCTCTGCCCATCTATCCAGCCTATCTAGGTCACTCTGCAGAGCCTGCCTACCCTCAAGCAGATCAACACTCCCACCCAGCTTATTGTCATCTGCAAACTTACTAAGGGTGTACTCTATCCCCTCATCCAAGTCATCAATAAAGATGTTGAACAGGAGAGGCCCCAACACTGACCCCTGAGGGACACCACTCGTGACTGGCCGCCAACCAGACTTGACTCCATTGAGCACAACCCTCTGGACTCGGCCATCCAACTAGTTTTTGATCCAGCCAAGGGTGTGCTCATCCAAGCCACAAGCAGCCAGTAATCTATAATTTTAAATATGATTAAAACCCAAAAAAATGCAAAATGAAATGACACTTAAAATTTTCCAGTGGGTACAGGGACAAGACTAGAAGTTAAAGAACATAAGTAGCAATTACACCTGTTTAAGACCAATAATACACAAATACACAGATGATGAATACAACAACCATTTCATTTACTGCAAAACTCACTTTTACTGCTAAGGTTAGCCAAGTCACAGTTTTCCTTGTGGTAGTTGTGAAAGCAGCTTGACCACCTGCTCAGTTCACTAAAAGGACTTGCACATCTGTATGGCAACATGCCTTCACGAAATCATTTTGGGGACAGAGTCATATCCTGCCAGATTTCAGCTCCAGTGTGAAAACAGAAGTCTCTGTTATACAGTGATACTGCAAGGGGAAAAACTTCTTAACAAAAAATTCTCCACAGAGGAAGAAATCCAACACCACATTCAAGTACTCTGTAAGTACTTGTCGTCTTCTCGGGATTCCCACCCTGCCCTGAGTACCCCAAAACCATTCATGGTATTCTTGGAGCTACAGAATAGCTTGTCTCATAGATGATGCATATATAAAATCTCCCTCCAGCCTGGAATCTCTGCCACCTAATATAATACATACATCAGCACTAGTTTTCCCAATTATCTATCACCTTGTCTTGCCTATTTTCCCTATTTCCATTTTTTCCCCGTCAAATTTATTTGAGAAATTCACGTCAGCAAAACTGACAATAGTTCTTCCTTTCCCTCTTCATTGAATTTGAACAGTAGGATTATTTGTAAAATTCTTTGCAAAGGAAGGGGCTCAGGTCACACAAAATATCCTCCAACACACATACAAATTGCATACATAAGTTTTCTTCCCACAGGAAATCAAGTTTAAAATAACAGTATATTTATTGGTGTCCCTGGGAACAGGAACTGAAGAATGAACCTCAGAAGTTTTTTGTGTTGCACTATTTTCAGCATGCTCAGGAGGCAGCTGAATTGATAACACCAGGTGAAAAGTGTGACCTATATTGTTTTTACTACATTTTAGCTTCTTCTCCCAGCTTTTTTTTAAACTTTTAAACAATGCTGAGTATCATTTTCTTTATTTAACTGCTTTCATTCTGAGGTGATCAGACAATGCAGAGCGGTGCTTAAGAACCTGCAAGAATTGCTAGGTGGTGAGCCAATAACAAGGTGTAAACAACTTAAGGAAATCACCACTTGGTGTAGTGCAGAGAGTAAGAAAAGAAGCAATACATGAAACGTCCTACAGCTTGAGCCTCAACAGTCTTCACAAGTTAACCTCCTCTCCAAAAACCTTAAGTCTTTCAGTGTCAATGAACATCCTTTTACATAAATGTCTGTGTTGTTACATACAACTTAGGTAAAAACTGAGGTACTGTATGTGGCCTCTCAGTTATAAGAAAATATAAATATATACATACAGTTCAGTTATTTTTTTTTCCCTCCTTTTTTTCCCCCTTCTTTTTAATAATAATATCCCAGACACTAGTCTGTGGAACGGATTTACATAGTTATGTAGCTATCTAAGATCAAACATAGAAGTATGTCCCCATACCTGAAACATTCAAAAAGTAAAAGCAAGTATATATATTTTAAAGCAACGTATCCTGAGAACGAAGTCAATGTTTACATACTGCAATGTACTGGACAACCATCAGACATTCTGAAAAAGCTTCAAATATGAATAACTCCTTTTTCCTCCCTGAGTTTTCAAATTTAGTACCTCAGTCTGAGAGTCTTTACTCTCATTCCTGTAACACCAGTTAGCCTATTTCACATCTGCTGTCAACTGCTGTGACTCCTAATCTTCCCAGAAGCACTGAAGGATCTTTCCAGATACCAACTGTGAAATCAGAGCAAATTTTTTACCGCATTGTAGGAACCACCAATTTATCCTGCTAAAAAAATTAAAATAAAATCTACCTGACAGAAAAGAAAAAAAATAATGAATTATACAGGAGAGGGGAAAAAGAGTGAAGAAAAAAAGAATGGTTAGGCTTCTTGCCTTGGCAAGTTCCCCCTGCCCCTAGTAGGTTATGGAGGTTTTAAAAGTCAAACATTCTGGGTGAAATTTGTGACAGTACTGTTGCATTAGAGAAAACTGGAAGAAGTTGGTCTTGCTAATGCATTACTTTCAGTGTCCTGCCAGATCTTTTACGCTCTCAGTAACTAATGTGAGTACAGTGCTAAGGTTCTGTTTGATTTCTACACTTACACCCTATTCCCAGGAATATAGCATAGTATTTTTTTTAGAAATATGGTAATAGGAATAACTTCTTTTTCCTCTCCTTCTAGTTTGCGGGCTGAATTTGAAGAGCAATATGTCAGTAGATTTTTATATTATAAACAACATATGTTTATATTGTAATGCTTCGATTTACTGAGGGAAGTGTCAGGTCACCTATTCTCTTCCTTCAGCTTCCAGGAAGACAGAACAAACAAAAAAGGCAGAACTTCAGCAAATACCACCTCCATCAAAGTTTACAAATACTCAGAAGACAGTTCGGTTACCTGAACAACTTACAAAAGTCCTGCCTGCTTCCATTTGAAGTGGTACTGCTAGAGCAATAACTTGTTCTCTAAGGCAAAAAGAGACTACAGCAGTAACATCCAGAGTCACAGAAGCAGCCACAACAATAGCACAAGCTATAGCTATATGTTTTATTTCTTTAACAAATCACAATCTTTCTTTGAAAATATTCTGCTGTGATTCTTCAGACAGAAACTTGCTTATGATAATGGAAAAAAAAAGAAAAAGTTATTGAAGGAATCAAAGATTAGGAGTCCTTGAAAACACAGCATCTGTAGTCTTCCAAGACCATGTCTCTTTCCGCTCATAACTTCTGTATTATTTAATTTCTGTACCTCACAGGTAACTTGAAAGCCCTCTAGCAAAAGACAGGGTGGTTTTTTTCCCTCCATGAATCTCTACATTCAGAGCTTCATTCTGAAAGTCTATGTTATTCCTCTACTCACTATTAGCCTATTTAACTTCTCTCAACTGCTGCATCTTCTACTCTTTCCACAAGCACTGAAGGACCTCTTACATCTTTCCGGGCACAACTGTCTGGAATCAGCTGATGAGATCAAGCTTTCTACTGCATAGCAGATGGTGTTCACGTATTAAGAACTATCGGACTTTTTCAAATCACTGATCCCAGACCAGCAATCAGAAAGAACAAACATTTGATCCCTGATATAATTGACGTCATATTGTGTATTTTGCAGAAACTGCTAACAGGCCCTCCTTTCACAAAGTGAAAGGGCCTCATTAATCTCTCATTATTTTGTAACAGACTGAAACATACAAAGTAGAAAGTCATATTTGTACATAGTCAAAGACAACTTCCCAATCGCTACTTACGTTTTCACATGTGAGATTTCATGTGCCAACAACATCAGCTTTTACAAGACTAGCAATCTTTCTAGAAAGCCAACTGGAGGTACAAATACATAAAAATTGTCAGGGTGGGGTTTTCTTTGAAAAAAGTGAAAGAAGGAAACATCTGCACACTACATACAACTGTATGCAACAGCAGAAAATAGAGGTTATAGTAATATCACATTGAAAGGCACAGGTAGGAGACACTGCAGAGCCCAGAATCAGAGCTCTGCTCCTTTACTTTGTCAGCTTTGATATGGCAATGATCATAATGTTAACTAACACATACCAGACATTGCACTTTGAGGTAACACCACTACATAATGCATGTTGTCCAACAAACTACTGCAGCATGTTGGGACAAATCACTGATTAAGAAAGCAAAAACCACAAAGAAAAAATTCTTCTACATTTGCCTTTGACAGTACACGCAAAATCTAATGACAGGGAATATACAAGACTTTTGGAAGGAAAGCAAGGCAAGCTGGCATCACTCAGGTAACATCCAAGGGGAACAGAATCTCACACAAGAGGGAAGGAGGTCAGTAGAAGTGTAACTTATTTTCCAAAAGAATGACAAACAGAGGTGCAGACAATCCCACCTTGCTGGGTGGGGAATATGTACAAGAGAAGAATCTTTATCCGAACTGAAACTTTATCTGAAACTCCAGAAAGAATCATACAAAAGAAAAAAAAAAGGAAACTAGGTCAAATGAGTAAGGCTACATACAAAAAGCACAGAGTGAACACACAAGATCAAAACCAGAAAATCACAGAACAAATTACTATGATAAGAATTGTGTACGAGACAGCAAAATCTTCACAATAGCTGCAAGGCTCTGTTGTGAGACCTTCAGCTTTTCTCTACTTATCCACCTTTTTCCATCTCCACAAAAGGTCCTCCACACTGTATTCTTCTTCACCAACTCAAAATTACTATGCAACAGAAGCACATAATGAAGAAAGATAACAGAAATTATTTTAGAAGAACATTCCAAGGAAGACTGTTGAGTGGACAACACACAAAACCTGTGGTTAAAATAATTCACATGCTCTAACACAGATGGCATAATTTGTACATCAGTTCTTCACAGGCAAGATGTAAACAAAACACCACTGGAAATTAGTCAGTCCATTAGCATATTAGCATGTAATCAACCACAAAAAAGTTTGCAGAAGCACATGCTGTGGAAAGACTGAGTTCAGTGTTGGAGTGGATTATCATGATCTTCAAGTTCTCTGTGCTTTCTTATCTGGGGTCCTGCAAGTATAAATCTTGTGCATATAGCTTCTACTGAATGGTAACTAAGTTAAACATTTCAGCAGCCAGGTTATCCAAAAACCCTCAAATCTTTAAAATCCCATTTTTATCTCCAGTTGATGGCCCCTTCCATGCAGCTGCAAAGAGGGGAACAGACTACCTTGGAGGACATGATAGGTAATATTGGAGATTTTCTGACAGATTAGACTACCGTTTTAAATTTAATTGGTACCCTCTTGAAGGAAGGGAAAGGGCTGGATACTCTGCTGTGGTTCCTTCTGGTTGTCATAGTATCACCATCTACTATTTGGGCTGTATGTCTGCACAGTTTCAGTTGATCCAAGCTTTTGCTGCTATGGTCCTGCCTTCTGAGTACAAATTCACTAGCATCCTTATTATGGCACCAATTCTCCTCAGGCCCAAGAAGAACTCGTCTAGACAATAAAACTCACAAAAAAAAAAGTAACCTACCAAACACATTAATCATAATGAACTCCTTACAAGGGCAAGCACAGTTTGGACTTCCCTGAGATAAAGATGAAACTTGGAAGGGGATGAGGAAGGTGATACAACATGTCAGACCTTTGGCCCATGCTGAACGATACACCGATTGTTTCAGTTGTTTCAATTGCTCACATACCTTTGCATGACCTCTGAGATGCAAGTCCACTTGTGACAAAACCAGGAAGCAAGTCGAAGAGACAGATGGAAAGAAGTGTTAGCAGCAGTGCCCCAGTGGCTCAGCAACAGCACCAGAACTAACCTGAAGAGCTCAGAACTAAGCCCAAGCTTGGGGGAAATCAGCACATGGCCACAGTTAGATTCCCAGATGCGTATTTAAACAGCAACTTGTTTTTTTCAGATGCCTAAAATCTATTACAACCAATTAAAATCCCCTCACTATTTTCCTTCAGGAAGGTTAAAACTGAAATTTGTATCATTCTCAGCAGAGAACAACCCCTACACCACCAAAATTCCACTGATTAGATTAAGAGCTCTCAGCTTCCTATAGAGCAAAGGTTCCTCAGAGAGCCTTCCCAAATCACCTGCAAAGCTATGGAAAGGGAGACCATTATGCCATTTTATGAAATAGTCTACAAAGCACAAAAGCTGGAGTCTTCTCAGTTTAAATGAGCTTTCTAAAGTGTTTTGTTTTAAACTGTGGAGAAAGCTCCAAGGTACAACAAAAAAAAATTTAAAAATTCCTGAAGCTGGATCAGGCAAGAAGAGTACAAAAACCAACACAATAAAATGACATTCTGAAATTAATTACAAACAGAAATGCTCAGCATATAAGGAAACTGCTGTTTGTCACAGCTGACGTCTATCACAGCTGACGTCTACTTGTCTCGAACTGAAAGAGCCATTTTACAGACACTGAAGTAGAACTCCATCTCCGAATGCACCAGAAGAACTGCTAGTATTTTGAAGAAGTTATTCCATTCTCTGACCATGTTGCTGCTTAAATGCAAAGGCTACTACTGCCCTCACAAGGAACCATATACTTTTGTTTTATATCAGTCTTCAATGAGCAGACAAGACTGTGCAACCTGATTTCTTTTTTGCCTGATAGCAGCCTGACAGTATGCTGAATTTGGGACTCATCTGAATTTCTGAATCTACTTACAGGGTACTTTAGGAAACAAACCACTCAGCATATATACCTACCCTGCTGACATACCCTACTGCTGTTAAGGAACATAAAGTATGTCTAGGGAAGAAATATGTACAGCTGTTTTAAGGTACGGAAACCTAGCCACAGAATTTTTAAATGGCAATATAAACATCTTAAAATAAACATTTTTAAAGTAGTTATTTACAGCCAAATGATAAAAGTGAATTGTTTTCCAATAGTCTTCTACTTGCCAAATCAAACCAAAAACCCCATCCCTGACCATTTTAAAGTAAAATGCAGTCAGCACCAAGTACAAGTTCCGAAACACTCCATTATTTTCGAAATGTGGTTTATACTCCACATAAATTGTGCCGATATGAACATTTTTGTATAAATAAATTCAAGTACATAAAAAATATATAAGTACCACAACAGTTTTCCTCCACAGGTAGTTCTCTGCAAATGTCTATCTGTTTCTTTTTTTAAATAACCTAGCTGGAAATGTTACGGGAAAATTCAAAATCTACCATTCAAAAGCTACCATCGTAAGCAAAGGATACATCTGCATATAAATTAGCTTTTTCAATAATAATAACAACAAAACAGATATTGAACACAGTAAGGATGAGACTTTAAAAGTTCTTCATCAGCAACAAGAGCAAGCAATGGGTGAGCACTTTGTAGCAGAACATATACAGCCTGACACTACTGAATTCTAAAGAGAACAGACCAGAAATTGCCCGCTCTTTCAGTAAAAATGAGCGAGAGCCTTCCCATGAATGAAAGAGGTCTCTGAATTCCTAGAAGGCCTAAATAAGAATCTTCCTTCCTTCATATGAAGTCCTCTGAAACCATACCTGAAACTCTCATTCCATCATTACAACTGGGCTTAAGTGTCATCATGACTACACTGGAAGAGGCATACAGGATTATCTGTAAGTCAATGAACAGACCACATGAAGGTTTTCAAAATATACAAAATACAGCTTTCAGCAATTGGAAAGAAAAAAGAATATTAATAACATCATACAGAAGCCTGATTTTTTTCCCCTCACACTGCTTCATCCTTCACAGAATGGCACAATTCCCACTACAAATACATAAATCACCAGGTTTATTCCTTCATGTGCTCACTGAAATGATTATGATTTTTCAGGTTTTTTTTTCCTATTCAACATCTGGATTATCTGATCCACAGTCCTCCTAGACATTTTCTAGCCTAAACACCAAATTCCACCACTAAATTCTCTCCAAATAAATTGAAATACATTTGGTTTTCCCATTTTGAAGCCTGCTGGTCTGTAATTCTTACCAGGAAATCAAATATCTGGCAACAAGGGAAAAAACATAGCATGATTTTCCCCAACACTCATTTGACACCTTGAGAAAGAAAACTGGAACTACCTTACAGTAAAACATTTTTTAACTTTTTGTTGTTGTTGAAATTCTAGTTTTTGAAGCTGACTGTAGTACAGACTCAAAATAAAGATAAGAAATAACGTTTTGAACAGTTGAAAAAAAAGAAGAACTCCCAGAAGCTGCATCTGCAATACTCTGTAGGTCCAGACAGGATTTAACTTTTGTGACAGACAAGCAATAAACACAGAGGAAGCATATTTAAACTGACAAAAGCAGCTCACTTTCTTGAAATTCAGTATAAAAATAGTGTATTTTGAAGGTTTAACTGCACTTACTCCAACTATTTCAGGAGCTGAATATGTTTCCTGAAATACCATGAAGGAACAAGAATCTCTTTTTCCTAATTTGTTGGTGCCTGATCACTGCCAGAATCCTATATGTTACCAGATAAAACACCTGTTTGAGGTCTGTCTCCATTGAAGGTTGGAAGAGGAGGAGAAAAGTTGAAGAGAAGTGAGATGAAAGCAGGCTTCACTAAAAATAAACCAGCTTGTTATTCTAGGTCATTCTTCTTCCCATTCATACAGTTTGCTTCAGTTTTTCATTAAACAGATATATTGTCTAACTTCACAGGCAGATGGCAAGAATAAACTGTCAGCCTTCTTCAACTTAACCACAATGCAATTTGCAGATATTTGCCAACAGAGCAACTGACAAAGGTATCACCTTTGCTGGAAGGATGGAGAGTGGCAAGAAGACCCTATAACCACCCTCACACCCACCCCCTTCAAGCATCCATACTTCCAATCATGAACTAGAAGTGTAGCACTTCAGAAAAGTTGTGGACCGCAAAGGAAGCTAGGTTTGATGCAGGACTTTAAATGCCTTGTAAACTTTCATCACCCAAAAAGGAGACCAGACTGAACTCTCTGACAGGCTTTAGCCTTCCCCTTTTTATTGTGAAAATCATTTTTTCACCAAACATCAGCAGGAAACAAGTTGCTATGTGTTTTGGTTTCTCGCCATTCTCCTGGCCACAGACTGAAGGTAGCAGGAAGCATAATTCTGCACATTTTCAAATGTTATAAAGAGGCACACTACACTTTCTCAGACTTAGCTGTCGAGAGACCTGGGAAATGCTCTCTATCTTAACTTTTTTCCTCTAGCATAAACTCTTTTGGCTTAGCAACTCAAGGCTCAAACCTCAATTTTTCCAAGCATCTGGGGTACACCTGGTATTTGCTTGATAGCTAAGAACACTTGAAAAGAGCATTTGCTTCGTGCCTGCATAGCAAAGCTCTATTCATGCTTCAACAGTGAGACCTGACATAGTATTTTTCAATTCCAGTGTCTGAGCTGCACAAGAAGTAGGTAAGAATTCTAACTTGCTTATAAACAGCTCTTTTGAGTTACAACATCAAGGACACCCCATGCACCTTATAAAACATCTTACAGATTTACTGCTAGCAGTGGGAGAAGTAGCAAGGACCCACGTGATGACTATAGACTAAGCAACCTGTGAAGTTTCTGTGTTCAAAATTATGAAATCATGCAAGATACGTTCAATTTCTCACAGGGTCAAAATAAGAATGGAGGGCAAAAAAGACTCCTTAATCATTCCTACATTTTCAAAAAAAAAAGTGGCTTGAAAATACCTCCATAGCAGTCCTTTCTGCCCCTTCATAACTCAAGTCAAGACAGAAAAAAACTCTACTGCAAGTATTCACAAACTTACTGTCATCAGTATTTAAACAAACTTGCTGTCAATCACTGGCATTCTTAGGCGATATCGCTATACAAAAATTCCTTACCAATAGGAGGTTCAACAGCTACAGTGCCAACCATGTTTCACAAGCCATGTCCATGCCCAATTCTCTTGAAGACAGTGTAAGTGAACAGACAGAAGGATCAAGAATGACCACTTACAACCTCACAATATGCTGGCTTTACTAATTATTCAGTGAATGCCAGGTCTGATACTCAGTTGCATGCATACAATGCTGTGGGTCAACAGAACACATATGGCAGAGCAGAATATATTCCAATACTTTAGATACACAAATAGAAAGTCACCTAATAGAATATATGGCATGAAGTATATTGTCAAGGTCCATTAAATAACACAGATGCTTCACAGTGTCAAATCGGACTCCGAGTGCTGCTAGCGTTTATTAGAAACCCTAAAGCACAAGCAGATGCATAGCCTGCATTTGCTAACAATGCATACAGACAGGTACTAGGCAGAGCACACTGCTCTACTGCAATACAGTAACAATGCACAGGGCACAAACAAGGTGGAAAACGCCTGTTATCAGAAGACATTACCCTTTTGTTTGTTCTGTACACAGTATTTCTTTTTCACTTAGCCCTTAAAAGTACAGCTCTTACAACTTTTTTGTTTAGTCCTTAAGAGTATCTCATATAAAGGGCTGAACTTCTGCATCTCTCACTTTTGCCAGAAGAAACTGTAGAGATTCATAAGGTGAGCCTTGATTTTCTCCTCATATCACAGGTTTTAAGTGACAGCTTGTTGCAGAGTACTGAGTTGAACTTGGCAATCTAAATGTAAGGTTTTAATAATTAGTAAAAATTTATTTAGTCTAGGCCTTATACACTGAACCTCATGAAATGGTTTTAACTTTTAATGCCTTATAAACAAATCTACACAACCAGAACCAAGGTTACAAGAACCAGCTGCAGCTCACTGAACACATTTCCACATACCAGCTAGCTTTAATAAAATTCTTCAGTCATATGCAAAGTTGCATCAGCTGTGCTCTACAAAAGTTGTTTGTAAATTTACATTTCATTTTAATGGTGGAGACATAGTATCCAGCAAACCTCACAGAATTTATATGAAAACCACCAAAGAATTTTATTTCTCCCCCTTCCGAGTTCCAGGGCGCTCTTGCAAACTGCACTTTCTGATACATTACTGACATATTACCATTCTCACTTTCTAGCTAGGTACTACACAGTATTTCTCTGAATTTGTAAAGCACTTTCTAAATATCATTTGCAGTTGACAGGTGGAAGCGACAAATTCACAGAATCGATGTTTATACTGAGTATTTCTGAAGTCCCACAGACAGACTCTGACTCTCCATCTCCCTGTGTGAACAGCTGCTTCTTGTTTCAATTCACAGAAGTGGCACCAAAACATCTAAGTCAGAAATTGTTTGCTGTCAACCTCTCAATCTCAGCTTTGCTGCCTCTAAATGTAATAGTTCCAACTGTTTCAAATGTACTCTGCAATAAGGTTTTAATCCAAGGAGTTACTAAATTTCAGTCAGAGGTTCATCACTAATATCTCTAGAGATTATTGCAAATAGAAAAAATTATGTCCTATTTTTAACTGACTACTTACTTAACCTCTCAAACTACTTCACAGAAATGTATTGCTAGCAGTTTTCATATGATTTGTGATGCTTTAGCCCAACACTACAGTGTTGTAAACACTGAGAAAAATGTTTACATTTCCACAAATTAAAACCTGAAAGAAATTTACCTCCCCTGTAACCTGAAGCTTCAAGTCAAAATCTTTCTGCTTTGAAGGTCTATATAAAATACAAGACATTGCTCAAAAGCAGCCAACCAAAATATCCCAAGGCACCTTCTGTTTGTAACTCAACTTTCATGAGCCATGTTTCTCATCATGCACTCTATCATCATCTGCGTGTAAAGCAAAACAAAACTGAATTCTTCTACTAATGTCACACTGTGACAAAAAAACAAACAATAAACACCAAAAAACCAACAAAACACTCAAAACCCCAAGCAGATAAGTTATAAATTACTTCCTAGCAAAGTCCATTTTTACACATCTAGCTTGAGCTAAGGCAGCCAGAATTGCCACTGGCATGTTAACCTCCTCCGGTTTAACCATGACAGACAACGTACTCTTGTGCTTTCGCATTTGCTATAGCTAATGATGCAATCCTGATGTTACACATTAAGTCAGACATATACTGGACATTAAAAAGACAGATCAGATTTGCACGGGCAAGTAAATTAGAAGATTGAGGGAATTTCAGATCATACTTTTTAGCTGCCTAAAGTAAACAAAGTTCTGTAATACCTGTATGAACAATATACAAACACACCAGGTAATTTCAGATTAAAATAAACTGAACATTATTATTTTACATTTTACACTCTTCCCTGACTTCCTCTCTACCAAGAGGAAACCCTCCTGAGTTCTGCAAAGAGCTATGAACTGCTTGACACTACTGTCTCTCACTGACTTCCAAGGCTTCTCTGCTCACAAAGTCGGCCTGGCACTGGGATGCAGTCATAAATAGGTAAGATTCAACTCAAGTAAGAGCTGTGGTAACACCATACATGGAAAAAGTTTTAAGAGATTTTATCACAATGGCTGTGGTGTATATTTCTGAAACAAACCACTCCAGTGTTCTGATAGCCTGCCTCAGGTCAAGGGGAAAAAAATAAATACACCAGTCTACAGTATCTCCCTTTTGAAAGGTAACTGTGCACAATTAGTACAGATGCCTTTACTTTTTTTTTTAATTACCACTATTCTCACTAAATCCCTTAATGTAATAAAAAGATGTTTGTTCATTAGCCATTTTTTTTCAAACAGAAATCTTAATTACTCAAACACAACCTGATGCCAAGAAGACTGAAACACGTAAAGCCACACTTTGTTGTATAATATCACACTGTGACCAAAGTGTTCAGACAGTCCTTCAGACACAGGCAACTTTCCCAGTTCATTTGTATGTTAAACACAGACCTAACAAAGACAGAAATGATGTACATGTATCAGTTCTTCAGGGCAATACATTATGGGTACCACGTCTTCCTCCTTGCTATCAGTCATCTGCACCAATACTGCATTGATGTGCTAACTCTGTCCTGGTACACATCTGCACAGACAATTGCACCACAAGACTCAGGGCACTGGCAAGGCTGCCGTTGGCAAGAATGCTAGTAAGGACCATGAGAGCCTTTGCCCACATAAAAGAAATGTAGACAAGTATGGAAGAGCTGTAGCCAAGTAAAAGCCCCATTTCAAACTTTGCACACATCTACCCCTATCAGGGCCCTCCCTTGCTCACCCAGGGAATAGCCAGACTCAGATCTCACAACTCCAGCTTCCACATATTGCAGAGGCAGAAGCTGTGGGAACGCAGTGGAATCACACAAAAAGGTCTTGATTAGGCTTCAACATTCCATGGTTGCAGGTAGTCAGTCCATACCAATCTCAGAAGCACAATCCAAGCTGCAAGATGCAAAGGGCAATTCTAAAGGACAGGTAGTTTCTGCAATGTGTATGCACAAACTGGGAGGAGTCAGGGCAAGTGCTAAAGGTAACTGTACTTAGTAGTCGTGCAGATGTTCATGGCTTCTTACTAGTTAATGATTGACCTCTACGTAATGTCAAGCAGCTGTTAAAAACTTATCATTCTTACATCACAGATAAATAAATTCAAGCAACAGAAATCTGAGGCAGGACACTACTATGATGCTAAACTGCTTTGGAGCTGCACCAGAGTCATGGTCTGATCACAAATGCACTTAAGTTATCTTTCTTGTACAGGTTCAAAGACGAGTTCTGCAGTACACAACTACTATAGGAATCCTTACATAACTTTGCCTCTGGAGAAACTAAGGTAATGAGGGTACTACTCCCTGACAGCCAGCTTAACACATCCATCTTCAGATGCATTTTCCAACACGCAGAGTTCCTGTCACTTCTGTGACATGAAGCACATGAAGCAGAAAGAAGCTGGGTAGGTTCAAACATTGAAAAGACTTGCCAAAGTAAACTCATAAGGTAAGTAACATGAAAAGACATACTATGTTAGGGCTCTAGTACAATGGACTTCGAGATTGCAAAGAAGTCCAGCTAAATATAGAAACTGGAACCCCCAGAAACAGAGCACAGAGCAGAGCATGGCTTTTTTTCCTTTCTAAACATTTCTAACTATTCATATAGTCAGAAAATACTGTTATTGTTTATTGCTGAAACACAGGTAACGATTTCCTTTCTCAGTGTTGAAAGGTACACTAATCTTACAATCAACCTTCCCATTTTAAGTACAGTATCTTTTAAAACTAAGAGTGACACAAGTGCATGTTACAGCCCCCCCCTTGATAACCAAACCTACAGAGAAAAGGAAAAAAGATAGAGTACTAAATAGCAGTGGAATAATTACTTTAGTGACTTACTGGATTGCTATTTGAAAAAGAAAGTTGAATCAGTTTAGGGCTAACAGAAGGCAACAATCTCCATTTAAGAACCAGTAACTCTGAAGAGTGGTTCCAGAAGTGTTTCTTCTTTTCTCGTAAAGCTTTGTAAGCTTGCTCTTGGCTAATTACAGCACAGCATGAAGGCCAGTGCTCCCATCATAATAACAACCTAAATAACTGAGGTAAGAAGGCATAAAGAAGGGCAACACTGCCTTCACTGCAGGCTGTCTAGGCTGTAGGTGACTCAAAAGTATTCATTCGCTGCTCAAAACTTCTGGTTTTGCTACTCTGCTACAAACAGCTAGTCAAATAACACAAGACAGTCCTAGGTGGGGTCTGTCTGTCTGCGTTGACGCTTCAGACTCCAAAGCAACTGTATGCAAAGCATGTGACCTAAGTCACAACTAGGTATACACAAACACACAACAAAAACTGGTCTGTTCTCAAGCATGCTTGTAACCTAAAGAGAAGCAACCCCGTAAACCCTAAACAAAGGCATAGGATAGCCTTACAAAATATCCAGTTTAGCTTGGCACTGATGTGTTTCTTGGCTATTTTGCATGTGAACACCACAGTACAGTGGTACTACTGTTTATCAAGTGCAGACAACTGCATTTAAAAAAACCCCAAACAAACATGAAATGTTAATTTAACAGTGAACATTTTAGCAGGTATTCCTACACAAATGAAACAAAAGCAATTTGCCATTCACACTGCCATTTAAGAGGTCTTTCTGAACAGCAATGGATTATTTTACTGAAGAGGTCTGAAACTCTTCCTTCTTAGAATATTACTGACATTTTTCCTAAATTCTTTGCTTTGTCTACTTGCAACAAAATTTTAAAAGGCATTTTAAAATTACAGAGGTTTTGTGTTTTAATTTTAGGTATTTTGATTAACTATACTTGAATTCCATTATTTGCCTAAAAAGGAATAATATTGTGTGTGTTTTTCTGCTTCGAAATTAGGTGTCAAACTGCCTTTCTGACAATGTCATCTCTGTTTTCTGCGTATGCTAAGAACCACCCTACTGACACATCATCACCATACACTTCAGCAGAAGTCTAACAACCAGAGAAAAGGTGACCATGAAAGACTTTAATCCTTACTCATCCACATTCCCAGTAGTTTCAAACTATTTCTACTGTAAAGACCACCAAAGCCTCAAACCAAAGTAAGGTTCAAATTTAGATTTCTACTGCCAGACAGAAATACATAACATTGTTTCCATTTGTGATACTTTAGCACCCTACTGTAGTGAATAGCTGGCAGAAGGTTTATAATGTAAACAAAAGCTGATAACACGAAATGTACAAGTATCATTATTTAACAAGATCACTTGTTACATCATCATGATTGTACTAACAACAAAACGAGAAGCTGTGGACTCCTATTAAAAGGTTTTTTGTTTTCTAGCCAAAAAAACTCTTCATAATACTTCCTTTGTTTTTTTTTGTTGAACAAAGTGACTGAATTTAGTGGGACATCTCTCTTCCCTCCCAGGACCTTCCACTAACTCTTGAAATGTGAAAGCATCTTTTCCTCAAAGGGTGTGCAAGGTTGAGTGGAGAATAAAGGACTAAAAGTCCCAGTCCCTGAAAGACTTCTTTGTGCCTGCCTACATACACTATGATATACAAATTTACTTCCACATCACTCAAAATTGAGCAAAGACACCAGTTTTGGCAGAACCTCAATACTCAAGTTTGACTTAATGGAGTGCTCCTCCATGCAAGATAAGCCAAACGTGCCTTTTTCTTTACTGACTACTCACCTAGAGCTCTGAGGGCTCTTAAACAAGACTTTTCAGAGCCATAGAAGCACTGATTTATCTCTCTGCAGACTGTTGACCAGCAGCTGGGTGGGCTGGGTAACAGGCACTGTCCACTTTACACAAATCAGGACCACCCCCTCTGCTCTCTGAACAGACTCACATAAAATATATCACAAAGAAGAACTGAATAGATCCTAATCAGCACCTGCAGATGTAGATCTTCTGATTATGCTTTGCACTATGAAGAGGGTAAAGGTGCAGTAATCTTTACCTTGACTCACAAGCCAAATGACTACACTGCATAGCAACCTCTCCATCAGCCAAGAAGGTAAATTTTCACCCTTCCACTCCCAGATAAGCCTCTCCTAATATGGTCAGCAGATCAGTGAAGAAAAAAGGCTGAACAGGATTATTTATTGCCTTAGCAACACTTTTTTTTAGAATTACATGTACAAAAAAAAATTGTATATTCTGACAAATCTGTACATAGGCCTTCTCAAATTTTTAAGACATTAGAACAGAACCACACACTGAAAACAAAGGTCTGTGACACGTCCCTTTCTGGAGCTCTGAATGTCAAATTTGACACTGAAGTAATTTTAAATAAGAAGTGACCCAAAAAGCTTAACTCAGGTAGCAGTACTGAAAATAAAGTTCAGTGTTCTTACCTGAGATGGTTCTGGTTCTTTCCTAGAGGTTAAAAAAAGAATAACTGTCCTACTGTTATCAATGACTGGCAGTCAACCCACACAAACACTGCTTTACTCTCAGGAAAAACTTGACTCATGACACATTAAAACTAAGACTTTAACTAGGTACAAAAGGAAGGAGCAACTGTAAAGCCTCTCAAGGCAAAAAGTTATCTTGGCAGTATCCTGGGAACCCCACAATCTTTCAATTCAGTTAAATCATCCTCTGAAGATTTTCACATACTGTTGTAACAAGAAGCCCATAAATTTCTGAACTCCTTTTTAATAACCCTACAACTTCACAGTTGGGTTACAGAAGGTACATAATCACAAAAACTACTACCTTAACCCCAAAGAAATATTTTCACTGATATTCTAATTGGAGACAGGCAGCAGTGGTGGCTGAAATGGATTTTTTATATTACCCAAAGAAGAATATGGCTGCTCCCTATTTTTCTGGGTCTTGAGTACACCAGGGTTTACCAACAATTGAATTTGCTGAAGAAAACAAAGCAAACAAAGAAAATATCCTAGATTTTGTAAGCCAACGGATAACAAACTGCCCTCCAAATCACTGAGAGACTAGCAGAAACCTTTACTTTTAGACCATTTGACATAAGAGCCAGTGACCCTACTGTTGCCTGAAAAATCATCAGTAATGAGCAAGCCGTCACGGAGACATGCTATCTCATGCAGTTACTCCTCTCCATGAACTGGGGGGAAAAAAAAAAATAAAAAAATCAACCTTAGATTTGGTGAAGAAACAACAGTTTCCAAGAGGAAAATGCTCTGCAGGTCTTGTGGCTAATGGCAATAGATTTTACAAGAGCTTATGTAAATAAACGGGAGTGCCTCTTCAGCACTGGGTAATCGTTTTACACATGCCACTCTGCAAGAGCAGCAAACACAGGACAGAACCCAGCACAGTTTACCAGCCCCAGTACCAGCCTGGGGCTCCCGTCAGCTTGTCACTCTTGGTACCTCAGCTGCTGCTGCTGGGACTATCTATACTGAGACCTGGAGAGCGATTTGCACACCCCTAGTACAATTAAGCTATTATTTAGCTGCATAGATATATCCTCTGGCATTTAGTTGACTCACATTGGTACCCAGGCCAAGAACTTCCTGTGAAAACAAACTCAGCTGGAATAAAAAGCAAATTACTTTCCCAGATAGAGAGGAACATGAAGTTCTGGCTACAAACAGCCCAAGAAGAATACAACCCATTCACTTCCTTTGCAGATACAGGTCTGACCACTGCTATAGCTCACAGCAACAAGAGAAAAGCCCCAGTGGGCACAAAAAGAGAGATTTAGACTACAATGCAGACTGAAGACATGATGGGGGAAGTTTCTATCTCTTGACTAGATGACAGGACCGCTGACAACAAGCTCACATACTGTTTTCTCAAAAGCAAAATCAACAGGTCTCACTCTACTAATTCCACTTCTCTTTCTCCTCTCCACTACCATTTATACACCTCCAAAGCACAACCACACAAATCAGCACACCAGCAAACTGCACCAGTGAAAAAGCCAGTTGAAAAATAGCTGCCCTCCACACCAATTTCTTTTGCTCTTGCAAAGTTATCTTTAACCTGGACCAGTTTAGTGATCTGATATTATCATAAAGCATCATTCACAGTTGTGCAACTGCAGCCGAAAAGTTGCAAACTGCCATAACAGTTGTAGTATTTTTAGGTCAACTGTAGTGCTGAAGGCAACATCTTATTAAACTGCATGGCTCATCAAGCCATAAACTTAAATGCTAGTAGTTTCCCTCAGTTCCACTGGCACAGCTATGTTTCTGGAGTTGTGGACAAGATTTAATAAGTGCATTTGGAAACTACAGCCACATATCTACTATTGAATGGTATTCAGTTTTTTAAGTATTTGCATAATCAAACCATCTTTGTATCTGTGTCTGTTATATTTAATATAATTATGATCATAAACTAGCAGCTCTAGTTAAAGGACACCAAGATCGGCTTTCCAATGTAAATCCTCATGTGCCAGATGGCCAACTCAGTAAGTTTGTACAGAGCCAAAATGAGCCAAGATGGAATCCTATTACAGAACCCTGGTACTTTTTTTCATTGGATGAGTTTTACAATTCACAATTCATTGGTCTCCACTAAGAAAGGATAAATACCATCTTACTATCACTGGGCCATGACCTGCTGACATGCACTTCTTACACAGCACTGGATGAATCTTTCAGACTCTGTGTCTCAGCTCCAGGGTGTGTAATATGGGTGCTCCCTGGTACCAAAGAGATATTTTAAAAGTTATATCACTATCTATAGAATTTGAAATACTGAAATAACAATGATCACATAAAAAGCAAAGGAGACCAACCACAGGTGGCTGGCTGAGTGGCATGCAGTCACACAAGACATGAACCTCAAGCTAAAACAGCTCATAATAACAAGGAGCACTGTTAATAAAATGGTCATCATCCAGCACCTTTCTTCTTGACTATGAAGCAGATCATATCCATGACATACTGAAGAAACTAATGCTAGCTTACTATTAACTTTCAGTTTTTAAAAATCTCAGATTTCAAAATACAAAACACAAACACATCTGGACAACAGTGAAAACATACAAGGCAACTGCAACACGTACAACTTCCCCCAACTTTGCTGATCATAAATAAAACAGCTATTTTTACAATAAGAAGCAAACAACAGCAAAATGGTAGATACTGTATCTCACAACAGGCTGATAGGGTTTTCTAGTTCAGAATGGGAAAATGAAGAGGTAAAGTAAAAGACGGGACTTTCAGTTCACTGAGGAGGACTTGGAAGTTTCTTTCTCACATAGGAGAAAAAGGCTTTTCTGGACTGTACAAATGTGAACAGCAAGATGAGACGCATGACCTCATAACCACAGCAGGAATCTGTGATGACAAATCAGACACTTATCTATTCAGGAAAAATAAAATTCAGAGTATCAGTGGTGTAGGCTTGTAACAAGCAGGTACAGCACAAAATGGATTCAAACACAAACCACACCTAGAAGGTGAAGAATGGTCCAAGCTGTACCTAACACTGGATGGCTGGGCATGAGGACCCAATCCCTGCCTAGCACTGTCAGTAAAATGTAATCTAAAAGCATTTAATCGCATTTAACTTGTTGTCGAGGATTGAGGCTGGGCTGACCACCAACCCAATGACAGACGCTCCCTGTTACCCCCTCTTCCCCATCCCCATGGGAAGGGAAAGGGGATAAGAGAGAGAGATTTGTAGATTGGAAAATAAAACTGAAACTACTTTAATAATAATAATGGTAAATGAAATATATACAAATATGTACAAATACATACAAAACCCAACACCGAACCCAAACCCCTCCTGATGGTAACTACATCACCAATGATATTGTGGCAGAAGGCCTCAGCAACAGACCACAGTCAGGCTCAGGGGACGGGATCCTGGTACTGGATGCAGGAAGTTATGGATCAGGATTGAGGGCAGAACAGACAGTCCTCCTCAGATGCTGACGACCGAAATGCAGGAGAAGAGAAGGAAGGGAAGGAAGGAAAAACTACCCCCAGTTTATATATCGAATATGATGTATACGGGATGGAAAACTTAGTTGGTCAGTATAGGGTCACCTGTCTACTCCTCCCTGAAGGTGCAGCTTTTACCCTACACTCCTCAACGTGAGACACAGGATCGAGCAGTGACCTCGCTTTGCATACCAATCCCTGGTAGTAAACCTAAATATTAGGTCTTATCACTGCTAGAAGCAGGCAGTGTCTGCAAAAACATGTTGCTAGTTTCAGAAAGTGCAGTTTCTCAGAGGAGCTTTAACTAAGAAGTAAAATCACTGAACATAATTCGTTCTGTTCTAACCCAAACCAGGACACTTGTGCAGTTTGCTATTCAGTTCCCACACAATACAAGGTTTTGAACATTACAGTATATAACAAACTGTTCACCTATGTGCTCCTAAGTGCACTTTTTATTTGTCATGATGAGTGAAGTGCTTTTTAGCTTCACACTACACAAATTTCAACTATAGCACCATGTAATTACCAGCAGTGTAACCACACTGCAACACCAAAAAGTACACGTTCTGCTATCATTGTGCGTAGGAGAGGCTTCTAGCAATTGTTAGCACAGGACAACCACAGTAATACTGCAGGTGCTGAAAACTGTAGAACCTATGCCAGCTCTTGTCTTCCCTTGAAACCAAACGGGAGCTGGGGCCAGACAAGGAGGCAGAGCCTTACGAACAGCTGCCACAGTCCTAAAGAAAGGCTGTTGCTAGCTTCTATCCTAAAGTAGACGAGAATGTCAACACACTTAATGTGCCATGGTTCCACAGACTATCAATGCACAGAGTTAGCAACACTGTACATATGGAGCTGCAAGAAATCAGCAAGCACATTTTCAACACTAATTGGACCACATTATGCAGGGCACAGAGAAAGTATGTTTTACAGTTTCTAGCCCATTCTGCCGGTGTCAAAAGTTAAAAAGAAATCCCTCAGCTACCTGCAGATTAGATAAGAAACAAAACTCAAAAGATAAAATCAACATAATTCAATGAATACACACACTATTACAGCAAACCATGTAATCATTTGCTGCTTATTTTTAGGCATGTTTCAATTCTCCCAATATTGAGAAGATTTAAATACATAACTAAAGATTATAAATGGCCTAAACTAGCACCAACCAAACTCAGCAAAAGAAACCTCGTGACACTTTTAATGGTTTAAGGATCAATTCCTAAGCTTAGAACATGATTTTCCACTCCTTGATTTTTCTAACTTGGGAAGGGGAGGTGTCCAGGAAAAGAGATGAAATACAGTAAGATTTAAGAGTGGAGAGGAACATTTTTACAATTATGCTTTAGTTTTCCCTTAATATATTAGTTACCAGAAACCAACCTTTAGAAAGAAAAACAAAATTAAATATTTGGTGTCAATAATCCATTTTGAGACAGCTACAAGGCAAAAAAAGCACATTAAAGGATGGGAGAATATATCTAGGTGGAGGAAGAGCAGTGACAAATCAAGAATTATTTGGTTTCTAGATTCTTGAAGAGTCAGAGTAACAACTACATTAGGCATTCATCAGACTATGCATTCTCTGTTTTGAAGATCAAAGAATTCTGAGAGACCATTTAATGAACTTTATTAAAATACATCTCTACCATAGTAAACCATTGGACAAACATACTACAAGTTTATGCTGAGACACAAAAAACTCAGTGTGTGCTAAAATATACATACATGAATTCCCAAACTGCCAATGCTTGTTATGCTAGCTTCATTTTAAGAAGAGTTTCTGTGCTTTTATTTCTGACCTAACCCCTCTTCCACCTTATATTATTCAAACATTAACTCAAAATATTTATATAAATACATGACCCTAACAAAACAGAAGGAAAAAACCCCCAGTTTCTTTACCCTATGCAATAGCCTTTTAGAAGCAACATGAAACAAGTATATTTACACTTCCTTTGGGAGAACCAGCATAACATCTGCATAAAGTTTTCCTAAAGCAACAGCACATACCTTAGCTCCGTTTTAAATAAGCAGCATTAAAACCAAAAGGAACAGGAAAGAAAAAAAAACATAAAACCAATACAAAGCCAAGCAAATCTAAAAAATCACCTAACCAGTGTATTGGAAACACTGCTACTTTAGGGAAGCCACTTTATGGGACTAAGAGGTACGTTCGCTATTTAAAGTTTCCTGGTGTCGGACGCTGCTGAGCAAAACTGGCATATCAGACAGAAACGTCTCGGTCCACTGCTGCTCCCTCAGGGCAGCTGCTGCGGGGGAGCGCGGGGCTGGGGATGGGCTGCTCGCACCTAAGCTAGCTCGTTCAGCCTCAGCAGTTTATTCCTGGAACAGCCAGCACCTGGGGCACGCAGGAGCCTACCTCTCACAATTCCCTCACATGCTATTGTTTTGGTTCGGGTTTGTTGTTTTGTTTTTTTTTTTAATTCTCCATGAAAAAGCTACAATCACACAATTAAGAGACTAAAAGGACCATGGAAGTTCACATAAAAAAACCAGCCAAAAACCAAACCAACCAACTAACCAACCAAACCCAAAAAGAACAAAAAAACACCAGAAACAAGACGCGCTTTCTTTCAGTTATTCAGGCTGATGCCAGCACGGCCTCGGCGGCAGGGACCCGCTGCGCCCAGCCTGGCTCAGCACCTGCCCGAGCCGAGCTCACGGCGCTCATCTCCCCCAGGGCCCTCAACGATCAGTCCCCGCGCCGCCTGCCCAGCCCCTCTCCTCTCAAACCCACTCCCTGTGGTCCTTCCTCCTCCTAAAAATAAAATCAGAAAAAAATAGGAAGCAGGGGCCGAAGCCCCCCACGCCCCGCAGCCAAACCGCCCACCCCACAGCGCGGAAAAAGTACGTCGAGAAAAGCCAGCGGCACTGCACACACGGATGTACTCGGCAGCTGCCCACGGCCAACCTGTGACGACCTCCAGCGAGGCGCACTGCGCCCACCGGTAGGCCTCCTTTCTACCTCCGGCGCCTCGCCGAGGCCCCCGAGGCCGGAGCAAGTAACCAGCCTGCCACCCCCCGACCCCGACCAACCCACACAGCAACCCAGCAGCTCCCTCACCTCCAGCGCCGGTGTGTGGCGGCGTGAGGCGGGGCGGCGCGAAGGGCCGCGGCCCAAGCTCCGCCCGCGGGCCGGCTCCTCCTGCCCGACCCATGGGCCGAGGTGGTAGGGGCTGATCGGTGTGCACCCTGTGTGGCTCCCCACACACTCACAGTCTGCCGGCAGACAGGCATCCACGTGGCCCTAGCTGCCTCTTCTTGTCGTTTGCCGCGTTTTGCCCTGTGTTTGCGGGCCGTCTGGGTGCAGGAGGTCGTTTGGAGCACGGTGGGGGTTCAGAGGGGGTGAGCGGCTGGTGGTTGGGGGTGCCGGGCCCCCAAGAGACGCTGCTGCGAAGGGTTATGGAGGCCTGCGTGCTGCTTTGAAGTGCAAGGCCGCAGCGGCGCACTGAAATGTGGCAGCACCTGTTGGCCCGTTTTTGTCAGGGGGGTCTCTTCCGCTGTGGCCAGCTGGTTGTTCGGGGCAAAGCCTGTCAGCCTGGACCAAAGAGACACTGTCTGACGCTCGCCTCTCGTTTTGTTTGTCTAGGATTGCACTCATTCATCTGACACGAGTTCCGAGTACTGCTTCGCACGTAAAACTGCTTTTGCGTTGGACACCGGGAGACAAACGCTCTGAGCAGTACCACACAAGAACTGTCATTGCAGCATCCACCTAGATACCCCTGTTTACATGCAAAATGCAAGTTGTTAATTCCCCCAATGACATGTACTTCACATGCGTGTGTTTTGCAGGCCTCAGGAAGGCTACAGATCAGACTAGGGGAATGTGGAAAGGAATACGGAGAATAAATCTGCAAAAATTTAGTGCATTTTTATTTCAGAAAATAAGGGATTGGGAAGTCCTCATCCACAGTACTGTTTACTTCAAGGGCATGTCTCTTCTGCGGGGGGGGCCTGAGCTCTTCTCAGGGAGCAGAGTACTGGGGCTGTCCCCCTGCGGCGCAACATAAAGCTGCACAGGTGGCTGTGTCTGCTCACTGTTTGAGAATGGTTACAAACCCTTAGCATCTGCTCAGGACCTTTTTGTTCCTGGTAGAATAGACTACTCCCAAGCTACATAGTTTGAGTGCGTAATAGCTCTGCATTTATAGCATAATTACTGATATGAGATACGCTGACTCACGCATGTTAAATTCCAAGTGCAGAAGGAACTGTGTGTGCGTGTTTGTGTGTGTGTGTGTGTGTGTGTGTGTGTTAAAGAAAAGAAATCGCATAGCGTTTCAACGTGCTACTTCCATTTTATTCTATTTTATTCAAGATCTGTACTTCACTCCTTTTTTTTTTATCTGCCATGGTGTTTATAACAAATGATAGCAGAGCAACTACATCATATGTTTGCTCAGCTCAATGTACAATAGTCACATTACTTAAATAACGATGGCTTCCCTAGGTCACAGCTGCAAGAGAGATTTCTGGTAAACTATCTTCTGGTCTCATCTCCTGAGGCTTCAGTTTCTGCTTTTTGCACCAGTAATAGTACAGTGGCTTACATACACCCCAGTCAGATGTACCATCTGGCTCAGCTTTGAATTTTTACAGTGAATGACACTTAACTGTATTCAAAATCTACAGCATTAACTAGCTCATGGACATATGAATATTTAGAAGATGACAAAAAATAACCTAATATTGTCAGGGCTTCTCAGAATTTTCTTTCAGATCTTCAAGGTGGACTGCTTCACATTGCATTTCACCTCAACCAGCAAGACTTAACTGTCTTACAGAATACTTACAAAGGAAGTTTTAAGAACTACAGATAGCAGTGACACTGGTTATATGCAGTGAACAGGCAACACCAACTTCCAAGCCCAAAGAGAAGAACAGAAGCCCCAGTTCTTCTTCCTCCAAAAAAGCAACCTAAAGTACCAGAGAATTTCATTCTTTTCTTCTTTTTAGTGAACCAAACAGGTACCTGCATGTTTTTTTCTACTTATGAGTGCACACAGTAACAGTGCTATATGATGTAAGAAGGCTGTCAGTAAACAACAACATGTGAATCTCGAACACCATTTTCTCCTCACACTGTCATGGCAGTAGCTGACTGCCCTGAGGTCTGACAGCAGCATCCTGCACAGATACATGAAAACCAGCCTGATAAGCTTTTGCTTTAAGCCATGGTAGTAGATTTCTCCTTATAATCTAATTTTCTGCAATTATCGTTTTGGTAGGTTGCGCTGCACTTCATGCTGCTTACATCGCATGTGAGCTAGTGAGGTAAATGCAGAAAGTTAGGAGGCATAAGCAGTAGTCCAACGCATTTTTCTTACTCGTATAATCACTTTTTGATGGGATCGATGGAAATATTTATGTAGAGGACATTTATGTTCATGGCTTAAAAATATTAAAGCATCTCACAGGCTATGTATTTATTCCACAAAAGATCTGAGATGACAGAAATACTTTTATTTGGTTTTATAAATAAGTGACTGAAGACATGTATTCACGATACACTAAAGTCTGCTTTAAAACTCATAGCTCCTGATCAAAAGCACTATGGCAGAGTGATGATCTGGTATAAACGTACTTCACTGGTTCAGACTGTGTCAGACAGTTTATATGAAACAGCTTTATGCTGTTAAGTTTTTTACCTTTCATCCTTGATCAGCTTACTTTCTTGAACATGTGGGGAGAAATGTAATTGTGGGCTATCCCTGAGCCAGAACAAACTTGTGCTATTGGGAGAGCCACTGGTGCTCAGGTCCAAGATGTATTTTGCTAGAACCATCAGCTGAATCATTTTGCCAATGCAGAACATTTAACATTTTTATTGCATCTTCACATTGTCGAAGCACTTGTATAAGAATGGCAGTATAGAGTGCTCAGTCACTGCAGGATGCTTGAGTTCCATTTGTCTCAAAGAGAGAAGTGAGATCAGATAATCAAAGTATTTTTTTTTCTTGAAATCCATCAGCCAGTGCTGATCTAAGCTACTGAATAAGTCCAGCATAGAGTCCAGCATCATGCACAGTTAGTACTTTATGCCCACATTAGTAATTTCATTTATACCTTCTTTTGTTTTCACATATCCAGTAACCATGGAACAATTTCTGAAGGAAAGTTACACATAGGAAGATTTACTCCCCTTAACATCCAAAAAGAAAGAAAGAAAGGAAGAAAAAGAGTCTGAGAAAGGATTTCTAGAAATCTGAAAATGCGGTGTGGGGCAACACTAGGTAGCAATGGGTAACTTTTTGCAGCTTCCTCTAGATCATGACTTATGCAATAGTTAAAACTCAACTTGCTGTTTCAAGACTGACAATTTTGTGATATGTTAATTTGGAGAGATTTTTTTTTCTAGAAATGTATAGAATTACAAAGAGTTCTATTTGTTCTTTTAATTAAAATATACAATTTTCTTCTTTCTCCTATTCTTTTCCACCATGTATTTGAAGAATATGCAAGGTTTTAGTAATAAAAACCAAACCCCATTTCCCCCCTGTTTTCCAGGTCTACTGATTTGATCAGCTTCTGAAAATAATAAAAAAGTATATATATTAAAATAGTATTAAGTATGCTCAATAAGGATGCACCTTACAGGAAATTAAAATTATTGGTCTCATATTTGTTTAAATATTCAAGGGCAGTTTCTTCTTTCTGTTTAGTAATTGCTGATATCAGTTAGTAAAAGAGAATTGAGCTAGAAAAGGGTTAGTAGATTAGGACATTTGGCCCACAATACACAGTAAGAAAACAGGGAGGAATAGAGTAGGTCTGCAAAGATAAGACACAAGGACTAAGGGGCCCCTCTAGGAGATAACAGGAACCCAGCTGCAGGGCTACCAAGTAGAACCAGTTCTCGTGACCCTGATGGCTGTCAACTGGGTAAAGCTGAACAAAGTTGAAAATGCCAATGCGAGGATGACTTCGAGCCTTCCTCATAGACCACCACCCACGACTACCAGGAGGCAGCTTTCAGAAAAGCTTATGTCTTTCATATCTAAGAACTGATTGCTCATTTCCTTGTTCAGCAAGCATTTGCCCACAAGTTGGCAGATCAGTCATCTTGATTCCTTCCTTAGAAGAAAACTGAGAAAACTGGGTTTTGTACAACTTATATTATTATTATGAACAGAACAGGTGCACTTCTCTGGAAGCAATTAAATATAGGAAGCTATCTCTTCCCTGACTGACTTTCTGCAGTCCAGCCAAGTTTACAAATAAATTCAGTATTTCTGGATTCCTCATCCATGACTACAACTTCTTAGCCACATATCCTTGCATTTGTCCTAGTTAGTTGACAGCTCTGCAATAAGCTGGGTTTCTTTGATTGTTCTTGTAACTATGAGGATGCAGAGCATAAACATGGTGCTGACAACATGTAGACAGGACTTCCAGTCTGAGTGTTGCCATTATTTCTGGTTTTTTGGAGACCATTACATAGACTAAGCCTGGTCCACAGGGGTAGATGAATGTAAGAGAGAAGAGGTTGTAGAAACTTCTCTAAAACTGAAAGAGGGAGAAGCATCTGGGTGAGTTAAAATGCCAGCACTACTGACCAGAAAGCATGAAAAGTTCTGGCAATTAAGTAAAGGAAGTTTTGCCACATGTTCACTTGAAAACTGAACAGTGTTGAGCTCTCCTAGCTGTCAAAAACTACCATGGAGAAATTCTAAAATGGTGTCTTTTTTTCCCTGTTGACTTTACTACTTACATGCTATAGATGCAAACGGGTGCAAAATCTTCTGAGGAGGGGAAGAAATGAGTAAAATGTTAGAGTAAATGTTGCTGAACGTTTTTATTGACTAGTCTTCTAGCTTCATGCTTTTAAAAATAATATTCTAATGACTGCATAAATACCTTTTAGATGAAAGCATGTTTTGAACTCACTTTTTAATAAAAGCATCAGGTTGAAAGCAATTGCATTTATAAAGATTTTACATGTTCACTGCTGATAAACTCATTAATTTACAATAGGATGTCTTATTGGTGTATAAGAATTCTGTTTCATATCTGAAGCCAGCTGCAAAATGAAACTTCTATTTGAACACAAACAAGTATAAATGTTTGCATGTTTAAATTCTACAAAAGCAGTATTACACAAAACCAGCAAAAAATGCAAGTACTAAGCTGTAGCATGCAACCTAGAGACTTCTGCTGGCTTTTGTGGCTTTTTCCTTCTCAAAGCTTGTGGTATAAAGGCCTAGTTTTCTGTGTGAAAGAATTGCAGTGCTCCATGAGAAAGGTTGAGATGCTTACCACCAAGAAAATGTTTGGTATATCTCTGTGAATGGAATCTGCAAAGGTGGCCTTCCAGGTTGCTGAGGGAGGGAGTCTTATGAAGATAAGATGGCCCTGTTTCAGCTAAAACCATTGAAGCCAGGCCGAAATAACAAGAAACACAGCTTCAAAACAGACTCTGAAGGCCACAGTGAGCAAACTGAGACCTTTGCCTGATTAATGGTCATTTTAATATTAAAATTGATGTCCCTCAGTACATTTATGACTATGTCACTCAACTCTCCATTCAAAGCAAGCTGAACGTCACCTGGAAGGCAGGGACAATTAGAATTAGGATATAAAAACCCATGTGAGGAATATTTCCTTGGTTGGTGGGGGACAGACTGAAGACCTTAAGATATACATATAGTTGTGCTCACATATGCCACTGGAGAGAAGAAAATCTGGCTTTTACTTGTGTCAGTGTGATATCCTAGTGATATCTTAGTATTTCAGAACAAGAAATTGCATCTGCCGTTTGCATGTGCAGACGGTTACACACAAGTTTTATTACACTCATTTCAGAAATCTTTTCAAGATGTGGGTCTTGGGTAGTTAGTAACAAGTCAAAGTTTTTTTCCTTAGCTAAAGAGAAGCTCTAAAGCCTAAGAAACCTCCTCTGCTGGATGGAGGTATAAACCAAGCTCACATGTTCCTTTATAACCACACGGGAACAGAATTCCAATGTATTTCTCTTTTTTTATAGTATCACATCATCATATGGAAATGCAAATTCTGGTATGTCCTATTCTTGTGCTAAGGCTAGCTCCTATGGCTTATCTGTATGACACAGTGGAGTGCTATAAAAACATATTGAAGGGAACTCTGGTACCAGATACAATACAGTTGCATTAGCAACTTTCTTAGCCCACACAAAGGGCGATAGTAACGTGGTTATGCAGTTAGGGCTCCAAAAACAGAGTGTCTCTAAATAGTGATAATTTGGAAGGCTTTGACTTTCTAACACTGCATGAGGTGCTGCATAAGGCTGTATGAGCAATCAAGCAAATAGTCTGTAGTTAACAAACTGCTGCTTCAACATCTGACATGAGTAAGCATCAACTGATGTGAATTTTCTATTAGTGGAAAAGGCTGAAAAAAGTATTGGTAGTTGTTTCCAGTCACAAAAGGAATAGCAAAGTGAAAAGCATAACAGAGAACCAAGTAAAGCAGGAGCATACAAAACAAAAGTTTGTAAGATGTTCAGAATTTCTTCTGTAAACATCCAACATATTCAGAAAAAATTCTTTTAGAGTGTCTGAAGCTTCTTATAGCTTCATCCAGTGAAAACGTCTGTCTGAAAAATTAACAACAGAGAAGCAACTCATCTATCATAATGCTTCGGAAGTTTTTGCAAGTGTTCTGTCACTCAGTGAGCTCTCTGTGTTTAAATCCTGAAGACTGAACAGAAGACTGTCAAAGGTAATGGGACACTGTGCTGAAGAAAACATGTTACTATAGAACTACAGATAAAGTGTCTGACTCTGCATTCCTGAGTTGCACATATGACATAACTGCTAACATTTATCATATTTTGATTGGGATATCTCCTGAAAACATTGCTATAGGATTATATCTGAAGAAAATTTTTTCTTTAACCTGATGGTTTTGTTGTAGATAATGGTGTCATTTCTGACTCAACATTTCTGCTGAGCTTCTTTTTGCTACCACTGTATATTTGTGTTCAAATGTCATTTAGGAATAACCTTAAGAGAAAAAACAGTAGCTGGTTGTTGAGTGCATTGAAATGTGGAGAAACGTTCCAATCTTGTTTCCCTTCATGGGTGTTTTTTACACTCACGGCTGCAATTCATCTGGTTTTAGCCTAAAACTGAAGACAAATTTGCAGAGGCCAGGAAAATTTGATAGGAAATAGGTCTGCATGTCTGTGAAAGCTGGATGCCCTTCACCTAAAAGCACCTAAATATTAAGGAACCAGTATTTATTTATTGCAGAGATGGGAAAGAAAAATATGATAGGATCATATTCTTGCTAGTGCTCTTGTTTTCCAGGCTTCATTCAAGTTCTTGATGTATCTTCATTTGATGTGCATTAGACCATCAGAAGAAGAGAACCACCAGGGTAGCAGGAGACAAACAATTTTTAAGAAAAGCTGTAAGGTACAGAAAAAACTCTTTCATTCACCTATATGTATGTTCAAGGTGTTTGACAGTCTTAAGCTACACAGAACTAAAATAACGTAGCTCTCTCAATTGCTACTGGATTGGTTATAGAAGTTAATATCTTTTTTTAGGTAAGGTTTTCCCATTTTTACTCAGTACTTCCTTTAAGTACATGTATAGGCTCAGGCAAATGAATATTGAAGTGTCCATGCATACCTCAGGGCAAGGTTATTTTGCTCCAGAAATTATTTCTCAACTAAGTGACAGTGACTGAGTTTTGTTAGCAATGAAAGGGCCGTTTTCTGCTTCATGTTAACATATGATGACCTTCAGTGCTCATCTGAATGGTTGATTTCTCGTCTGTTTACCACAGAATCACAGAATATTAGGAGTTGGAAGGGACCTCGAAAGATCATCTAGTCCAACCCCCCTGCCACAGCAGGATTCCCTACACCAGGTCACACAGAAGCATGTCCAGATGCATTTTGAATAACTCCAGAGAAGGAGACTCCACAAACTCTCTGGGCAGTCTGTTCCAGTGCTCTGGCACCTGAACTGGGAAAAAATTTCTACGTGTATTCACACAGAATCTCCTATGTTTCAGCTTACAACCATTGACTCTTGTCCTGTCACTGGGCTTCACTGAGAGGAGCCTGACCCCATCCTCCCGGCACACACCCTTCACATATTTAAAAGTATAGATGAAGTCAGCCCTTAGCCTCCTCTTCTCCAAGCTAAAGAGACCCAGCTCCCTCAGCCTTTGCTCAGAAGGAAGATCTTCCAGACCCTTCATCATCTTGGTGGCTCTGTGCTGGACTCTTTCAAGCAGTTCCCTATCCTTCTT
>VWZX01009715.1:55718-71602 GCA_013399015.1 Galbula dea
CCTCTACTGTGTACATAGTATTTTAATTGTATATAACTACTATATATATAAATATAAATACTTTTGATGTAGTTCAGGTTGTTTCGGGCTCTTTAGTTTCTCTTGTAGTTTTTTTTTTCTTAAACTCTGAGAGGGAAAGGGAGGGGGAAAGGATTTTCACTGTGAGTTTGGGCATTTGGCAGGGAGCCAGGTCCAAACCATCACACCTGTACAGATCAAGATCAATCCAAACTTTGTTACCAAGCTGCTACTACATTACTAAAGCCTGAATTTGCAAGATACTTTGTATATTAGTCCCAAAGACATTATTTTGCCACTGGGGAGAAGTCAGATTCCTACAGTGGACAAACAGGGGAGAAGCGTGCTTGAATTCCAGCTGTTGTTTAAGTACAAGGCTCATAGCTATATCGTTTGTTTGGGTAAACCATGATGAATGTATTACCTGTGTTCAATGAGTCTGAAATAATGTTGAATTTCTCATTATATGTGCTTATGGACTCTTGATGTTTCTCTCTTGAATTTTAACTGCTTTTATGAAACAGAAAATAGATTAATGTTTGTAGTTGTTGCAAACAGGAGATGAGTCTGAAACAACATTCCACTGCCACTCCCACATAGAGAGCACTGAAGAATTACTTCCCTGTAGAAATACTTCAGAAGATGTACATAAAACCTTGTAAAACTTACATCACTTTTTTCCTTCATGCTTTTCATCATTATTTAAGGTTTTGCAATTATTTCAGCTTTTGTTCTTTTTCTATCCTTAATGTTCATTATTTTTCAGTTCATTCCTATATTCTTCTCAGTTTCTCCTTGCATGCTATTTTAAACTGTAAATAGTTACCAGATATTTCAGGCTTTGTTTTGATTTGTGGAAATACAATCTCTCAAAGCCGGGTGTTGCGGTTTCCTGCAACTTTTGCGAGTTCTTCTATGAAGCACACATATTCTATTCTCTAGTAAAGTTAAAAGTGTGCAAGTTTGTTTTACTTAAATTTCATAAACCATGTTAACTTTCTGGGTACATCAATGATCAACAGGAAAATGGGAACTAGCCAGGGTCTTTTTCATGGTGACTCCTTTCTTTGAATGTTGCACTTAGAAACACATCCTGTCAGTATTTCACTTTCTCACTTAAAGTGATAGCAATAATCAGAAGGTACTTTTAGTATTAAAAATGATTTGCCACCTTCCACTTAAAAAAAGACAAAATTTATCTTAAAATTCCTACCGCTAAATGCCAGGCACTATATAAAAGCTGGAACTTATGCAAACAGAGAACTTCTTTGCCTGGACAGATGTGCAGCTTTCCATATGCAGGTTTCCTAAATCTGTAGTATTATTTTATGTATTTTATATATATATTTTTATATATATACACACACACGCGCTCATAAATGTCTCACAGTTCTCGGGTTTTGTCTGGGTTACAGTTTTTTGTCTTGTTCTGATTCACTGTTCATTCAAACAGAACAATGAATCCAAACTGATCATTTAACTTTCAGGGATGTACTTAACATTATATTAGGTTCTTCAGCATTGTTTGTATTCCCAGAGCTGTAGAAATAGAGATTCCAAGTTGCTTAAGCTGAAATAATTAAAACCATTAGACAGAACAGCTAATGAGTTTAACAATAGATGTTTTACTGTTGTGGAGATCTAATCAAGAAATTATATACTCAAGTGCATTATGTAAAATCCATAGGAAAATTGATTATTTTAAATCCAATCTTAAATCTATACATGAATATCAATGTGATAGCTAAAGAATGCTGACCAGGCAATGGAAAACAGGGCATTGAGTTGGTGGTTTTGTTTTGTTTTGTTTTGTTTTCTGAAGTTATGTTAGTTCATTTGTTTTAGGTCAGTGTTCCCACAGACTGAAATTCCACATTTACTTGCCGCTAAGTTACTGGCCATTTTAGACTCAGTATGATATTTTCAGGAAAGGAATGAAGTATTTACCTCTTAGTTCTGGAATTTTGTCTTACTTATCTCCTACAAATTTACTACAATCTATTTCAGAACATCAAGTTCTTTTAATGTATTTTCAGAGTATTCCAAATTTTCATTTCAGTTTGTTTCTTAAGATATCACTATCCCTATTGCTATGAGGTTTCATGTCTGAGAATCAGTAACGTGATATGCATTCCCATAGCAAATGAAAATGTCAAAAAGAAGTTATAGAAATGATATTTGTTATCATAAAGTAACTGCAATTCTCCCCATGGTGAATCTAGGCTAAATTAAGAAGACTGCAGTTTAAGTGCTCAGTAAGTTTCCATTTGATACAATTTCAGAAAAATGGTGGTCCAGAATTGATATTATTTAGGCTTTGGAACTAAAGGTGTCTGAAGGATTTACACAAACAGAATGTCTTATTTTGTTGGGCAAAACCAACATCTTACAGAGACAGTGAGAGCCCTGTGGACCCGTATGCCTCTGACTTAGTGGTATCACCCTAGAGGATTTAAGTGTTGCAAGAAATGAATTGGTCATTTAAATTGAACAAAGGACTAGGAATTTGTCATATAACATCTTTACAGGAAGAATCAGAATAAGTACAACTACTGTCCATTCACATAATAGTCAAAAGCTATTATTAATTCGGGAATTGATTTGAACTAGAAAGAAATTACATCCCGTTACTAAACATGTGAGCTCATTAATTCCCAAAATTGCTCTTGTTTGGCAGTAAGAGGAAAGAGGTGAGGAGGGCTGTGTGTATGTTGGGAAGAGACTCTTTTTACAATTAGGTTAAGAAAAGACCATATACGCAAACATGAAGTGGTATGTACCTATGGATTTAGCATTGAGAAAGCCCTGAGAAAGTATGCAAACAGCGTTATAGTCTTCAGTTTGGGGCAAATTCTTTTTAATTAAATCATAGACATTAAGTCTTGGGCTGTGCACCTGAAGAAGCAGAATAATGCTTGCAACCATTCTTCATAAAAAATTTTATAACAGTATACAAGTTTTCAAGAAGCAAGCCTTGTGTGAACACTCAGTGTGTACAAATGTCATATGAATATAGTTAGAAAGGTCAGAAACAACATCTTTCCTACATTGTCTCCATTACAGTGTAGAAGTGGCAGAGCACACATGGCAAGCATGTAACGTGTCAAGAACTTATTAGCTGAAGCAGCTGTTCTTGAAGATACTTGGTTTCTCTTCAGGCTAAATGCACTCTTGATTTTTTAAAGAAAATACTAAAAAACAGATCAGCACTTTTGCAGTCTGACTACCAAAAAAGACTCTTAGTTGAACCTCCTCAACAGTCTCCTTCCTAACAAACTTATTTTTGCCAAGGCATTATCTGCATAGTAATCTTTTGGTAAGAAAAATGGGCCACATCCTCTCTTAACTTAGTGCAGCCGTTTTTCTAACCCTTCAAAGTACCTCAAGAAGTGAGCTCGGGCCACCCTTCTATTCTACAAGATGAGTTCCCTGTCGTATGTTCCCAGCGCCTATCTGCTATTCAGATGTGAAAGAGTAAAGGAATCTGGCCCTAGGACCATCTTAGAAACTCATTCAACATAAAAACCCCATCTTTTGACAAGCAACATCCTTAAGCATTTTTTAAAATGTGTACATGTTTTATCTTTTGTCGATGCTTTATCTTCTCAGAGAAAGAATGTGAAAATTGATGAGTTTTTAGTGAGTTGTTATTTAAAACAAAATGAAAACTACCATTTGTTTGGATGGTACTAGCTTTACCCTGTTGCATTATTAACCAACATTTTGCAGTAATGGCCATAAATATTAAGCAGAACTGTGTTATAAACAAAAGGGAAATTGACAGGGAAGGTTAGGCAAATAAATAAGAGACAAAGTAATATTAGGAAAACAGAAAATGGAAGTAGCAGAAGACATTGGGAGACAGAAAAAGAAGTATAGGTACCTTGACAGGGAAGAATAAAAGCAGAAGCAGTCTATCTTTGTCCTTGTTATCCATGGCATAATGCATCCAGCCCACAACTCGCCAATTGCAAAGAAGCTGGCATGATTTCAACCTACAGTTTCATACCTCAACCATTTGGCAGGTATTATTAAATTCAAATTAACTCGACAAAGGGGAAAACCTTTTACTTCTGAATGACTGGGCCTCACATAGGGCTGATACAGTAGCTAGGCAGATGCAAATTAAGAAAATTGGAAAGAAACTAGAACGACTGGAATGATTGCTACTAGTAATCTAATTAAACGCTTGAACCTACTCATCTTGTACATGTAAACTTGTACCTTGACTCAGTATGAGACTTGTCTGCATTTAAGAGCTGTATAATTATGTATTTAGCAGAATCTTAATGGTACTGATGCTATGTCCTCCCTAAAGCAGAGTGAGTTTCATTCCAGCTGCATTTTTACAGCAAGAGAGCATTCCCAGAATCACCAACTCAAGCCTTTTCTCTGGTAAACTGTTTGATGGATGTGGAAAATGTTTCTCCATAGTTTCATGTCAGTCCTTTTTTTCTTTTTCTTTTTTTTTCTTTCAGATACACAAGTTGTTGTTATTAGGTGTCAGGCACTTATAATGCCATTCACGTACAGTCATAAGTTCTGTTTTCCAGTGTGTAAAAAACTATCATTTTAACAGTAACATAGAGACCCTCCAAGGGTATGACTTACACATGGCAAAAACAAAGACTTTTGAGATTGAATCTTGAAAAAAGCAAGGTTCAGGTTTTCCTGTTTGATATACTACTCATGGCAATCCCAGTGAAGTAAAGGGAAGTTATATGATATACCAGATGACAGAAGCCCTCAAAAAATAATTTTTTTCCCCTTCCTTTCACAGAATCACAGAATATTAGGAGTTGGAAGGGACCTCGAAAGATCATCTAGTCCAACCCCCCTGCCACAGCAGGATTCCCTAGACTAGGTCTTCTGGGGTGTATTAGAAGGGGTGTGTCTAGTAGGTCAAGAGAGGTTCTTCTCCCCCTTTACTCTACACTGGTGAGGCCACATCTGGAATCTTGTGTCCAGTTCTGGGCCCCTCAGTTTAAGAAGGATAGGGAACTGCTGGGAAGAGTCCAGCACAGAGCCACTAAGATGGTGAAAGGGGGAAAATCATCCTTCTGAGGAAAGGCTGAGGGAGCTGGGTCTCTAGCTTGGAGAAGAGGAGGCTAAGGGGTGACTTCATCTATGCTTTTAAATATATGAAGGGTGTGTGCCGGGAGGATGGGGTCAGGCTCTTCTCAGTGAAGCCCAGTGACAGGACAAGAGGCAATCGCTGTAAGCTGAAGCATAGGAGATTGTGTGAATACATGTAAAAATTTTTTCCCAGTTCAGGTGCCAGAGCACTGGAACAGACTGCCCAGAGAGGTTGCGGAGTCTCCTACGGAGATATTCAAAACTCGTCTGGACACGCATTTCTGTATGACCTGTTCTAGGAAATCCTGCTGTGGCAGGGGGGTTGGACTAGATAGTCTTTCGAGATCCCTTCCAACTCCTAACTTTCTGTGATTCTGTGATAAGCAAAATGAACTCATTTCAAATGGATGCCCTTTTAATCAGAGTTGTATTTCACTCTACACATTGAGTTAAAAGCATAGCCTGAGGTTCATCATTTGGAAAAGAATGTAAAAGGAGTGAAAAGAGGTTAAAATTATTGCAATTTTAATGGTACACCTTATAAATCGCAGTATTTTGGTATCCAAGGAAACAGCTTTGGGCAGTAACTTGTGTCTGGTTTTCTTGGAGAAGAGGAGACTAAGCAGTGACCTCATCTACGCTTTTAAATATGTGAAGGGTGGGTGTCAGAAGGATGGGGTCAGGCTGTTCTTGGTGAGGCCCAGTGACAAGACAAGGGGCAATGGTTGTAAGCTGAAGATTAGGAGGTTCCGAGTGAATGCACACAGAAACTTTTTCCCAGTTCAGGTGCCAGAGCACTGGAACAGACTGCCCAGAGAGTTTGTGGAGTCTCCTTCTCTGGAGATATTCAAAATGCATCTGGACATGCTTCTGTGTGACCTGGTGTAGGGAATCCTGCTGTGGCAGGGGGGTTGGACTAGATGATCTTTCGAGGTCCCTTCCAACTCCTAACATTCTGTGATTCTGTGATTCTTATGGGGTCATAAGCTGCATGCAAGATAACCATGAAGAATACACGTTTGAATGAGGTGGCTTTCACAGCCTTCTTTGCGCAGGTGCATGAAGGCAATCTAGCCTATCAGAAGAAACTTACCTGCCTTAGAAAGCTAAAAAATATTTATGAAAATAAGGACAGTTTTTTGATACTCAGGGCTTATATTTCTTCTGTCCTTTCATCTTGGATAAAAAATTTCAAATGTGTCCAATGCCATATTACATTTCCCAATGTAATCTGTATGTGAGTGTAATTGGCATACAGTAAGTTTGTTGATATAGATTACAGTGCTCCTGAAGTATTTTGTCTAACACATTTTTCAGTAAATCTCAGGATTGTCAACTATTAAGAAGCAGAGTACTGAGTATCACAAAGTAGAGTAGCAGCTTTGCTGGCAGAGCGAAGCTTTGTCATAGAATAGAGCACCATTTTCCTAACACGGAAAGTAAATATGGCTGGGAAATACATAGATGTAAAATCAATTTTTACTGTCAACATAAGCATAACTTAATGTCTTGTGGAAAAGCAATGGACTATTATCCCAGTCATGAAGTGCAACATATCAGCAAAGGTTCCACTACTGGTACAGTGACACAATTTTGGACCTTTTGAAAGCATTGATGTGTTTGTAGAGAACATTTCTGGAATCGTACTCAGGTAGTCTGGTTACCTCAACACGGAAGGACTTCTTATGAGGCCATCAAGCTAAATTCTGTATGGTAAGGTGGGAACTTCTGAATTCTAAATGCTCTCCTTAAAAATCCAGATCAAAGTGAAAATAAAGCATAACTAGCTACCATGATCCCTCAAACAACAGATGGGTTATGAAGTTGGCAGTTCTGCAGTTTTGTCTAATGCAGAGTCCCCTGGACAGCCAAGACCATTAGATTGATGGTTCCAAGTGCCATGGCCCTGCACAGTTGTTACCAGATGCTGCTGGTCCTCTTGGTTCTCTGCAGAGCCCTGGTGTGGCTGCTTCCTTTTTCATCCCACCTCTTGTCTCTGCAGGAGGTGCCAGAGTTCCATCTGCCTCAGAACTGCTTAAGTGGGCAGGTCTCCCTTTAGCTCACTGAAACCACCCCTTGTGTTAGCAGGAGTGAACTTTTTAGTCATGTTGATGGTGCAGCTGTTTATCAGAAAGGAGGGTGGAAATTTTCAGTGCAGTGATTCATTTCATTTCACAGTGCTTGAGTGCTTGAGGTGAGATTTATTTTTTTTTCCCTACGTCGTGAGTGTATACGAATGAGATTTGTACAATAATTACAGAAATAAACTGCACAGGAAATTCTGCTTGGTGTGCACTGGAGGTCCACAAGCAGAACAGCAAGTATTCCGCGGGGATACCCAGCCCATGCAAAATCACCACCTCATTTTTGTCTTGTGTGTCACTGTATAAAGAGGTTTGCCTGGGGAAGGTACAAGCTTATGCCCCACAGTTCCAGTGGGCAGCACTCCAGCAAGGCTTAAAAGGGGGAGATCAGCATCTTGATGAGCCCAAGCTGTTACTGCTTCTGAAGACATGAGGTTCTCACTGTTAAAAAGACAAGCAGAGAAAGTTTATGATTGCAAGTAGCACAAGGGGCATGAACTTGTACCTTCCCCAGGCAAACCTTAAACAGAAAGGGGTATATATAGTTGTAATACGTGTGTTCGCCAGCTAATACAGCTATGCTATCAGCAGTTGTGTGATCACCGAGAGCCCCAGAGATGCGATGAAAATAGATGGAAAGTGCTGGGATTTGTCAGAAGATAACTCTGTCTGCAATCCATAAAGCAATTATAACTCTTCTGGTTTACAACTCATTCCAAGAATATGACGTACAACTACCCCCTTCCCTTGCAGGGGAAACATCCCACTTGAAGCAGACAGTTGTTATCCAGAGGTTAAATAGCTTGCTGGAAATCATCACATACTATTCTTAGCAGGTTTATAAAACAGTAGGTGACTGTTACAGCTTCCTTAGTTGTTGTCAACAGAGAGGTGTCTTACTGCTGCATGGTGTTTTGCAATTACATTAAATTTTCTTCAGTGTCACTCTGTAATTAAGGGTTTAATGTAGTTATCAGAGAGTGAAATTGTTTACCTTATCTCACAGAATCATTACGGTTGGAAAGGACCCTCAAGATCATCTAGTCCAAACGATAGTCCTACACTACACTTATCCCTAAATCATCCCCTGAAGAAACACATATGTCCTCTTCTTAAAAACCTCCAGGGATGGTGACTCCACCACCTCCCTGGGCAGCCTATTCCAATATCTCACCACTCTTTCAGTAAAGAAATTCTTCCTAATATCTAATCTAAACCTACCCTGGCACAGCTTAAGCCCATTCCCTCTAGTCCTGTCACTACTCACAAGGGAGAAGAGGCCAACACTCACCTCCCTAGAATGACCTTTCAAGTAGCTGAAGAGAGCGATAAGGTCTCCCCTCAGCCTCCTCTTCTCCAGACTAAACAACCCCAGCTCCCTAAGCCTCTCCTCATAAGGCCTGTTCTCCAGACCCCTGATCAGCTTAGTTGCCCTTCTCTGCACCCTCTCTAGTACCTCAGTGTCCTTCCTATACTGTGGTGCCCAAAACTGCACACAGTACTCGAAGTGTGGCCTCACCAGTGCCATGCACAGTGGCAAGATCACCTCCCTGCTCCTCCTGGTCACACTATTCCTGATACAAGCCAGGATGCCATTGGCCTTCTTAGTCACCTGGGCACGCTGCTGACTCATGTTCGGCCGGCCGTCAATCAGCACCCCCAGGTCTTTCTCTGCTGGGGAGCTCTCCAGCCACTCCTTCCTGAGCCTGTAGCGCTGCTGGGGGTTGTTACTACCAAAACGTAGGACTCTACATTTACCCTTATTACCGTATTATTACCTTAATATCTCATGAGATATCTGATTAGATGGCTGCAGTAATACCTCTGATCTGTCTTTTAAACAGCTATGTTCTTTACTCACTTCTGTAGAAGGAATATATGCTTTGGGTATGTCCCACAGAAATTTGCATTGATATGGTATTACTTCGTTGTTTAAAATGTTATATTTAATCAATTATTTGATTTAAACATTGAATATTTTCTCTGTTAAGACATTCTTGCCCTCTCAAGTTGGCTGTTCCTTTTCCTTTCTGCCATAGGAAGCACAGTCAAAGAAGATATAGTGTTTCATTAGATGATGGCGTGATCAAAGCCATAACCAAACCACTGGAAAATCATACAGATTTTGCTAATTAGTGCCGCTGATGTCTGAAAATTTCCAATGTTACAATCAAATTACAATCAAAACTCCACCTGGAGTACTGTGTCACCTGGAGTACTGTGTACAGTTCTGGGCTCCTCAGCATAAAAAAGATGTGGACCTCTTGGAGTGGGTCCAGAGGAGGGCCACAAAGATGATCAAAGGGATGGAGCACCTCCCCTACGAGGACAGGCTGAAGGAATTGGGGTTGTTCAGCCTGGAGAAGAGAAGGCTTAGAGGAGACCTTATAGCAACCTTTCAGTACCCGAAAGGGGATTATAAGGCAGGAGGATAGAGACTTTTCTCCTGGTCTGATTGCAACAGGACACGGGGGAATGGCTACAAGCTGAAGGAGGGGAAATTTAGGCTGGAGATTAGAAGGGGGTTCTTTACCCAAAGGGTGGTGAGGCACTGGAACAGGTTGTCCAGAGAGGTTGTGGATGCCCCATCCCTGGCAGTGCTTAAGACCAGGCTGGATGTGGCCCTGGATGACCTGGTCTAGTGCATGTGGCATCCCTGCCCATGGCAGGAGGGTTGGAACTAGGTGATCTTTAAGGTCCCTTCCAACCTGAGCAATTCTATGATTATGAAATTAAAAGTCTTGACTTTATCTATCCCCCGCCACACTGCTGAAAATGATTCATGTGTATAAAAAGCATGCAGGTTTGAGGAGAAACAGATGAATGTCTTGTTATTAATGAATTTGTTTCAGACTTGTAGGTTGCAATCACAGAATCACAAAATATTCGTGCTTGGAATTCATAGGCTTTATCCTCTTTCTTTAAAGCCAGTAGGGTTTTCTCTTTCACTGCAACAAGCACAGGAAGTCCCTTTTGACTTTTTTTCACTGTTTTCTAATTACTAAGGTACCTCAGGTGTTGAGCAAAGCAGTGCAGTTATGTCATTACCCTGCCTAAGTAAGCCATGGGGATAACTTAAAGAGAAACTGCTCTGTAAGAAACTGCCAAATTAATTGCTACTGCTGTCTATTGCAGGAAAAAAATATCTCAGATCCTGTCAGTATCATCACTGGTGTCATGACTGCTGTTAACCACTGTCATTACAGGAACATTATAGATGCAAGTTGATTGCTGGAAAGTCACATTACGAGAAATATGGAGGAGCAGGTTATTTGCAGTTTTACAGCTTACAGCTATCCTATTTCCGATGCAGAACAAGACAGTACTAGTAGTGATTCTAGTGATAACACAACTGTCTCAAATAAAGGAAGCATACTAAGTGGTTAGCAGACCTGCTGCCCAAAGAACTTCTAATTTAAGGCATACAAGCAAATAAAGCACAAGCCAGGGAGGCATCTGCTCACAGGTGGAGTTCTTTCCAGAACAGATGGGTTTTCAGGACTACCTCAAGGAAGGGTAGGAAATTAGTATAAGACTTTTTCCACAGTTTCTTTTTAATTGTCATATGAAGTATTTTTATGAACTGAGCTAGAGTACAAAGTAGGAACTGAGGAACTTTTGTTACTTTCTGAAAAACTTGTGAATGTAGAAAAAGATGGAAAAACAAACAAGTAAGTATACTGTGGCAAGTTGCCATGTTCTGGTGAATTCTTATGTGAATATGATTAAACTTCAGCATTAGCTCTGGCTCCCACTCTCACCAGTTTATTTAGCAGTCTCCTAGATAGCTCTCAAATTCTGAAATTGTTGGGAAAACAAACTATTTCACTTGCTTTGAAACTAACAACCCCCAAATGATTTGGGTTTCCTGTAGACCTGCCTTGCTAACAATCACTGATTGAGATGCAGGGGTGCTTCTAACCACCAACAGGCCACAAAAGGTTGTTACTTTCCCTTTCACCCTCCTAGGCAGACAAAGAGTGAATCTTTTGCATAAGTGTGAGAACAATGCATTCAGCTCACTCATAATGTGAAAATGATTTCTCTGAATTGGGGTGGGGTTTCACAGCTAGTGCAGCATACAGCTGGATTGGATAGCCAGGAGTATCTAAGGAACACTGAAGGTGAACTAGGGCATGGGTGCTGCAGTGTGTTTGTGCCTGTGAATAGGTGGTTTAGGAGGAACAGCCGTGTCCTTCTTCAGGCATTGTGGCAATTTCAGGAAATAGTCCATCTGCAGCCTGCATGCCCTTCTGCCTTGTCACAGCTTGAGATCTTTAAGCAAAGCACAAGATACACGGGTTTGGATGCATGATAAATATTTCTATTAGTCTTGTTCTTAGGTGTTGCACCTACAATATAACTAGTGTGAAGCAAACAAAAGATATCCCTAGTATATATTAAAATGCCACAAGGAATGACTCTATACTTTGTAATTTAAAATACAGCACTTTTCTAATATATTACTTTTGTAGGTAAGCTTACTACCTATAGAAAGAAGGCATTCCCTGGAGATAATTTCCTGCTCAACATGACGTTTCTTCTGTATTTAACTTGTAATTTATTTCTGGGGAGGGGTGGACACAGAGAAAGCATGCGAGAAAGGAAATAATTTTTTTCTCCTTAGTTTGTGGAGGATTTTGCATTGCCTATTTTGAAAGGACAATTGTTCATCACAAATGTGAATGGTTTTAAAAAGCTATGGCTGAAGATTGTAGCCTTTTTCTCAAAAGCAAACATGTTTAAATAACAGTCATGTTGCTACTGAGTTTTACAGAAACAGCCAACAGTACTGACCAGTTAATCGAAGAGTAAAACTCATGGAGGTGAATGTAAATTTTTCCACAATTCCTACTGAGACCTTATCTCATAGCTTATCACAGACCAAATAAAAATGGAATTTAATTGATGTCATTTCATGTTAGAATTTTAATGGAGCTAGAAAATATCTGCCTCAGATATCTTGCTGATCTTAATGACTTATGTGCTATCTTATCTAGGAGAGAATTTTGTACTTGCTAACCTCATAATCTGAATAAGCAAAATAAGGAAAAATAAGGAAATATGTTAAGTCGTAAGTTCCAAAGAAAATTTTACATCATGAAGCCTGTACGTATAGAGTAAGGAAAATGAGTTGTTTTTCCCCAAACAAATCAGTACATTAAAAGGTTGTCATCCAATTTACTGCTTACCAATTAAATCCCCCCTTATTCGGCACTATTTTTAACATATTCATGTACTAAATTAATCAGCCTTTCTGCAGTAAAATTTTCAAACCATTCTTAGAATTCACAATAGCCATGAAATAAATATAAGAGACTTTATTCTATCATTAACCCTCATTAGCTCAGCAGTATTTCTTACTTGGTTATTTATTCCTGTGTGCAGCTTGTAATTACAAATCCCTTGATAATATACACATCTATTCTACTTTACAGAGTGCAAACTGCAGAAAACCTCACACTACCCTCAGAAACCTACATATCATGCCATGTATTTCACCACTTTTCTCAAAGAAAGCACAGTGTCTTCAAGATTCAGGCAGTTCAGAACTGGAAAGAAAGGGCTGATTTGGTTGAGACACAAATCCATATAAATTTTTAGGCTAGCATTATTTAAGTCTGCACTGATGTGCTAATATTTTTCTTTTTAATTTTGACTTTTTATTATCAGTCACATCACTGTACTTTCTTGTTCTTGCTGAGAAGCTAAAGTACCAACGAGAGCCTGAGAAAAGTCTTTTCTGCCTTTCCAGGCTGAGTGGAAAGCACAGTCTCATGGGAGAGCTGAGTCCTATTTTATTCTTGTATAGAAACCCACTTAATTAGGTTGGGAGGAGATTTAAACCTATGCATTGTATTTCACAGAATCAGAGAAACAGAGACTGGTTGACGCAGGAAGGGATCTCTGGAAGTTATCCAGTCCAAATCCTGTGCCCAAGCAGGGACACCTAGAGATATTTACCCAGGACCATATCCAGGTGGCTTTTGAATATCTCCAAGGATGGAGATCCTGTAGCCTCCCTGGGCAACCTGCCAGTACTCAGCCACTCTTATAGAGAAAAACTGTTTCCTCACGTTCAGAGTGACCCTTCTGTGTTTCATTTTGTTATTTCCTCTTGGTCTGCCACTTGGCACCACTTAAAAGACCCTGGCTCCATCTTCTTTTCACCATCCCTTCAGTATTTATAGACATTGATGAGATTCCCCCTCAGATTTTTCCAGGCTGAAGAGCCTCATCTCTTTCAAGCCTTCTGTCTTCAGACACTTCTCCTGATTGCCATGATGACTCAAAGTTTATCAGGAGTACCCTCACAATGACGTCTGCCACCTCCCTCAGAATTTGTGGGTGAGTCCTGTCAGGGCACATTGGTGTAAGTCCAGTTTGCTTAAGTATTCCCTGACCTGAGTATCTTCCGTCATGAGTATATCTTCCTTGCACCAGACTTTCCCCATGATCTCTGGGCCCTGGGATTCCCAGAGGCCAGCCTTGCTAGTAAAGATTACGGCAAAGACGACATTCTGTACTTCAGCCTTTTCCATGTCCTGCATAACCAGGTCTCCTGTCTCATTGAGCAAGGGGCCCGCATTATCCCAAGTTTTCTTTTTGTCACCTATGTACTTGTATAAGCCCTTCTTGTTGTCTTTGACATCCTGGCCAGACTAAAATCTGTTTGGGCTTTGGCTTTTCTAATTTCTTCCTTGGTTGTTTGGACAATGTTTCAGCATTCCTCTAAGGTCACCTGCCCTTGCTTCCACCTTCTGTATGCTTCCTCTTTGAGTTTCTTCATCCATGAAGCCTCCTGGCATTTTTGCCTGACTTTCTATTTGCTGGGATGGACAGCTCTTGAGCTTGGATTCCTTTAATATTAATCAGTTTTCTTAGGCACTTGTTCCCCCCAGGGCTTCATACTATGGGACTCTTCCAAGCAGACCTTTAAAAAGCCTAGAGTCTGCTCTCCTGAAGTCCAGGGTTGTGATCCTGCTTTATACTCCCCTTGCTTCCCTCAGGAATCTTAAGTCTGTCACCCCACGGTCGCTGAAGCCAAAGCTGCCTTCAACCTTCACATTTCCAGCAAGGCCCTCACTGCTGGTAAACATGAAGTCTAGCAGAGCACCCTTCTGTATTGTCTGAAATTATTTCAGTTGAAATTATTTCAGTGTAGAGTAAAGGGGGAGAAGAACCTCTCTTGACCTACTAATCACACTCCTTCTAATCCACCTCAGAATCCCATTGGCCCTCCTGGCCACAAGAGCAAACTGCTGTTTCATGGTCATTCTTCCATCCACCAGGACCCCCAGATCCCTCTCCCCTTCACTGCTCTCCAACAGCTCAGTCCCCAACCTATACTGATCCATGGGGTTGATCTTTCCCAGGTGCAGAACTCAACACTTGGCAGGAGAACCCAACAGTGGTACCACTTGACACAGGTAAAGGCAGCCAGCTTTCTGTACACATCCTGCTTCTGCGAAAACATAGTTCCTAGTTCCACAAAGATAGTTCCGCAGTTCCACAAAGATGATCCAAGGGTAAGAGCACCTCCCCTATGAGGATACGCTGAAGGAAATGGGATTGTCTAGCCTGGAAAAGAGAAGGCTTTGGGGGTACCTTATAGCAGCCTTTTAGTTCCTAAAGGGGGATTACAAGATGGAAGGGGAGAGACTTTTCACCTGGTCAGATTGCAACAGGACAAGGGGGAATGGATATAAGCTGAAGGATGGGAGGTTTAGACTAGAGGTTAGAAGGAAGTTCTTTACCCAGAGGGTGGTTAGGCACTGGCACAGGTTTCCCACAGAGGCTGTGGCTGTCCCATCCTTGGCAGTGTAAGGCCAGGCTGGATGTGGCCCTGGGCAACCTGGTCTAGTGTGTGGTGTCCCCCCCATGGCAGGGGTATAGGAGCTAAATGATCTTTAAGGTCCCTTCCAACCTGGGCCATTCTATGATTCTATGGTTCTAGGACCTACTGGGCTTACAGGCATCTTTCTAAAAAACTGCTTTCGAAAACAGTAGTCCAATGACTCCTCAACAAAAGATATTAATAGATTGTCAAATAAGCTAGTAAAAAGGGGAAAAAGTGTAATTTATCTAACACAGAATTCCATTTTGAGTACAGAATGCAAGAAACATGTGAATCAAAGCTGGATGTATTTTAAAATTTGCTGTCATAATTATTAGATCAGCAAGTCTGAGCTGAGTCTCTTTCAATGGATGTAGGTCTGCTTCTTTGACAGGGCTGACAAATGACCAGCTAGCCTTCACTAAATGTACCACTGCTGACCTGGGGACAAAGGATCATATCTTACAGTACTGCTAAGCTTGCCAGGCATTAACAAACTTAGCTGTGTACGTGCCAAGCAAGTACAGCAGGGGAGCAGCTCTTTACTTCAGTGAAAACACAGCTCTGCCTGACTCTCAAATCTATCAAGATATACAGTTGAGGACTTTTTTCCCGTCAGGTTTCCAAAAGGCTATTTCTAATGGAGAAAAAGTTTTTCTAAAAGCTTGATGTTTGCATAATCAGCATTACTGGTTTGTATTACTTACTCTTCCAGTGGTTATTGATTTTAAAATAAACTCCCTGTTCAGGCAAGAAATATATTTTCACAGAGATATGTCTAGAAAATTCCTCTCCCTTGCACCCAAAGTTACACTCATTCATTTCACACAGGTAACAGAATCACAGAATCATTACAGTTGGAAAGGACC
>VWZX01009716.1:914-15437 GCA_013399015.1 Galbula dea
TGCAGTAGCAAAACAAGGAGATTAACAGCCTTGCCACCTGCAACAACAAGAACCTGACAGAAGGAGTCAGAGGTGGAGATTGATGCCTTGTGGTCAGTGGGTCTTAGCAAATCATATGTAATGTTTAGGCGAGTGGACAATGCATGTCACCAATTGCAATTTGAGCTATCACGTGGCACGTATGTAGAAAACGTATTTAAGTAGAGTGTGTGCTTAATAAAATTGACTTATTGCCGTATTCATAATGGATCGAGGGCTAAGTCCGAGACTTCCGCGTCGCCTACAGATCCCTGTGCATGGTGTGATAAAAGTAATTAATGTAAACAAAATCTGAGAGAAGTGGCCATTTCTCATACTCCTATCCGCTTCCCTTTTATCCTGTAGATGAAGAGGACTGAAGAATAAAGACCCTATCTTGTGATACAGTCGAGCTGTCTTTTCCTACCACCAAAACCTACAGACTGCTAGGGACCAAAAATCCTAGTTAGAGAGCTGTGTCAGGGAATTGGATGTCAGCACTTGTGCTTGCATGATCAGTATTATCTTCAATCTGCAGTTTCTTTGCAGGACTCTTTTTAAGTCACTTGTCCATTTTGAGAAGGTTAGCTTAGTTAAACCAGATACTATAATCCATAAATATACTTAACCAGGCACACATGAACTGCAATACGTTGAAATATGCTGAAAGCAAACAAACGAGTGAGGGCGCCATTGTCAACCCCTCTGGGCTGTGGAACTTGTCCCTCTGAATACCTTGCCTACGTCACATGTCACGTTTGATATAGACTGAGTGAGGGCGTCAGCGTCAATCCATATATTGAATATTAGTGAAACTTAATTTATTTCTTTTTTTTTTAGGTAAAAAATCAATATAAGTAGAATTTTTAATATTTTCTTCCTGCATTCCAGTGGATCATCTTGCCCACCTCCTGGAGTGTATGCATCCAGCTTTGGAGACCACTAGAGAACCTACTGCAGTTTACTTAAGAGTACTGACTTTTTTTCATCTTTAAATTTTTATGATTATGTAGTAATTTGTTTCCAGGTGTTTCTTTTGCCTGGAGTTAAATCTTCAAATAAAATGTTTTCTAAAGATAAAACTTGATAGTGCATTTGCATACTGGTTTTCAGAAACATACATGATAAAGATCTATTGTGATAGTATTTCCTTCTTAGGTATCATCATGGGACTAGTAGGAATGCAAACATTGTCTTGAAATATAAATTTAAATATCAGAAATAAATGTAGCTAATGTAGAGCTAACAATTTTATTATTATTTTTAATATTAAAAATGTTTGTCAGCAGCCGGGACCAGTTTATCACTGTGTGGGTATTACCAAAGCTGTATATTCTACGCCCTTTATGTCATTTCTAATTGTCGTGGTTAGGGGGGCTTTGCTGACCCCAACCCACAGCAGAAACCTTATTCCCCCTCCCCCCCCCAACCGGAAGAGACAGGGGACAATAAGGGCAGAGAGGCTTCTGGATTGGAAGGTAAAAACTAAAACTACTTTAATGATAGTGACAATAATAAATGAAACAGATATATATAAATATACACCGGACCCAAATACCGAACCGTCCCAGTGTCAGCTCCCAGTCCCAGTATCAGCTTCACGTGTGTACCAGCTAGCCCAGCTCGAGTCCAAAACAGCTTCACGTTTTCAGCTCTCAGTTCAAAGCGGCCCCCAGCAGCAAAACCCACGCCGTTCACCAGCTAGCCCCCAGCACAGACTGAGTCCAGCCCAGCACAGGTCCCAGCCAGGGTCCCTACTTAAGATTCAGGAATTTCAGGTTTCTTAAAGGGGCAGTTCGGTTTAGCAAGTATCTCTGGCAAGGTGTGTGGGGGGGAAAGCTGATACCGAATATCATGTATATGGGATGGAATACCTTTTAGAAAATAAAGTCACTGATCAGAATTAATTCAGTTCTAACCCAAACCAGGACATTTTTACCCAAACCATAACACTAATGAACTGTTAACAAAATAACTACAACTACTTTAATGAAAATAGTAACAACAGATAATATATGCAAGTATATGTGGAACTAGCACCAAAACCCAAACCCCACTTTGATGCCATCCCCACTGATACTGCAACAGGAGGCCTCCAGCAGCAGATGGGAGTCGGACTCAGGGCTGGATCCTGGAGCTGGATTCAGGAACGAAAGGCAGAAAGAAGCAGCAAAGATGGGTCCTTGAAGAGCAGGAAGCGACAGAGAGAGAGAGCAGAGGGAACTTCCCCTCAGCTTTATATTGAGCATGATGTATATGGAATGGAATACTTAGTTGGTCAGTTTAGGGTCACCTGTCCTGTCTGCTCCTTCCTGTAGGTGAAGACTTTTACTCTGCACCTCCCAGTACAAGTCACACAAAAAAAAAAATTTCAGCAGTGGCCCTGGTTTACATACTAATCCTCTGCAGTAAACCCAAACATTAGGCTTAATCACTGCTGGAAGCAGGCAGTGTTTCTGAAAAACGTACTGCCAGCTTCAGAAATGCAGTCACTGAAAAGAGCTTTGGCCGGAAAGCAAGGCTACTGAACAGAATTAGTTCTGCTCCAGCCCAAACCAGGACACGGTAGAACCAATGCAGCCACACAGACAAGAGCTCCTGTCAGAGCATGTGACCAACCAGGCTTCAGATTGTGGGGAGTGTGTGAGGATATTCCTGGAGATGGAGGGAAATAGCAATCATGCTTGTGGGAGGTGACCAGGTAGATAAACTGCTCTGCCTCATGGCTGAGTTTGAGGAGGAGGTGGGTAGACTGAGGAGCATCTGGCAGTCTTGGAAGGAGTTAGGCCAAAGGAGCTGTGCTCTGCCATCTCTGGTACAGGCTAGCCAGTTCAGTATGGCCATTACTGAGGTACATCCAGGTTCTATTTTCTGCTAGGAGGAAGGCAGAGTTACAAGAGATAGGGAGTAGTGGAAGCAGGTTACTGCATGAAGCTGTAAGATGAACCCCTCCTTTACTCTCTCTACCTTTACAGAATAGATATGAGGCTCTGCATATGATAGATGAAGTACATGATGTGATAGATGAGGACAAATTTATGCAAGCACTCTTGTCAAGGTCAGATCAACCAGCCCCTTGCAATAAGACCAGAATTAAGACCAGCACTGAGAAGAAACAATGGTGAATTATGATCATAGGTGACTCCCTCCTGAACAGAACAGAGGCACACATTTGCAGACCAGGCTCTCTTTTCAGGGAAGTTTGCTGCCTCCATGGGGGATCAAATCAGGGATCTCACAAGCTCTTTAGGAAGGATAGGCAGAGTAGAAGGGGAGGAGGTGTTGCCCTCTACATCAGTGATCAGCTGGAATCAATGGAGCTCCACCTAGGAAAGGACGATGAACTGGTTTAGAGCATATGGGTTAAGAATAAGGGAAGACAGGGGAAGGTGATGTTACAGTAGGGGTCTGCTACATGCCACCTGACCAGCAGGGCCAAGTAGATGAGGCCCTCCATGGGCAGATAGAAGTGGCTTCATGTTCATAGGCCCTGGTCCTCATCAGGGTGGTTGAAATCCCCCACATCTGCTGGAGGGACAACACAGCAAGGCACCACCAATCCAGGACGTTCTTCAAATGTATCAATGACAATTTCCTCCTCCAAATGGTAGAGGAACCAACTAGGAAAGGTGCTGTGCTGGACCTTGTTCTTACCAACAGGGAAGGACTAGTGACCAATGTAAGACTGAGGGACAATCTTGGCTGCAGTGACCACAAAGCACTGGAATTCAAGATTCTCAGGGCATCTAGGAGGATACTGACATGTGGAAACGAATTTTACAACCCATGAAAGGTTATAAAGCAGGTATGTTTATTTACAGCGCTGGAGAGTGGGGGAATAGCTTCGCCAAACCACTCTACCCAGACAAGTTACAGACCGTTATTTAATGCCAAAGCCAATCGATTCCCATTTGGATCTTTGAAATATCTCCTCCTGAGGTAATTGATGCCAAGGATACAAGGGGCCTCTGGCCCAGTCAGAGTATTCACTGTCTGACCTTTGCGATGCCAGACCGGAGGTCCCTTCACTAGGATCAGAGGGGTTGCTTTCAGTCCTCTTACGTCTGAGAGGTTGCTCTTTTCTTTTTTGGGTCTCTGTGGCAACTACATGGACAGCTTTCCTGGGTGACCCCTTCTTAATGGTTCTCTTCCCTCTTAATTCACGTACTCGGGCTTCCAGCTTAGATGGGGGCTCACCATCCCACTTCTTCATGTCTTCCCCCTGGTCACGCAGAAAGAACCAGAGTTCACCATGTGGCCTATGCTTGGGGCTTCCTTTCCCTCTGATTGGGGCAGGAAGGGACCGATCTCCTGGGCTGCCCCTGGGAAATGAGGTACTGGCCTGGGGAAATGAGGAAGTGCCCAGAGTTTCTTCTACTTTCCGAAGCCAGCAGGACAGCATCTCTACAGTTGGTGGATCCATCTTTGGGTAATATACTGCTACCAGTGTGTTAGAATATGATGCAGGGGCGCTTTGAACCACCTTCCTCCACGTGGCCATCATGCAAGGAACAATCCTCTGGGTCTCTGGGGGTGTCATCTCTTCTTAAGTTACTATAGAGGATTTCCAGCACGCTAATTCTCTCAAGTACTGGATACCTTCATCTGCAGTGGCCCACTTTCTTGGGGAGCTCATTAGATCTTCCTTAAATGGATACCTCTCCCTCTCACTTGGGAGGAGCCATCTCCAAAGGCTGCAAACTGTTCTCTCCTTTCCAATTCCTCTTTCAATTTCATGATCTTTGGCAAGGGATCCCAGCTGTTGGGCTTCATGACCTTCCAGTAGTTGACTATCAGCCCCGTTGTCCCAGCATCGAAGCAGCCAGGCAGGAATCCTTTCACCAGGCTGGCGGCTGTAATCTTTCCGCAAGTCCCAGAGTTCTGATGAGTTCAGAGACCGGGTAACCTCGGTTTCCTGTTTGACTTGTCTAACTTCCTTTCCTGAAGGACCGGCTCTTTCATCTGTTTCTTCCCTTCCTGCTACTCCTTCTCCTTCTTCCTCTTCTTCCCTTACTAATCGCTGGTATGGACCTGTGTCGTGCCTTATCCATTTCTTCCTTTTCACTACTGGGGTGATGATTGTAGTTGTTACAGTTTGAGTCCCTTTCTCAGCCATAGTGTCCTCCATTGTAGTTTGGGTCCCTGCCTCCAGTACAGTCTTCTGAGAATATTGAACTGTGGCTCGATAAGCACAGGCCAGGCCCCAGCACAGGGCAAGAAGCTGCTGGTTTTGATTGGGGTAAGCAAGGCAGCCTTCCATCAGGTGATGTGTCAGTTTGCTAGGGTCAAATACCTGTTCAGGTGTGAAGTCCCAGGTAATGGGAGGTGTCAAACACCCTAGAAACCTGCCCAAATCCTCCCACACACCCTGCCACCCAGGAACTGGGCACCTCAGGGTGCGTCCCAATATATCATCACCTAAAGTTTGTTTTCTCCTACACCAGGATAACGCCAAATTCCAAGAACTCCATAGTGTGCTGACAGTATTAGTTAGTAACAGTACCATTGCCAAAAAGCTCACATAAGGATTAGCAAGGAGAGCAGGAAACTTCATTATAAAGCCCTCTATATCAATGTCAGGGAGAGAGGGAAGGGTGTATTTCTCCATCAGTCCCAGATAGCTCCCCAGAAGACAACTCCCCCAGCATAACAAGAAGTATAGAAGCAAAGCATGGAGCCATTTTTTTAGATTAGAATGTTTAGCATGTTCCAAAAACTTAGTAAAATAAAGTGATAAGCAGTGCAGCCAGAAAACTCTGTGTCCTGCACGGGAGCTTGCTATTCAATAGCTACTATTACTGCAGCAAGCTATATGTATATATAGATATATATAAAACTGCCTTTATCTTGCCCCACGTCGGGTGCCAAACAGGACTGTGGCGGGTTGACCTTGGCTGGACACCAGGTGCCCACCCAGCTGCTCTATCACTCCCCTTCCCAGAGGGACAGGGAAGAGGGTAAGGTGGAAAAAAGGAAACAACTCGTGGGTTGAGATAAGACAGTTTACTATAAGCAATAAGCAAAGCAAAGCTTGCACACGCAGAAGTGAAGGATAGCAGGCTTTATTCTCTACTTCCTATGAGCAGAGATGGTCGGCCACTCCCGAGAAGCAGGGCTGCAGTACGTGTAGTGGTTCCTCAGCAGGCAGCCATTAGACAATGCATGCCCACCCTCCTGCTCCATGCCTTAGCTTTTATATCTGAGCTGACGTCATATGGTATGGAATATCCCTTTGGTCAGTGTGATGGTTTGGACCTGGCTCCCTGCCAAATGCCCAAACTCACAGTGAAATCCTTCCCCCTCCCTTCTTCTCTGAGTTTNTGCACGGGTGAGACCGATAGCAGAGAACCTGCGTCCTCGGATCCACCGGAAGGCAAAAGAGAGCGAGGGCCTCTCCCCCTCTGTATTTATACCCCAGTTACGTAAAATCGTGTGGAATACTGGGTAAATATGATCACTTCCCTGGTTACAAACTGGTTACCAGGAAAAGCCTGGGTCAAACCATTACAGTCAGCTTTGGGTTAGCTGGCCTGCTTGGGTCCCCTCCCAGCATCTTGCCCTCAACTAAGGAAGGAACATTACAGTGCTGGTGCTGTGCTCAGCAGTAGCCAAAACCCTCTGTGTTAACAACACCCTTCTAGCTGCCAATGCAAAATACAGCACTGTGACGGCTATTATAGGGCAATGAACTGCAGCTCAGCCAGACCCAATACATCACTACACTATTGTTATTCCTAAACCATCCCCCTAAGCTCCACATCTACCTATTTTTTGAAAACCTCCACTTATGGTGACTTCCCCCTTTACCTGGGCAGCCTATTCCAATACTGCACTATTTTTTTGGTGAAGAAATTTTTCCTAATATCTAATCTAAACCTGCCCTGGCACAACTTGAACCTATTCCCTCTAGTCCTATTGCTAGGCACAAGGGAGAAGAGGCCAACACTCACCTCTCTACAACCTCCTTTCAGGTAGCTGAAGAGAGCAATAAGGTCTCCTCTCAGCTTCCTCTTCTCCAGGCTAAACAACCCCAGCTCCCTGAGCCTCTCCTCCTAAGATCTGTTCTCCAGACACCTGATGAGCCTAGTTGCCCTTCTCTGCACCCTCTCCAGCACCTCAATGTTCTTCCTATACTGTGGTGCCCAAAACTGCACACAGTACTCGAGGTGTGGCCTCACCAGTGCCGAGTACAGTGGCAAGATCACCTCCCTGCTCCTACTGGTCACACTATTCCTGATGCAAGCCAGGATGCCATTGGCCTTCTTAGCCACCTGGGCACACTGCTGACTCATGTTCAGCGGGCTGTCAATCAGCACCCCCAGGTCCTTCTCTGCTGGGCAGCTCTCTAGCCACTCCTCCCCAAGCCTGTAGAGGTGCCAGGGGTTGTTGTGACCAAATTGCAGGACCCGACATTTGATCTTATTAAAACTCATACTATTGTCCTTTGCCCATCAATCGAGCCTGTCTAGGTCCCTTTGCAGAGCCTCCCTACCCTCCAGTAGATCAACACTTCCACCCAGCTTAGTGTCATCTGCAAACTTACTAAGGGTGCACTCTATGAATGAAATATACTAGGAAATTTTACATTAGCTAGGGATTTGTCCCTATATATTTTCAGTACATTTGTTAATGATAGTATATCCTAATGAATCAGCCATTAAACTGAGCCTGCATTTGTTCTCTGTTTTCAGTTTTCAGACTAAGCTAAGTGTTAAAATCTATTCAGCAATGACTAGAGATTTTGCAGTAATGTCTAAGTGGATATGCTTACTAAGGCCCTGATCCTGCAAGACACTAAGCATCTCACAGAAGGTTCCAATATCCTATCAAAATTATTGGAAGAGCTATCCGGAGAGGGACACCTTGAAAATTTGTAACAAGTCAAAGCATTGTAGTGGCTACCATTAAAAGAGAAGGCTTGGTTTGTTTAAAATTTTATTATGTTAGATTATGAGTTTTTATCAGTACCAGCTATCAAGACTTGAATGCTAAGCATAACCAAAATATTTTATGATCCTATTAGATGATGAAAATGAACTAGTTCTATATTATAAATTCACTATATGCAAACTCACATGTAACAGTTGCTCATATTTTTCATACAGCTTGAAAAATACTACTTGATGCGTACGAGGAAAGGCTGAGGGAGCTGGGTCTCTTTAGCTTGGAGAAAAGGAGGCTAAGGAGTGACCTCATCTATGCTTTTAAATATGTGAAGGGTGTGTGTCAGGAGGATGGGGTCAGGCTCTCTCAGTGAAGCCCAGTGACAGGACAAGAGGCAATGGCTGTAAGCTGAAGCATAAGAGATTCCGTGTGAATACACGTAGGAATTTTTTCACAGTGAGGGTGCCAGAGCACTGGAACAGACTGCCCAGAGAGGTTGTGGAGTCTCCTTCTATGGAGGTATTCAAAACCCATCTGGATGCGCTTCTGTGTGACCTGGTCCAGGGAATCCTGCTGTGGCAGGGGGGTTGGACTAGATGATCTTTTGAGGTCCCTTCCAACTCCTAATATTCTGTGATTCTGTGATTATTTATAGCCTTTTCCATAAGATTATTCTAATTTGTTTAAAAAACCCATGATATATAATTTTATTTATGGAAAGCAAACGTCTAGATTTAAATAGACACATTTTACAAATGCCACATAGTAAGTGTGATAGATATTTTTCTTTTGAATTGTTGAGGAGCAAAATATAATAATTTTGTAACTAACATCTGTTTAGTAATCATATAAGATAAAATCATAAGAAATTCAGGAAAGATATTTATTTACTGTTAACGCTAAGCCATCCTTTATTTATCTTAGAAGATTTTTCATCTATGAATGGAAATTAAACTTTCTTTCAAGAAGTCTGTGCTCTAAATAATAAATGTGAGGTCTAAATCCTGTATGAAAATGAGTTTGGTTTTATCCTGGATATTCTTCAGCATGCAAATGAATACTGGAGGTTTCTCCTGGCCAGCTGTCATATGCCAGTTTACAGACAGTGGCACACTATTAGAAGTGGCCTCTTGGGGTTTGGGGACTTGTGGTACCACTTGTTGGATCCGGAGGAGGACCAGAACCTTGACAGGACTGTAGCCCCTACTCTCAACCAGACTGCGATCATAATTTTCAACCAACAGGTTTTCTCCTTTCCTTTTATTTTGGACTCAGGGGGACCACGTGGGGCTTAGCACAGGTATTAACGAATACCATTCTTTTCGTGCCCCAGGGTGCTGGGTTATAATTCATGGTTTTGTGGGTTAAAACCAATTCCTTGCTGTATTATTGCATTTATTGTAATTTTTTTTTATTAAATTGTACCTCTGACTTATATCTCTTGTGTTGGGTTCATTTCTCCTGACGGTTTACCTTTAAACCTGTACACCTTTTGGCACCCAACTTGGGGCCAGAGAAGTCAGAATTACAATTTCATTTTAACCATTTGTGTATTTGGGTACAGAAACTCCCTGATCACCATGTTGTTTGATGTATTCACATGGATGTTGTATCTGAGCCTGTTCATATTTCCTTATGTGGGGAACTATTTCCCTATTCTGATGCTCTCTTTAAGACCAGGAAGAGGGATCAAAATTGCTTTATTAGTATACTATGTTTATGTTGTCATAACATCAGAAGCAGTGAGTTTCATTGTAAATGTATATTAAGTCTTGTTTGCCTCTCCTGGTTTGGGTTGTTACCTTTGGGGCCTCACTAAAAATAGCACCCAGCCTGTGAGGGGAATAGGAGGGGATGGTTATTTCGACCCTTTCACCTCCTTCTCCCCCTTCAGACTTGCTACAACAGTCTTTGAGAATACTGAATTTCCTTTTGATGTGAAGGACAGCATAATCTTGTTGTTAGTGTTGCCTTGTCTCCTCTATACTGTATACACCATGCTTAGGGTCAGAACAGGGCCTTCTACGGAGGTTGTTTGGAGGCCTGCCCTGGGAGTGGATAACGTGGAGTGGGACGGGAAATGGGAGGACATGGACCAGTATTTGGAGAGTTTCTCTCCTCAAGTGATCTGGAAATTCACCCCTGAACAACTGCAGGACCCTGCTAGAATAATAAGCTATGTGAAAGGAAAATGCTCTGGCAGTACACCATCAGGGGGAGGAGAAAAGGAGCAAATCCACAGGCACCATGTCTACCCAAACCACGGCTGAGCCAGACGGAAAAAGAAATACATCAACCAGCACCGTGTCCACGCAAACCGTGGAGGAGCCGGAAGGACAACCGAAACCGATAGCAGTCGCCCCTATCCAGAAGAGAAAATCAAAGACGAAATCAGTTCGTATAGTGAACGACTGTACAGTGCTGATGGATGAGAAGCTGAACATGAGCTGCCAGTGTGCACTTGCAGCCCACAGGGACAACCATATCCTGGGCTGCATCAAGGGAAGCGTGGCCAGCAGGTTGAGGGAAGTGATTCTCCCCCTCTACTCTGCTCTTGTGAGACCGCTCCTGGAATATTGCGTCCAGTTCTGGAGCCCCTATTACAAGAGGGATATAGGGGTGCTGGAGCGAGTCCAGAGAAGGGCCACGAGAATGATCAGAGGACTGGAGCACCTCTCCTATGAGGACAGACTGAGGGAGTTGGGGTTATTCAGTCTGGAGAAGAGAAGGCTCCGAGGACACCTTATTGTGGCCTTCCAGTATCTGAAGGGGGCCTACAAGATAGCTGGTTAGGGACTTTTTAGGAGGTCAGGTAGTGACAGAACCAGGGGAAATGGATGCAAGCTAGAGGAGGGTAGATTTAGATTAGACATTAGGAGGAAGTTCTTCACTGTTAAGGTGGTGAGACAGTGGAACAGGTTTCCCAGAGAGGTTGTGGAAGCCCCATCCCTGGAAGTTTTTTATACAAGGCTCTATGCGGCCCTGGGCAACCTGATCAAGTGGATGGTGTCCCTGCCAGGCAGGGGGGTTGGAACTAGATGATCTTTAAGGTCCCTTCCAACTCTGACAATTCTATGATTCTGCATGTAGATACATTCTCCTGCCCCTCCCCCTTCATCTAAAGACTTCGTCTCAGCTGCCTGCCTTTCACAGAAAAACACAAACCAAGGAAACATATCAGAAATAGCGCCCTATAAATTAACTTGACATATTTGTTGCAGAAAAAAACCTAAAAGCTTACAGAACACATTGAAAGCAAAAGCCACTCAGGACCTGCACTACATATATTGTGGATTTACGAGCTATAGAAGGTGATTATTCTATTGTAAGCAACACACAGCTTTCGTCTTCTTTGTTAAGACAATTCAGTCATTCTTTGTTAAAGTTGCAGTATTTGTCAAGGAAAACAATAAAAATAAATTTAAAAAATAATTTAAAAATATACTTCCATAAAATAACAACCATAAAGCCAATTAACATCAAAAAAGGACACTGCTATTTATGGGTTTGACTTTATTTTGCATCTTTAAAACGGTAATATTTTAAAATATGCTATTATTAAAAGATAAGTTGAACTATTAATATTAATTTACTAATAATACAGTGTGCTACATAACTAAAATATAAAGAATTTAATGTTGCCATTTTATGATTGGCACATACTATGTTATGCAAACACTATTGTATCTTGAAAATATTGTTAAAGTAAACATTTAATTTTTTCCTTTTACTTGAAAGCTACAAATCTTTTTTCCTTTTTTTTTGTAAAATGCCTTTGAATTAAATATGAACTATTGATGAAATATTAACCAGTTGTTTGACTCTACTTTCAATATAGACAGCGATAGAATACAGAGAGACATAGCATACTTAAGCTATTAGACGTAAAGAAATATTATGTTTTATTGTGTCTGCTTGTCCCCATCTCTCTTCCCCTTGCACCTCTCCCTTCCTCCTCTCTCTCTCCCTCCTTTGCTCTTTTTCACACATATATATGCATGCACATACACATAGGCACACATAAACACACTCTCTCTCTCTCTCTTCCTCCCTTCCTTCTCTACCAAGCTGGCAATACTGCATCTCACCAATATCTCGCCTTATGGTTTACAAGCATAGAAGTGTACTGATAAAATGCATAATCTTAGCATTTCTGCTTCTTGATATCCATACTATTTTCCTGGTTTTATGGTGTATGTTGCTGGTATGCCTATCTTCTTGCAGACTTTTCAAATAAGAATCAAGACAAGATATCACTGGCAAATATTCAAATAATGCAATATAAATTTCCATAATTTAGCTGTTTTTTTTTTTTTAAAGACACAATTTAAAAATATTTATGGACTTATGGATAGATGAAAAGTATTTTGATTTGGTTTCTTATTACTTCAACTACTTAAGGTTCTGTTTGTGTAAAATGGATGTAATAAAAAGAATTCATGTACACATACATGTTTGTGTGCATCTAAATGCATTTGGAATGAAAAAATTCAGAAATCTTTTTCAGTCGTGCTGATTAAGCCCCATACTCTGACACTGGCAGTGTTAAGATTATACAGAAAGAGTTAAAATGTTAAAAAAGTTATTCATTTTCGTTTTTATTTTTGTAGCAACTAAAGAATTAGTTTAACTATTTCAAACCAAGCCATTCATACTTACCTAATTTTCACTTTTTAAAGAAAGCAGTCCTGTAGCACATTTTGAAATTTCCAAATGGATGCTCTCATCTTGTAAATGGAAAGATATAGCATATATTAGAAATTATTTATTTTCTAAATATTTACTGACAAGGGCTTGATTCTGCAAGTTCTGGCATACAAGTAATTATCCTTATGTCGTGGTTAGAGGGTCTGTGCAGACCTTAACCCATGGCAGAAAAAAAAATTTTTTCTTATTATCCCCTTCCCCCCCAACCGGAAGAGATAGGGGACAATAAAGGCAGAGAGGCTTCTGGATTGGAACGTAAAAACTAAAACTACTTTAATGATAGTAACAATAATAAATGAAACATATATAAATATATACAGGACCCAAATACCGAGCCCAACTCCCCCTCTCTATGATAATTACATCACCAGCTGAAATTGCAAACGTTCCGTGCCGTAAATCTCCCGGTGTCAGCTCCAGCTCTCCCAGCACGTGTTCACCAGCTAGCCTCAGCAAACCCACCAAGTTCCCTGCTCCAGCACAGCCAGGCTCCCCCGCACAGCCAGAAAATCCAGCCCAGCACAGGTCCCAGCACACTCTAAATCCCAGCCCCGCCCCCCCAGGGTCCCTACTTAAGATTCAGGAATTTCAGGTTTCTTAAAAGGGCAGTTCAGTTTAGCAGGTATCCCTGGCAAGGTGGGGGGGGGAGAAAGCTGATACTGAATATCATGTATATGGGACGGAATACCTTTTAGAAAATAGAGTCACTGAACAGAATTAATTCTGTTCTAACCCAAACCAGGACATTTTTACCCAAACCATGACACCTTGCTTGAGTAATATCAAAGGGGTTACTCATATGAGTAGTTTCTTATAAGTGAATTTACTGAATCAGGCTCTAAAATAAAAAACATCATTTCAATATGCATTCCATTTATTATTTCAGTGTATTTTTTTCTTCCTCAAGAGGTTCACCTGTGAACGAAGATTTGACATTAATTCTTTTCCAAGAGCTGATATTATTTAGTTATCAGGCTACAACAACAAAAAATAACATTATATACATTGACCATGTATAGTTCCTAAATTTTTTTCCTTTTTTTTTTATTTGAAGCAACAAGATATTCCTCACAAATTCACTATAAGTAAAATACTGTTCCTCTTAGCATGGGCATGCACTTTACATTATTAAATGAAACTAATATATTTCAAAAAGATAATGAATTTGTAAACAGAAGCAAATAATTCACATTCTGTCTGGGGTTTAGATTTTTATTTTGCAAATGTAGTGGTTTTTTAAGACTGCCTCAGTAGTAAAGCAATTTAGTGGAGGATATTATTAGACTACATTCATTCCTTGTAGTAAGATATACATGTATTTGTAATTCATATTGTTGCTGTCCTTCTACTGTACTCTAAGCTTCCATCATGGCTGAGACGTGCAAAGCTGGCATCCAAAAAATTTAGCAGAACAAATTTTCTGAAATCACAGAGTAGCGTGACCAGCAGATCAAGAGAGGTGATTCTGCCACTGTACTCTGCTCTGGTGAGACCTCATCTGGAGTACTGTGTCCAGCTCTGGAGCCCTCAACACAGGAAGGACATGGACCTGCTGGAGCGGGTCCAAAGGAGGGCTACTGAAATGATCAGGGGGCTGGAACACCTCCCCTATGAGGATAGGCTAAGAGCTGGGATTGTTCAGCCTCGAGAAGAGAAGGCTTCGGGGAGACCTAATAGTCACCTTCCAGTACCTGAAGGGGTCATATAGAAAGGCTGGGGAGGGCCTGTTTANCTCTATGATTCTATATAAACTGGGGGTCAGTTCCTCCTTGCCAAAACTGATTGCTAGATTGCTCTCCCTTGTAAGATTGTTCTTCCTTTCTGGTCTTCCTTTCCTCCAGCGTTTAGGTGATCCCCAAGTTCCTGCATCCAGTACCAGGATCCAGCCCCTGAGCCGGACTCATCTGCTGCTGA
>VWZX01009717.1:0-17740 GCA_013399015.1 Galbula dea
CTGAGGCAAAGAATGCATTAAGCACCTCAGCCTTTATAGGTCTAGAAGTGATTTCAAGTTAGAATTTACTGGGATCAGATTCTCCCTTCTTGACATTTACAGTAGCCACTTATATTTATGCAAAATATACATGAACTAGCATGAGAGTAAGGCAGTAAGGCTCAGCATTCACTTTCATTGATGACATTTCCATCGTCCATTGTCCTGGAATAAACAGCTTTAAGAGGTCATGAATTAATACCCTGAAAAGGATGGATTACCCTCCTTAATTTAGACTGGCTTGCTTATGTGTAAAGTGTTTTCATTCTTAAATCCTTTTCTGAGTAACTAGATAGAAGAACAGAGATAACTGAGACAAAAGAGAGTGTCCACAGCTGCAGCTGCAGAGGCAAGATTTATTGTATTGGCAGAACTACTGGAAATGCCAACTCATGTATGCTTCACTGCTATACTGATGCTTGAATGTAGGTGATTTTTCACATCATAAATAAATACTACAAATAAAGACAGACTGGATGACTGCAGCCTAACCTTTCAGTCCTCTTTCAAATAGGACCCCTGTTTATCTGCTTTGTATTTACTGGGATAATGATTTATTTCTCCATTGTTCTAGTTTACCTCTCTTTATTGATTTCTGTGGATACTGTAAGAAAAGGAACAGGGAACTGAGTATAACAAAGTGTAAGTATTTTGTATTATTTAAACACACATAGGTAGGAATAGTTTCACAGAAGAATGTGTATGCCTGGGCTAGGGAACAGAATCCAGAACCTTGTGTTTATGTGTCCAGCATTCCCACAGAAAATATGTGCTTCAAAATAGGATAGATCAAGGTCCTTTCAGTGCAGCTGAACATACCAAAAATATCCAGCAATGACTGTACTAAGCTCCACTTCTTTATTGTGTGTCAAAACGGGATGTGTGTTCTGGTTTCCAGCAACTCTGACATACAGTGTTCACTCAGTTTGCATGAGGCCTAGGTCAATTCCTGTGTAAGGCAAGAGAAATCTCCCATTTCCTGAAGCATACTGTTAACTAGATTTCTCATGCCATCTACAGCAGTAAGACATTACCTGGGTGGCTAAAATTCTGTTGGCTAGGAATTAGACCGTCCAGATGCAGGGACATGCAAAGTTCTCAGTTATAGCCCTTGCCATCTTTAAGGGATTTGCTCGGGGATTTTTTTATGTACATAGAGACTGAAGCCCTTTCCTCACTAGCCAAAAGATTCCCAAACTCAGTCATATTGTTAGCAACATCCTCTAGCAGTCAGGGCATTTGACAGAAAGAGAAGAACTTGTTGAGACCATTAAAAAAAGCCACAGATTCACTCATTAACTTGGAAAGGAGGCAGCCCTGTGGAGGCACTAGTAGTTCCCTGTTATGCTGCTCTGCTTAGAGGAAAGAATAGCAGCTGGGCAGGTTTCTGTCACCCCCTTTCTGTTTCTCTGGACTGGACCCCATGTGTAACAGAGATTATCCTCCAGACCGCTTTGGAGTGGTCCCTAGACACTTGCAGCACAGATATTGTAGCATAGCAGTACCTGCAGTATTTTTCATTTTGCTGCTTGATCAGATTCTCAATTAATCACATACACTGTAAATTACAGTTAAATAAACTGTATATTTATACACAATATTTATATTCTTCTCATAATAGGATATTGGATAGTCTAATGAACTCGTATAATGCTGATGACGATGTCTTCCTATACCTGTTAATTCTCTTAATAATTCTGTTAATACTCTTATATTGAGTGGTTAACCTACTTTAATATAGAATCATAGAATCATTGTAGGTTAACTCCTAGCAATTGTGACTGCATGTCAGAAATGCAGAACCTTTAAGCAATTCTGCATGTAGAACTGGAAGATCTACAGTTTTTCAGCAAAACAGGAGAATCATCTGACACTTGGTGGAGTCAGTGGGACTTTTACTTTAATGCCAGTGGGAGCAATAGCAGAGCTATGACATTTCCTTGCCTAGAGCTTTGTTTGTTTTAACTATTGTAGGCTATTTTTAAAAATTCTCTTTCAAAAGACATGGAATCAGTGGCATAGGCTGGCACAGACAGTCCAGTCTTCCAATTGCAACTCTTCTTTTTCTAAAAGATACAGTAGTAAAAAGACTGCAGATAGTGACACAGCACAGAATCTCTGTTGCCTTTAGGCAGCCATTCCTTAATTTTAGACAGGTTTTTTTTTCAAGTTTCTATTGTTGTTCAATATTTGTTTTATGATCATCAGGAAGGTAGTTGTGGAGGCCAGTAATGGTTCTCATGGGGATGTAGTCAGAACCATAACCCGTTAATAAACATAAATTAGAGTGTAACTCATGGTAACCTCGCAGTAGAAAGCAGGAAAAAAAAAAAAGACAATGTGTCTCTTGAAATAAACTTTAATAGCCTTAAAAAGGATTGTAAAAGGGGAAATAATGTGTAATTGAAAGACCCTATGTACGACATTTATTTGTGCTGATAATATAAGATTGTTGTCAAGCACTGGAGAGGAAAAATACATATATGAAAAAATTAGATTTTCTGCTTCGAACTGTCAGTGTGGAGCCCTAGTCTCCATGATATTTAAACACATTAAAAATGAAGGGTTTGGCACTGGAATGATGAGAAGTGGTAGTAGGAGCAGGATTATAAAAATTCCAATAATGGATATTTTTTGGAAGTCTCTTCTCTCATGTTAATGAGATTACAAATACCATGCGTATCAGATTATATTTTAAAGAGAAACAAGTTTTAGATTTGTGGTTATGAAGAACTTTGGCAGTCCATACTTTCAAAAGGCAAGGAAAAAGGTTTGTGGGTTGCGGGGAAGGCAACATTTCAGGAGTTTTGAATGGCTTCAGTTAGCAGTACGTTGCCTTGGACCAAGTGTATTTTGTGCACTGGTAAGGCAACAGACAAAACAGAAGGTTCATGATGTATACTGTGTTTTAATGCAAGTGGAAGAGCAAACTACTCTGCTTTTGCCTCATGGCAACAGTCACTAAGCATAAAGATCCTTGAATGAGTAAGTTGTGTATGTTTTACTTTTGAATACTCCCATCTTATTTTAGTGAATACATTCCATTATGAAACAAAAAGACCTATTTAACTTTCACCTTGACAGCCTGGTTTATGTCATGTTTTGTGCTTCTGCAGCACACTTCCGTTCTCCACAAGCACATACGGAGTTTTGCTTTGTTTATGACTAGCAGAAAAGTCTACTGTTTCAGCACAAATTCTTACATTACAAAATTGACTCTTTGAATAATTTGTGGATAATTTGCAGTTAGTTGTTTTGTGAAAGACTAAATTATTGGCTATACAAGGTAAACTGTGCAGAAATTATCTCACAATGTTAGGTGTTTCAACAACTTTTTTTTTTCCATTGGTACCTTAAAGGAAATATGATTTATTACAAAGCTCTTGCTCCACCACTAGCTTGATGGGATTTTTCAGCAGAGGTGTCACAGGATCAGCCTCTGGTTTTAGAGTTTTCTCCTGGCTGTGGTTGCAAGAGGAGGTTTTTGCAAATGTTATGCATCTTTATCCATTTAATTCTCTTCAGATAATTTCTATGTTGCAAAGCAGTCTTACATACCACTTTCTAAAGGTCTGTTATTTTAACTGGAAGACTATTGTTCTGTATTGTAGACAAATGCAAAGTATCATGTTCATGTTTGCTGTTTGTCTCATGTAGCTTACCTAGTCACTATTAAAGCAAGTGTATTATAAATACCCTCAAAGCAAGTGAAAAGGGTAGCTTGTAACTTGAGTAGTACCACTAGGAATGTATTTGGCCTCACACCTCCAACTCTGACCTTGTTTAACCATATCCCACAAAAAGTGAATTTCAATTATTTGTTCAGAAGAGCCATTCATAATTGGCTGGTGTAAGCCTGCCTTTAGGATGCAAAGCAAAAAACAATGAAAATGCTACACAGGAGAATTAGAACAGCAGCACTTAAATGTATAAATTAAATGGGCCTCTTTTCACAGCTTTCTCTTTCTATTCTGTGAGGCCTCACTCTAGTGACCTCAGTATAGTAACATCAAAGACAGGATTAAGTGAGAAGATAAAAACTTGATCTTCAAACTTCCATGTTTGAAGTCATGAAAGTCCTCTTCTCTTCAAGCCAAAATAACCCTTCTTACAACATAATGAGCTAAGGTCCAGGTGCAGAAGGGGGAAGATTTCGGCAAGTCACTGGAGATATCTCAGAGAAGTGAAAGAGTTGTACATTAAGGCATAATCTTCCCAAATGTGCTGAAAGATTGTATATAGGCTTTGGAAGTTTTGTCCTCTCAATTAATTTGTTAAGTATCTCTTATAACTGAAGCTTCCAAAGCAATTGTCATGTGGCTGGATTGGCCTTTAATGAGAGTTTAAGCTGTTTCACCTACTTATAGCAAAATCTACATCATATTACAAAAGGATTTAGAACATGAGGCAAAATTATGGGCTTTTTATACTTTGAAATGTATTCCTTTCAGTGAGAGAATCTTCTTACATTGAAATATTCTTTCATGTGCTGTAATCATCTCCTTTAAGTCCTTAAAAATTGTCTGAGACCAATGCAAATTTTCGTTTTGTAAACATGTACAGCTTTAGTGCTTTGTAAGGAAGACTTTTGTTTTACCATGCCCTTAGAACAGTGAAACAACCATCATGGGCTTGGACAGCTTCTGAACAGGCCAAAGCAAGTGCTTCTGTCCATCTTAAAACATATGCCAATTGCTCTAAGATTTTATAAATGTCAGATGCTAGTAAGAATGTTTGCCAGTTGTACAATCTATGATCCTGCTACATGATCCTTTTTTGTCGTGCGTTTTCAGCCTATGACACATTTCAGTAACAGAGGAGATACAGAGAAAGAAGTCTTTCAGATCATAACTATGGACAAAAAGATGCAGCCTCAATTCCAGCTCTGGACAATTCAAAATAGTTTTATCATATTCACAGAATCACAGAATCACAGAGTAATTACAGTTGGAAAGGACCCTCAAGATCATCCAGTCCAACCGGTAGCCCTACACTACTTTTATCCCTAAATCATCCCCTGAAAAAACACATCTATCCTCTTCTTAAAAACCTCCAGAGATGGTGACTCCACCACCTCCCTGGGCTGCCTATTCCAATATCTCACCACTCTTTCAGTAAAGAAATTCTTCCTAATATCTAATCTAAACCTACCCTGGCTCAACTTAAGCCCATTCCCTCTAGTCCTGTCACTAGTCACAAGGGAGAAGAGGCCAACACCCGCCTCCCTAAAATGACCTTTCAGGTAGCTGAAGAGAGCGAAAAGGTCTCCCCTCAGCCTCCTCTTCTCCAGGCTAAACAANNNCACTGCTGGGGGTTGTTACGCCCAAAATGCAGGACTCTACATTCACCCTTATTAAAACTCATACCATTGGCCTCTGCTCATCTATCCAGCTTGTCTAGGTCCCTCTGCAGAGCCTGCCTACCCTCAAGCAGATCGACACTCCCACCTAGCTTAGTGTCATCTGCAAACTTACTAAGGGTGCACTCTATCCCCTCATCCAAGTCATCGATAAAGATGTTGAACAGCAGAGGCCCCAGCAGTGACCCCTGAGGGACACCGCTCGTAACCAGCCGCCAACTGGACTTGACTCCATTGAGCACAACCCTCTGGACTCGGCCATCCAACCAATTTTTTATCCAGCCAAGCGTGAATTGAATTGGTAGGAGAAAATTACTCAGTGGTATATTTACAATGATTTTTGAATAATGTAACTATTATAAGTATTAATACTGTTTACTTACCTTATGTATGTGCTTCCAGACAAATAACTATGTTTTTATAGAAGTATTGAAACAAATATCTTTTACTCAATTTCAATTATGATGGCAAATTGAATATGATTATTCAACATCTGATTTTATGTTGGTTTTATATGTATAGTCTATGTAGCTACATATTTTGGTATCAATAAAGTAGTTTAATTTCTTGGGTTTGGTTGTATCCAAGTACACATAATTTCTAAGAGTCAATTCCCAAACTTCCTGCCTAGCTAGTTCTCCTTTCTCCTACTTTGTTCATGTCATTAAATGCATCTTGCCCTTTTTATTTGTAAAAGGTTTAGAACTGGATACTCTGTTGAATGGAAAAGGTTTTTCAGTGCAGTAATTCATGGAAGAGCCATCAGTAGCATCTTTGTTAAATTAATCCCTGCCAGGGTGGTTTTGAATGCTTCTTCATGATGTAGGACAAGCAAATCGGTGTTAATTCTATAGGTAAGTAGAATATTAATTAAAATTCACCATGATACATAAATTATTAGAATATGTGTTTTCCAGTGGTCTTACTGCCCTGACATAACACTTGTGTCAAGTCAGTCTTACAGGTGGATATTTTCTTCAGTCTAGCTTTCAGGCAGCAGAGTGATACTGAAGTAACTCGATAAGTACAAAGAAAGGTTTTCATTATTTGATGATGGTGGGAAGGCCCTCATAGAATATTTTCAAGATGTTAAAAGGGGAGCAACTTTAATCCTGCAAGGGGCCCTTGAGGCTTCTTTTAGCATTTGCAGCTCTGGGTGGTCCAGCTGAATCCTTTGTGGTCATTAGGGTCCCCCTAAGCATCTTGATGACAATGCAATTGGTTGAAATTCTTGCAATGAAGGCCTGCTAGAATATTTAACAAGCTCTCAGCATCCTTCACTGCTTCTATCCAGTTTTCATCCCCCTATCTTCCTATATTTTGTCTCTGCTAGATAGAGGAGAAGGAAAAGTTTGATAATCAAAGTAAGTGAAAGTAGAGAGTGCATCATGATGAAGGACTGCGTACTGTTCATGCCAGAGCTGAAAGCAGTTGCCTAATTGGTTAGGTGCAAAACATCAAAAATCTGACATCCATCCATCTATCCACACTTGGGGACAGATGTTGCCATCTGCCAGCATCAGGACCTCAAGGTGCAGTGACTCAGCTCTTCTGAGGAGCCAAAGCTCCATGGCCCTTGGAAAAGGGATAATGCTAATTAAAAACCAGAAAGCTCAAAGGGATGAAGAAACCTGATTAGCTAGCTTAGCTCAGTAAGAAAATGAAAATATTTGGCTCAGATAAGGCTCAAAGGAAACAGGAAATTGGTCTGAATTCAGATTGTCTCTGAGGCAGTGCTGGGACCCAAAGCTTATTTTCATGAGATTACACTCTCTTACACGTGGATTTTACTGCTTTCTTCCAAGTATGAAAAGTACCAGCAACTACCCCAGAGTTTTATCAGTGCAATGTTTTATTTTGTAAGCATTTAGTTGTTTTCATCTACAGATTTCTGGGAACTGAATTTAAAGGAAACTATCCAAAGGAAAGGCTCTTCTCATGAAAGAGAGGAGGAGGTTGCAAGTGAAGCTTGAACCAATATTTGAGAGGCTTAGATACAGACTCTGACTCTGCTGCCAGCTACCTAAACAGAGTTAGGTTTTCTTTCTGTTCCTTGCCTGTAAAATAAGATGCCTTGTTTGCTTCTACATCTATCTCTGTTAAACATTGTGATGGTTTGGACGTGGCTTTCTGCCAAATACCCAAACTCACAGTGTAAGCTTTCTTCCCCCCCACCCTTCCTTCTCAGAGTAATGAAAAACGCTATAGGACAATTAGAGAGTCCAAAATAATTAAAGTATATTAGAGATTAATACATATATCTAAACAACACCATATACAAAGTGAAGAGAGCCCCCAAATAGCCCTCCTGGGAGGGGAAGGGAAAGGGTAAGGGAGAAGGGAAGGGAAAAAGGGACAAGGGAAAAAGAAAGCAGAGAAGAGAGACCGAAACAGATATGCGAGTTAAAGAAAATAAATCTCACTACTACTATTGTTGAAGTACAGGAACCGCTGCTCCCAAGGCCTACCAGGCCTCACTCCCCCACACGGGCAGGACCGACAGCAGAGAAGCTGCGTCTCTGAATCCACCGGAGGGAAGAGAGCGAGCAGGCTTCTGCTCTCCTTATTTATACTGTTGGTCACATGGAATTGCATGGAATACTGGGACCTTCTGACCACTTCCCTGGTTACAAGCTGGTTACAATCTGGCTACCAGGGAAGTGGCCTGGGCAAAACCACTACAAACATCTAATATGAAAAATACCGCTTAATCTTGCCTGGACCTCCTGAATTTCTGAGTGTGTAGAGTGAAATAAGTACTTCGCTTCTCATCTGACTTGCAAATTCCCAAGAAATGAAAATGTTATGGCTTTGATTGACTGATTGATTTACATATTTCTTTGTTGTGGCCAGTCTTTCACTAAGGAGGTACTGCAGTGTTTTCATCATTTGGCCTTGTGGACTAGGAAGTAATGCTCCTATAAGCATAACAACAGTATTGGAAAGTTAGGGAACCCATGGAGAAGTCTTTGAATGTCCTGGCTTTATTGGGTTGAAGCCATTGAATCCTTTCATTACAGCCACTGGAAAGATCTGAACAGAAACTGTATGAACCAAATGTTCCTCTTAGTCTTTTGTGCCTCCTGGGAGAATTATCACACAGATGTCAGTATCCTGATTAAATATGTTAAGAGAAATTTTAAAATCAAAGTAATATGAAAAGTAAAAACATCTTAATCAAAAGCAACAAGGATGAATTTTAAAGATGGGTGGTTTGGGGCTCTGAGCAACTTGATCTAGTTGGAGATGTCCCTGCTGACTGCAGGGGGGTTGGACTAGACTACCTTGGGAGGTCCCTTCCAACCCAAACCGCTCTGTGATTCTGTGATTTTGTGATTCTGTGATTGTACCCTTATTAATTTTGATTAAGGGCCACTGAACATCCCCTTCATATTTAAGAGCCAAAAATTTGCCTACACAGCCTGTGGATATTTCCCCATTAATAAGCTGATTCATGCATAATTCTAATTCCTTTGACATGTCATCTGAAAGGATTATGTAAAATTTTCAGAGTTACCTTCTAAAATTTTAAGATTGAAGTATTACCTTTCACCAAGCATTGGCAATCTTGGGAACTTTCTCCATGGATTTCCAATATTCTTGCATTAGATTTTCAGTATAGTTGTTGGTATTTTAAATCTGATGGTTTTCTTTCAACAGCATTGTTGGGAAAAATGTAAGTAAAGGAAAAGTGGAATAATTTCAAGCAAATTCTGTTTACCAATGCCATTATAGCTTTTGTAACACTTATCCATAATAATATGTACCTCACAGGCAACTGGGATGTTCCCACCTGTACAATGAAATTGATTTATTTCAGGCTGCATTCATATAGGTTTCTTTGGATTTAGTATGTCATTCTTAAGAGATGAAAAAGTGCCAGAGATTTTGTTTTCCTTGAATGAATCATGTGATGGTAAATGACATTATAACACTATGAATTAAAGGCACACAACACCCTGGAGGCGGAGATTGTTGACACCAGAAAGAAGAAGTTCAGACTGAAAGGGCACATAAATGCTTTCCCATTGTTCAAAGGAGTTAAATCCTATCCTCCAGGAAAAGAGCGAAACCTTGGCAGAGGTCTTGCAGTTACCCTCTACAACAATAATTTTGTGTTGGAAAGATATGCCTTTAGCAGCCATTAGTGACCAATCCCTTCCTGTCTTCTGCAATGACTTCACAAAAAATCCACAATACTAGGACTTTCAGAAAACTGCTGGTAGTCATGGGGTGCCTATCTTACGGCAGCAAATAACTGCCACTAATTTGGTCCCACTCTTCTTCGTGACCATCTAAGTAGAGAGCAGTTCCAGGTGGCAATTTTAATTTTCAGCAAATCAGGAGCATGTGGTTGAGTTCAGCAGTTTTCTGATTCCTGGCTGGGAAGAAAGTGTGTTTGTGATGCTTCTCAGGCACAATTAGGAAAATTAAATCTGTTGACAGCAGGCTTAACTTCCCTATAGACATCCTTCTCACTGAAGAAATTGTTGAGCTTCAGTAGCTGAAAAAATGACATCATCTGCTAAGCTTGTATTTTTTCACAATGAATAGAAAATTGATTACAAAATTTCTTACTCCAGGAGAATTTAGGAGAAATTCACTGTCAAACTGAGGCAACATGGGTTGTAGGGTAGACAATTTGAAAAAAAAATTGTCAGTTTGTCACCACAGAGTAAAATTCCATGTACTAAACAGAAGAAGTACTAAGTTAGGGAGGCAGAAATGGAAGTGACAATAAGAGTACTGTAAGTGTGCTAAAGGTAATAAGAGTTCATAAGAACTTCCATTTCTTTCTTGGCCTTAATTTATATTCCCACATGAGTTTGCTGCTCATTTTTTAGAAAACTGAATTCTGCAAGTTGTTTGTATCTGGTAAGCCTCCTTGGATAACTTTGTTATAAGACCTAAAATGCATAAATTTACATGTCATGTTACTTAATTTCACACTGTACCCAGAGAGTGGTGAAGCATTGGAACAGGCTCCCCAGAGAGGCTGTCATGGCACCAACTCTCATGGAATTCAAGAAGCACTTGAACAACGCTCTTAGACACATAATGTGACTTTGGGGTTGTCCTGTGCCTAAATAGGAGTTGGACTCAATGATCCTTGTGGGTCCCTTCCAACCTGGGATATTCTGTGATTATTTCAGTGTATGATCAACCATTGTGTGAGGCTGTAGTACTCCTCTGCTTACAGTGATGATCTGCAAGGCATCATGATAGCAAACTCTTCACTGAAACTCTGACATTCAGCCTATTTCACTATTTTTTCCCCTAAAAATTGGTTATCAGAGAAAACCATCAAGCTATACTGTCATAGCTTGCATTTGATGCATGCAAGTTGCATTTACCTTGGTTTAGGCTTATACTTGTTATTCCTTCCTTCACAATTACTTGTCTTTCAAAATAAAGTCAGCCAAGTAGGCTGATACTTTTTCATATATTTTCCCTTCATTTCTGTCTGAAGGTTTGCAAGTGAAATATGCTGATGACACAGAGAAGCATTTTCAAAACAGAGAATATCTTGAAATGTAAAATCTGGAGCAATATGCATTTTGAACCTTACTTTAAGCCCATGTTTTCAGCATTGGAGTTTGTGAGTAAATTGGGGCATTTGCAGTTTTTAAAAAAGCTTGTAAACATCTTATGTAAAGATACCTGAGGCTTAGTAGGGATCTCAATTCAGTTGCTATCTGTTTCACTGGTGTAACTTCATTTTGAAGTTGTATTATACTCACCCTTCTATGGTTTTGTCTTTACCTCCATGCAAGTACTTGAAGAAGAAACAATAAATTTAGTCTTTTTCTATGTCTCATTCCAACAGCCCTATTCAGCATTAAAAAGTGTATATTGTAATAATCAGCCAGCATTGGACCAGGTTACGCTGCATTTTCTTTCAAGCTCAAATGTATCAGGAAAGAGTTTCAACAACAGTCAGGAACAGGCAGTTAAACAAGATGTAATCATCTACTAGTTAAAGCCATACATTTTATTAAGCATATGAAGTATCACAATAATGTGCATCTAATCTCTTATTGTTCTAATTCATAGCAATGACAATTAAAAGACCACACAGAGATTAAGAAAACTCTGATTTCAAGCCTTAGAAGCAGATAAATCCAAATCGCACATCCCACGTGAAACAATAGGTTAATAAAACACAAATGACTACTACAATCACATTACTAAGTTCTCTTACACTTTTCCCAGCAAATGATCATTTTCCAGTAGCAGTTCCATAGTGCAAGCAACACATGAAAACAAAGTTATCTCCTTTCTTTCTGCACTTCTACCCAGGATTAATCACCAATTGAGTTTAGGATTGTTGAGAACATCATGAAAGGAAGACCTGATCCACACTGGGAGTTTGTTTTGTAGTACCCGGAGCTAAAAGCCTCCTTTTGTTAGATCGAAGACTGATAAAAAAAGTTAGCAGCTGATATGAATAGAAGTATACTTTGCCTAATAATTTATTCAGTAGGTAACACTGGAGTTCGGCCAAAAGCCTTCCTTTTGAGAGTCAGGGGCTGTGGTCAGTTGATAAAAAATATCAAGCTGTTTTTACTTTTTCAAATGACTACTTTAAGATGACTTTCTGTCTTGAAAAGCAGGGCATCCTTCATCCCTGTGGTTGTTCAAAGGGCTGTTAATGTGTATTGTCCAATTATTACTTTAATGAGTGATGAATAATAAAAGCAGTTCATGTAGTATGGACTTACACTTTTCTCCCAGGCCTTCTAGTTTAACAACAGATTTTTATATCTCATTGAAAATAAGTACCTCTCTCAGTGTAGATTAAGCATACATGTAAAGTCTGGAGAAGTATTATCTATGACATACTGTGGATGTCAAATGTAATAAAACTTAGCCTTTAAAGGTCCGTGAAGCTCAGCTTTAGAGTTGGGGTTTTTCATGTGTTAGAACTTGATTTTCTCCTTCAAAAAGCAAACAGTTTCTTTTCACTGATCCTGTATTCAGAAAAGGAGCTCAAGAAAAAGTAATACGCTGACATCTCTGTTGATGTCTAGAGCAACACAGATGCCTCAGACATGCATGTCATATACACAGCTAGTGTTATAGTACAAGGACACAGATGTTTAGAATTGTTTCTCCATCTTAGAGGGGATTAAAATCTGTACCTATGCTCATTCTACTTTATCACTTACACTGGAATAATATAAAAAAGGATCTCAGTCCCTCATGATTAAATGTTCTAATTGTTAAAACCGATTTCACCAGAACACAAGCAGATTAACACAGTCAGTAGGGACTGTCCTTGGAAAGAGGAACTTGTACGTTCCTGGACAATTTAAGGTGTTTTTCATATAAAACACATGCAGTTAGCTTTCAAGTTTGGATTCTTTGCATCTGCATCTCTGCATGCATCCATGATGTCTACTTTCATGTATCACACACTGAAATAACATTGAAGAATTCCTTTAATTTAGAACACGTTGCCAGGAATGGAAGTTACAGCCCCTCATCTTTTCAGTAATTAAGAACAATTGTCATAAGTCAGCCCAAATGTTCACCTAGCCCAGTATCCTGTCTCTAACAGTAAGCAAACAATGAATGCTCTAGAAAGAGTAGGACAAGAAAAGTATGTAATAATATTTTCAGAAATATATTACTAGTATAACAAATCTGAGCAAGAGGTAGCAACTTCTATGTACAAACCCTCAGTGAATTTACCTTACGTAAATTTTCCAGTTGTTCTTCCAACCCATGTAAAATTTAACACCCTCAAAATCCTGTAGACAATTAATTGCAGTACTTAATCATGTGTTGCATGAAGTATCCCCTTTCTTTTTGCTTTGAACACTTGCTTTAACTCCCAGTTCTGATACCAAGAGAAAGAATGAGCAAGCTTACATTAGGCACCTTCTGCAGATCTCTCATGATTTTACAAACTTGTGTCATACATCTCTGTATATCCTTGATTTCACACTGAAGAGTCTTAAAATATTAAATTGCTACTGCTACAGAAGATGTATCTTTTGATTATCTCATCTGATTCTTTCTGTATCTTGTTCTAATATATCTGTTTTCAAGTGTGAAGAACTCACAGAACTTCCTGATGAGTTCCAGTTTACTTAGGATTTAAACAGGAACATGGTATTTTCTATTGTGTTCTCTGTTCCTTTCCCAGCAATTTTGCTTTTTTCACAGCTAATGACTATTAAACCAACATTTTCACAGAGCTATCTTCATAAATTCATAAGCATCCTAAGTTCAGGGTCTACTGTTACGTATATGATTATTTTCCCCATGCATATCATTTTGCATATATCAACAATGCATTTCACTTTCCATTTTATTGTTGTGTACATAAGTGTGGGTGTCTTTCAGCAAATCCTAGTTTGTTTCTTTTATTAGCCTGAATGACTTAATATTAATAAATATTTGTCAGTTCCCTATCTGTAACTCAACTTTTTACACACCACAGTTATGAATTTCTGGGACACCCAATACTAGTCCAGTTAGTACTCTGCTGTGAAAATTTCCTGTTTATTTCTATCCTTCCTTCCCTCTCTTCATCCATTATCTCTTTTCTACAATGACTGTTGGACTCTTTTTAGAAGAGCACTCAGGCCCTGTGGCTTATTTGACCCTTCATGAAGCTTACATTTGTTGTTGCTATGTAATGGCGCAACTTCACCAAAAAGCATAACTATTCTCCATGTGCCATTTTGCACTTGACCAGTTTTAGTACACAGTTGTGAATTTGAAACCTTTCAAGCTGAAGTGATCTTGAACTTAGGTTTCCTTCAGACGTTTTGAAAAGAATGCTCTAACCATTAGGTTTTCCTGCTTGGGCAGTGCCAGGGACAACGTTCTATGAGCAAAGAAGGAGGACTACTGGTTCTTTAAACAAATTAGTAACACACTTAAATATGTCCAGAATAGGGATCTATAGGCAGTAACTTTTGGTATTTAGCATATAGATGTTTAAAGTTATACTCCATTTACCTAACTAAAGGTGGTTGATCTAAACATAGGTTCAGCAAAACTCCGGAAGCAGAGGTGGAACTTTACTTTTCAAATTTGAGACTATTGTAGATTTCAAGCACTTACAGGAATGACTATATCTTAAAATAAGTTTTATGGACAAAGATTTTTTAAAAAGTCTTATGATAAGAGGAAAAATCTGCTCTCCGCAGCAGTAAAGTTCCAAGTATTTGCCAGATTCTAGCTAGAGAGACTTCAAGACTGAGTTAATGGAGCCCAGAATTTCAGCTATGACACTGATAGTTACATTGTAGCAGGTATCACTGAAATCAGAATAAAACCACTGAAATACTGCTATCACATTTTCATATAAACCACATTAATTCTGTCTTATGGCATTTGCTTTTTGCTACTGACTTACATGCTCTATGGACAAGTGATGTCTCGGTTAGGACTAGCTCCTCTAAGTAGAAATAATAATCTCTACATTAGCTTGATACAATAGATCAGCAGTGCACTGGGGTGGCATTAGTGCCTTTTCTTAGGTCTCCATTCTTCTAATACTAACTTTTACTTCTTTACCTTTGGCAGTCTAATGATAGGAAAATTAAGCTTGTGTCTCCTGCTTCTGTTTCTTCTGCTTACAACCATCCTGCTTACAACCACTCAGCAAATGCTCAGCTGCCTTTTCTATGCAGAACACATATGTTCTTTCATCTGAAGGCCGTACACTTTTCTGCATAAGGTGTACTGCATATAGTAGGCAGATAAAATCGTGTAGTTAGCACAAGACTGTTTTCCTGTTTGATTTGTTAAATGAAAACTTTACTCTTCAACAGTTTACACCTGCTTTTCTTCTTAAAGGAAAGGGCACTATTTCATTTCTCTACATTTTGTACCATCACCTGTTTTTAGGAAGCGTTGGGATTGATTTTGTTTATATATGGGGATTATTGGTTGGCGATCCAAAATTTCTGTATCTCTGCGAAGACAATTTTTAGAGATGTAGCCCTCAAAAATAAGATGGAAGTGTATAAACATGTCAGGAAATATTTCTCAATCAGTTAATTTAACCTTTCCCTGTGACACTCTGAAATTAGTAGGTTCTAACCTTCTACAATTTTCATCGCATGAGCTACGAAAAAGAGCACCGTCTTACTACCGCACAAAGCGCAGGCCAACAGCTGCTTCGGGAGTGACACTAACCCCTCTGGGCGACTGTCCTGTGGCCTCACCTCCCAGCTTCCCTGAGCCGACGACGACGACCACAGCCTGCTGCCAGCAGCGCCACTGACCCCAAGGGTCGCTGCCGCAGCCTCTCCTCCCTGGCGCTGGGGGTGGCTCGGCCCCTCGGTTGGCCTCACCTCGGCTGAGGCCAGACACCTTCCCCCGTCGCGACACTCTCCCGCGTCGGGCGCCCTGCCCCCGCCAGGCGGGTTCTGTCTCAGCAGCGGGGCTGCCGGGGGACGCATGGCGGCGGAGGTTGCACTCGCAGACCGCTGCCGGACCGAGCGCCGCGGCGCAGTGCTTCTCGGACTGGCCTCCGTGCACTACGCAAAGTTTTCCCGCATGACATTTAGAAGGTTATCCAGAATCAAAACTGATCAGAATCCTTTGAATAATTCACTCCTCTCCTCCTCCGGATTTCCCATTCCTCTTGCCCTTTAGAATGGCGTGAGGGGAAAACTCACCTTCCTTAAGATGCCATGGACCCTAAGACAGCAGCCGCATCGAGAGCAGTGCAGTGTATTTAAATACTTACAGCTATACAGAGCTAGCGTTATTATAATTTTATTTGGGGGAGTGCTTTCTTTATAAGCGACTACGTTTTAGCAGGAGAAATAGCAGTTTGGCTTCCTGCCTGAAACGGAAGACAGCGAAGAAAACGTGAAGCACTATTTCTTACATTTTTATCATTTATTTTAGGTATCTGATTCCTGCTTTATTCATCTGGCTGAATAAAAACTTCTGAGGCAATTCCCTTTCCTGTCCGGTTTCCAGCCCTTGATACCGATCAGTACCTCATCAGCATAACATTATTAGTAGTAGATTTTCAGCCCTGGGAATGTTATGATTTTGGAAAGTAAGGTGTAACATGCGCCCCCCTCACACACCTCTCCTGCAAATGCAGGGGGAGCGACCGGAAATTCAATAGTTGAATTTCAAGCGGTCGGACAGACCTCATGACTGTGTGTGAGGAAAACTTTGGGCAGCCAGCACCGCAGGCCAAACAGATTTGCTTATCTTGGCAATACTTCTTTGTCTGGAGATCCACCAAAAAGGACCAGCCTGACCCAGGGTACCCTTCCCCAGGGGTTGAGACTACGACCTCGCGTCTCGGGGCACAGTGGGTCGGCCGGCATGAGGCGGGTAAATCAATCCCAGACAGCGGCTGGAATCCAGCACCCACTGAAAACCATGGCAAAACTGCCATTGCCCTCAGCGGGCTGGGCATTCGACTGACGGAGCTTCACGCTGGAGCCGCGGGCAGAGGCGAGTGTAGCGTCTCTGCAGCAGGCAGGTTACCCGTAAGAGCTTTCTTTCCATTTCCTCCCCTTGCTTTACCGCCAAGAAAACTTTTGGGTGCTTCTATCAGTTTGGAGGGGCGGAGTGCGAACCTATGATACGAGCACGCGTTTCCTAACCGAAGTAAAAGGCGAATATTTTAAACAGCAGTACCAGCAGAAGCAAATGAATAGACCGTCTTTAATGAACACTGGTGTACAGCAGGGCAGACAAGGTACGGCAGCAATCACTCACAAAACAGACGGGACTCATCGGCCAAGGGCATCGCACTCTGACTTCTGATCCCTTTGCTTTATGCAGACCTCTCGTCTGTTGAAACGTTGTTTTCAGCGAAGTGCTTTTCTCGGACATTTTTTTTACCCAGTTTTTTGTTGACTCCCTCCCCCTCCCCCGGCAGCAGGTTTTAGTGTTCACACTAACATGAAGAAACGCCAAGAAACACATACAAAATAGCGGTGTCTGTGGGTGGTGAAAGGTGATGTGGAAAGTACAACCTATGAACAGCCGTGCTGGTTTTATTTTAATGGGAAATTAGGGAATTCGGACACTCATTCAAAGCTTGAGAGGCCCGGTCACACTCAGTTCCTCCTAAGGTATTGCCCTCTTGTTATAAAATATTGGGGTGACTGTAAAAGTGTGAGGGAGAAAGGACCATTGATATTCAGTTAAACGAGCTTTTCGCTGTCTGTGTCATTTAAATTCCCACTAATTAATCGAGTTGTTTAATGCTTCCTCTTTGAACAGCGAGCATTACACGTCCAGAGGCACCGCAGCTCGCCTGAGCCCAGGGTAACCGCTTTGGCCATCTCTTTCAGAACAAGATCTACAGGATGAAGGGGCAGAGAGTTCCCGTCCATCGCGGGA
>VWZX01009717.1:17772-22772 GCA_013399015.1 Galbula dea
AAGCAGAATTCAGTGGGGTTTTTAGCTTTCTGCTTCCTCAGCTCTCCCTCTCCAGCCGCCAGCAGATTGCAACTTCCTTCACAGGGGCCCCAAGTTTTGAGGGACTCCTGGACTGGCCGCCCCAGGAAGGGATCTCGGCAGATAGCCAGAGCTGCACTTGCCGCCCCGTGCCGCAGGATGTCGAGGTGCCGGGGAAGGGACCTTTCCTCACGGCCCCTTCGTACAAGCCAGCCCCTTTGGCCCCGGCTGTGACTTTTCACATCACCTCTCCGCTACTAACGATATTTAACGACGATAAAAGCTCTTACCTGCGACTGGGCTCTCAAACAGTGAGACTGTACACAACATAAACATAGACACCACCAGTAGGAGTATAATCAAGAGATCGATCGGGTTTCCGTGCTGCACGCATGCCCTGGACCCCCGCATCCTCTCCCTTGGAAGCCTGGGGGCCTCACTTCCCCAGACCCCGTGCCCTTTAGGAGTGCACCAGAACGGAGTGAAGAGAACCCTTGCCCTCGGAAGCGCTGCTCGCGGTCTGTTCCAGCAGCGAAGCAGCGGCCGGGGAAGCGGCAGGGCAGATCTGAGAGGCAGCGACTGACAGAGTGGGGATGGCCGAGGCAGCGGCTATGGCAGGCGACGGCTTGATGGGCACTGGGACGGCTGGCATGGTTTGTGCCGGCGGGTGGCAAAGCGCCTTCACGGGCACCCCGAAGGGTCCGTAGTCGGGGGACACAGGCATGCCGGCCACGGAGTCCATCACCCCAACGTGAGGCCACATGGAGCTCACCACGCTGCTGAGCTGGCTGGGCACGGGGTAGCCGAGGTGGTGCATCACCGAAGCCAGGGGCAGACCGCCGGCCTGCAGCACGCCCTTGTAATCTCTACCGATGATGTTCTCGATGGCGAAAGGATGCTTGAAGCCTGAAGGCTGACTGTTTCCGTAGGGCGAGAACTGAGGCAGTCTTCCCACGGCGGCGGCGGCCGCCGCGGCTGCCACTGCTGCCTCGGAGCCTGCCAGCCCCGGCACCTTGCCCGGGGGAGGCGGCGGCGGTGGGTGAGGGTGGAAGTAGTGCATCATGTGCGGGGCGGGCGCTGGGGACTTGCCAGGGCCTCCGCCGCCTGGCCCGCCGCCGCCTGGCAGGTGATGTTCGGGGCGCAGGACCTTGAAGCGCTTGCGGCGGCGGAGGAAGCTGCCGTTTTCAAACATGTCCCCGCAGTCTGGGTGCAGCGCCCAGAAGCTGCCTTTGCCAGGCTGGTCGGGGCGGCGCGGGATCTTGATGAAACAGTCGTTGAAGGAGAGGTTGTGGCGGAGGGAGTTCTGCCAGCGCTGCGTGTGCTCCCGGTAATAGGGGAACCGCTCCATGATGAACTTGTATATGTCACTCAGTGGCAGCATCTTCTCGGCCGAGTGCTGGATAGCCATGGCCGTCAGGGAGATGTAGGAGTAGGGAGGCTTCTGGTCGCTGTACGAGCTCTTCCCCGGCCTGGGCATCTCCGCCTCCCCGCGGCCCTTCCGCGGCCGCACGACCCCTCCGCGCCGGGCGCCGCTCTGCCCCGCACACGGTGGGATGGGGATGTCTGCCCTGCCCTGCCCTTCCCCACCGCCGTCTCTACATCCTGGGCGCCACTCGCCCGGCCCACGCGCGACCGCCTTGCGGCCCGCCGACACGCTCGGCGCCCGGCTCCTNGCTCCCGGTAATAGGGGAACCGCTCCATGATGAACTTGTATATGTCACTCAGTGGCAGCATCTTCTCGGCCGAGTGCTGGATAGCCATGGCCGTCAGGGAGATGTAGGAGTAGGGAGGCTTCTGGTCGCTGTACGAGCTCTTCCCCGGCCTGGGCATCTCCGCCTCCCCGCGGCCCTTCCGCGGCCGCACGACCCCTCCGCGCCGGGCGCCNCATGAAATTAGCCCGGACCTCTGCGGAGAAAAGGGAGGAAGGAAATAAAAACGCCCCTCTCACCACTCAGTCTGCTGTCCCCTTAAAAGTTTGCTGCAGGCGGTGGAGGCTTGGACCCGGAGCCGGTGCGGAGAGAAAGGGAGCGGAGAGGCGGCCAACGTGTCTGTGGCGGGGGGGNGTTTGCCGGAGAAACGGCTGCCGTCCCGACCGCGGGTCCTCGGAGGACACCGGGCAGAGGCAGGTCCCGGCCCGCGCTGGCGTCTCCGCTTCCCTCCCGAAGGCTGCAGAGTATCTTGAGCTCCCCCGCTGCCGCCTGAAGTTGACGTTCCTNCTTTGCGTCTCGTCGAGAAGGGGCGAGAAGCGGCTCCCTGGCTCCACTTTCATTCACACCTCCTCAGCAGGGCGAGGTGGAGCCAGGGGTCTGAGGGAACGCTGCATGTGAGCGAGGTCCGCTTTCAAAACACGGGGCTGCAACAGCAACCTGGGCAGGGACGCTCCCACCCCACCCCTCTCCACAAGCCTTCTCACAGCCCCTGTATCCACTTTCCTTCTCCCTGGCCCCTTGCTCCCGCACAGCCCGGTTCCGAGCAGCAAGTGCGAAAGGCCTCCGAGAGCACTGCATTACCGGGAGGCGAAAAACGGCAGAGGCCTTCCCTCATCCCAGGGCGATCGTGCCAAGCATCCCGGGAAAAAGGGCTCCAGACTAACCCCGGGAACAAGCAAGCGGGAAATACAGGTCCTTTGAAGTAATTTTTTAACATTCATTCCTTTAAGTTGAAAGATCTACGCGAAACCTAGTAAAAAAAAAAAACCAAGAGAGATGCTAAAAATCCTACGCTCTTGGCTCCAAATCGTTACTGTCAACTCTCTTATTCCCGGCCGCGATGCGGCTTGCAGTAAACGGGGAAAGAACCAGTCAAAGTATTCTCTGTGCGCTTCGAGACTAGCAGTTAAGCTCCAGTGTTGATTTAGACCAGCTCATTAGTAAGAATTAATGAACAGTGCAACAATCATATCTATCCTCCAAACGTACTGTGCTAGAGCGGGCAGGCTGTAGGTTTGATCGAGGAACAGGGAAGCCTACTCTCGTTGCTGCCGCTAGAGTTGGAAGAAACCCTGCCCAACGTAAGCATCTACCAGAGCTCAATTAGCGAGATGCTTCAGGAGTTGTCAGCGTTAAAATGATTAATTCGAACTGTATTGGCTAAATAAACAAATAGGTTGAAAGAGCCTTACTATTAAAATAAAACCAAAATTTTAAAAGAGGTATTTTCAGCCCACCCTTCCTCGCGGGTGTCCTTTCCTGTGCTGGTACCGGTCGGTTCCGCAGCACTGGGAACGGGATGCGAGAAGAACCCAACCCTCTCCCGCCCTCGGCGGTGTTGATCTGAACATCAAAGCTAGTTGTCTCTCCACGAGTGGGGGCATTGCAGGTAGAACTGGTGAGCAGGTGAGGGGAAAAAAAAAAAAACCCAAACAAACAAACAAACAAAAAAACCCCCACAAACCGCTTTTGAAATGTCTACTTATAATCTCGGCTGAAGAGGTGAAGCAAAAGAGTAATTTAAATCCCTTTAGCACTATTATACCTAATAAAGGGCAGACAAGGGAAGAACGTAACCAAAGGTAGAGAAACAGAAAAACAGAATAAATACTCAAAATTTTGGAAAGCAAAGTTCCCTGAGGAAGAAAGTCCTTCAAAAAGTTTCAGGTTACCGTCCAAAGCATTCACTTTGCTTCTGAGGAACCAGGAGACACTTCTAGTGGCAGCAATATTTACATTGTTCATTTTAGGGAGCTTTTCCCTGTATTGTCAGCACAAGGAGAGCCGACATTCTGGCATATGTCCTGATGTGTCTGTGTATTTCACCCAAAAACATTTTATTCGTGTTTTAATCCCACCTTAACCAATTAAAAGCCGTGCTCCAATCCTTAAATTCTCTGTCCTGGATCTGAAAGTCATTGTCTGCCTCACTTCACCAGGTAGTAATTCGTCGTTTTTCCCTCTCACGGCAAGCGTGCGCGTTTCGCCTGGCCCTTCTGCACATTTATCCTCTTCACCTCCTTTATAGCAGGAATGTATTTTTCGTAGGAGAACCGACCCAGCCCAAGAATACAGTGAGATCCGAAATGCGCTATTCGCATTTTCTCTTCTCTGATCCCTTCCCAAAAGCGGCCGCTCTTGATGGCAGCCGTAACTCGATGTTTTCCCGTTAAGACTGGCGCAGCAGAGCTCGAGCAGGTACCGGAGCCCGGGAGGGCCGGTAAGGGCAGGGAGCAGCGAAGCCCCTCACCGGACGCCATCCTCCGGTGGGCACCGCTGCAGGAAACCTGGGGCTGCGATGCCTCCAGTCCCGTCCCCAGAGCTCCCGTCGGTCTCCAAGGTGGGACTTCTGGCGGGAGAAAGATGTGCCGAACTAAGCTGGCATTTAACGGGAGTCCTTCCTAAGCTATCGGAAAAGTAGTTGCATGCAATGGCTAGTTGCTGGTCTGTTAGTACTAGCAGTTTTTGGGCCGCCCTGCTGCTGTAGTCCTCCAACTACCTGGAAGCTAGCCCTGTTTCTTGAAGCCTTCGAGACAAAGCAAAACACCTCAGGTGACCGCCTTGACATCCAACAGACCGGTTCGGATTTCAGGTGGTAACGATTCACAAATAATACGCCTCTGGCAGCTACCTGGGGTTACTTCAGTTGTCTCTGTATCTCTCCCCATGTGGCAACGTAGTTTTTCAGGCTTTTATCAAACAGAAAATTTACTACAAAGTTTTATTGCCTCTGGGGAGTCACTTCTCGCACACTTCAATTGCCTTCACAGGCAGAAATCTCCCTCAGGAAAATGTCCATGGGCTTTCTGGAGCAGGGTGACTGTCGCCCTTCTCTCGCTTTCTTTAAAGGGTTGGTGCTACATTAGGCACACCCGCCTTCTTGGGTTTTTTGTGGTCTGCCTGGCTCAGTGAAGGCTAGGCTTAGAGGGCTTTGGTGACGCAGGCTTTAAAAGGCTTTGTTCGGCGTTGGACGGCCAACTTCAAAGTACGTAGGGCTAAGCTCCGCTCCCTCCTTGATGAGAGAGGTGTCTTCGGGCAAAAGCTATTAGCCCC
>VWZX01009717.1:27772-35017 GCA_013399015.1 Galbula dea
GGTACCCAATTTGCTCATAAACAACAGTTACATAAACTCTTGACTTGAGTTCCTGTGTGTTTGGTGTCCAAATCCAGGAAATCATACAAATTATAGCCAGAAAGACATAGTAGTTTTGTTGCCAAACCAATTCAGAGCTTTCCCTATACAGCATTTCTGTGTGCTCTCTGCATTCTAATTTAAATCACTTGAGCAAGAGATCTCTCTGTTAAGAACACTGGTTTAGTTTGTATGAATTTTGTGGTCAAGAAACTTTTCCCACTTTGTTTAGGGTAATTCCTCTTGGATACATTTTACATGTAATACTAAGTAATTATTTGAATTCTGGCATTTATGACCTTCAGATATTAGGAGATGTGTATTATGTCCCATTCCCTAAGGTGGGATAGGAAAATGTAAAACCACAGAATATCTTTTTGTTTCACTTCCGTTATGCTGCTGATTTGTACTGGAGTCTGTGCTTAAGACTAAACTTTAAATGAAAAATAATAATTTCTTTTAAACCCTTAAAAATAAAATGATTTTTACCAATTTAAGAAAAAATGCTCTCGATTATCCAGTTTTTCTAATGAAAAGAGAAGAATCTTGCCTCTTTAAAGTCTCTGATTATTCTGAGTTACAGTGCTGGGACAGCTGATATTCTTGGTACATCTGCCAGAGGAAACAGAGACTGGATAGCAATCATCACTCCTGTAAATTCTGTCCTGGCAGCAATAAATAATAGTACTGTTGTCATTGTAATCTTAGTTTAAATTTCAGTGCTGCATTAGTATACTGCCAAATCCTTGATTCTTAATATGGAGAAGTCACACATATGTACATACATACATACATACATATATATATATATACACACACACATATACATGTGCATGTGTATAGATATCTCTATGTAATTGATAGTATTTGTGAGGAGATACATGTTGAGCTTGTATATAGTCCCAGAAAGCTAAAGGTATTTGATACTGTATTCTATTTGGGAATGGATATATTTTATCTGGGACAGTATTTTTATGAGGTTGTTGTTTATTACTGCTGAAAATTGAACATTGAGGTTTTCTTTACAAAAAGAATGTAAGTATTTGTACTTCTGTGCACAAAATTATGCATGTCTGCCATTCTTCCTTATTTAAAAAAAGAAGTTTGTTTTATGTTTGAATTGTTAAATTGTTAAAACATGTAGTTTCTTTTCCTTGAAATTGTGGCTTCGTTGGTAAAGATTTGAAAGTGTTTGGGGTGGTTTATGACATATCTGATGCTCTGAAATTCTCTTTTCCGTATTTTCTCACACAGTATATGTTGTCAGTTTTTCTCAGCTAATATAAATCTACCTGATTTAGTGTTTTATTTTTTTTAACCTGATTTCCTGTGTGCTTCTCCAGATGAAAAAAAATAGTATTTTTCCTCCAGACCATATGTTTCTCCATATATTGCAAGAGCGACATTGGGAAAGGAGGAAAATTCAAATTAGTATGTAGCAGAAAAATAATTTTGTCAAGGTTATAAATTTGTTTCCTTTCCATAGCTGAGGCCAGGTGAGGCAAAGCTTTGGCCTCAGAACATTTGCTGGGGTGTAACCTCTTTTTTTTTTTAGCATTAATTTGTTGTGTTACAGTGCCTAGAAGCTTGTACAAGAAAACAGGATAATGTTAAGTAGTGTCCAGAAGAAAGCAGAAAGGATCACTTATTCCAGGAGTTCATGATTTGTTTATGCTTTTAAACAGTCTTTGAATTTGAGTTTGTATTTTCAGGTGCTGTAGAACCCCAAAAAGAAACAAGAATTCACTTGCTGCATATTCCTAGACTCTCTGTCTACATACTTGGGCAGCCAAATAGTTAGTAAGGGAAAAATGGCAAGAAAAAGATTAATATCTGCTGCTGGAGGTACTAATTGGTGACTGCTTAAAACCTGCTTCAGAAATTTATCTTTTACTTTAAGAAAATACAGGCTTTCCTTGAGAACAAATCTGACGTAAATCAGAATCGGATCTGAGGTAAGCTTTCTAGAATAGCATTAACGAGTTCCTTTTTTTCTCTGCTGACGTAAAATAAATCAGCATAAGTATCTCTGCTGTTTTTGGACAATGTTTTAGGGTACTTCTGTGTGGCAGCATGCAACAAAATTGCACGCTGTAAATGTAACTTTTAGAAATGTAAGATGTTCATCTGGTTGTTTTTTAAAGGCAAACCACTGTGGAGAAATTATGTGTCTCTTAAAGAGATTGTATACAGTAACAAAGGAGTGGAAGTGAGTATTAAGTTTGACAAGGGGTAGCAAATATATAAAGTTCAAAGAAAATGCATAGCAAGACAATTATTGAAAATAACAACATCAGCCATTTTAAATTCAAAGTGTTATGCATTCGAGCATTATGGAGAAAATATTCAGCTTGATTTTGTATATTTTTTCAGAGTAGTATGTTTAGGGCCATGCTATGCAGGTACATCGTGAAAAATGAACAGGAGAGCAGGTAGAAATGTTGCTTTTAAAGAACATTGGGCTCTAAACATGCATTTCATATCTCCTAATCATTCTGGGAGATAGTCCACAAAAGTGCTTGTTATTACGATGATTTAAAAAAATCTATTTATTATTTTTCGAAGGTTTGAGTCCATTTGAAACCTAGTTTTGAGCAGCTCTCTTTTGCTACGGTGCAGCTCTGTAACCAAGCAGTAGAGGGAGTTCTTTCTTTAGGAGATAACACTGGTTCCTTTAAAAGCCGAGTGTTTTATTTAGCACTGTGGTAATTCTGGGTCCTTTGTGTCTTCAAATGTAGCCCATTCACATGCAGCTACTGTACATAGGATTAAGGGATGAATTCTTACCTCAAATGTGCAATATACTCCTTAGAGCTGTGTAAATAGTTACTAAAAGAGCATATTTAAAAAAAAAATACGGTAGATTTGGATAAATGAGACTTGTTATTCAAATTCATTCTGAAACATTTTTCATAAGTTCAGTTCTCTCAAAACCTAAGCTATTTCAGTTGGCTATAATCAGTCAATAATCCTAACAAAAGTGCTTTCTACAGTACTTCCAAAAAACTGTTCATCTTGACAGCAGCAGCTCAGTAGGTATTTTAAAAGTCTGTTCCAGTGGAGTTGTTGGGGACAGTATTAAAATTCCAATCGGTATATTTGTTTATTTCAAGTTTTTACATTGCCTTAACCCAGCCCAGTTTGAAATTAAACTTCGTGTGGTATCTCCCTCTCCCAGCTGGAACGCTGTTTTATCTGGGGGAAATAAGCACTGTTCCCAAGCTGGGAACGTCCATTCTCCTTTCAGTTGTCTAGAGACTGTCAGTCAGATCCCCACTTTGGAGAGCAGTAGGGGGCCTGCGCCCTCAGAGAAAAAGGCTTACTAGCAGTGGCTGTGGGTTGGTTTTCTGGTGCTGTTGAACGCTGTTCTCCCTTCACCGAAGAACTGACTACACGTTGAGCACTTTCTGAGTGTCTTTTCAAGTGTTCCTCTGTTATGAGGAGATTGAGATTTTTCACTTCTTTTTACATTTAACTGAAACTGAGACAACTAACTGGCTTCTAGATGTGGATATTAAGCACAGGTAGATCCATTGTAGGCATGAGTATAGAGTAGGCATGGGCATAGGTTGATCCATTATATTACAGACATTTCAGAAGATGGCTGTCTTACTGAGTCTAGCACATTCTGTGTCACTGGATTGTGTAGAATCACAAGTAAGGTATGAAACAGCATAGAAAACAAAATGTTTTCATATATATACGCTTTAATAACATCAGGAAAAAATGAAACTCAATCTGGTACTAGAGATTAAAGTGTTTACATTTTAAATTTGAGGCTGCATATTGCAATTATATTTGTGATATTGCATCCAAAAACATGAAAACAAAACTTATTTCCATGGAATTTGCCTATTGATTCACATCTGCTATTTTGTGATTTTTCCCTGATGTTGCTTGATTGTTAAGAGTGCATAACCTTCACATATATTAAAAAAAAACACCATGGGAGAAGGTGTATTTGAGAACTATAGGAAGAGGTCTGGAGAGACAAAGAACAAAATATCATCTGATAAAACTAGCCTGTTTATGACATATGATTTAGTTTGGTGTCTAGTGAGTTGTTGATTCAATTTTGCACCAGGTTTCCTTCAGAAACAAACTGGTTTTGTTTTCTGTAGTACTCCTGTCAGACCTTTTGTAGAACAAAATTTTTTCTCTATTTCAGCGATTTTCTTAAACTTTGTAAAAGAAGTTGTACTGTTAATATTTGATTGCTTTTTAAAAATTTTAAATAGTTTTTAATTAATATGAAATGGCAATCAGTTATAAATAAGATAATTTTTTTTTTTCCCCGGCAAAGAGAGAACCTAGCACATAGTGCCTCTTCAGCTGGCTAATAGTTCTTCTGGTATTATAAACCTTCAAAATAGTTAGTTAAGATAATATCTGCAAATAAACTCCTTCCCGTGTCACTGGACTACCAATTCATAGAATATTTCCTGTCTATTTTGATTTTAAATAAACAAATTTAACTTATATATAACCTTTATTTATGTATAATCTTGAAAGTTCAGGAATCTGCAAAACAGCACTTATTATTTCTGAGAATGACTGAGAGGAGAAGACAAGAGAATCTGGGCATATCCAGATTCTAATTATGTGTAATAGAATAAAATAATCCTGCAAAGTAAATATCACAGCTGTTCTGTAGCTGTGGAGTTGTGAAGATGGTTTTGAGGCTGGAACTTTTATTATCTTTTGCTTACCTGGAATATCTGCCCTGTGTTTTTTCTTTGATATGAATGAATTTGTAAAGAGACATCAGAGAAGGGCTATCTTAGGGTTACAATAAAGTAAAGGAAACAAAAGTCATTCCCAGCTGAAAATCGACATTTCTGGAGAAGGCTCACAAATCTGAGGTGGAAAAAGGGCTTTTTGTGGAAAATAAACTAGAAAGAAGCCCCAAAATAAAACTGTGGTTTGGGGTTGGGTTTTTTGCTGTGGGGTGGTTTTTTTTGGTGTGTGTGTTTGTTTTATTTGGGTTTTGTTTGGGTTTTTTTGTTTGGTTGTTTTTATAGTGGGAAGGGAGAGTTACAGTTTGAATTGGTTTAGTCAATACCCTAATAAACATTTCTGGTGTAAAGAAAGGTGATAGGAGTGCAGAGCAAGCAGTGTTGATGAGACAAGAGAAAGCAGGATCACTTTGTAAACTGATGAGCTGTAGGTCATCTGACCAGTCTTTTGGAGTGTAGATTGGTAGGCTCCATCCTATAGCTTCTATGCCAGATAATAAAGTTGGAAAAGCTGAAGGAGCTTTGACCAGCTGCTGCATTTGGTGAGCTACAGGTGGTTCAGATGAAGGAATGCAATACTTATGAGTCTTTGGCAATTAATGATGCCTTCTTGCTCAGCACTGGAAGTCCTATACTTGAATGAAAACTATTTTATAGGCAGTTTTCCCAGCGAAAGCATTTCCATAGGTCCCTAGGAAGTTGAGCAATAATTTAAAGGGGTACTTTTGTAATTTCATTTTATTGTTTGTGCACAGACAGGAGAATTTCAGTTTTAAGATCAGTACATGAAAGATACTGGACTGAAGTCTGTTCATTCAAAACCAGGAAAGAAGTCTGGGGTGACAAGATAATTTAATGCAAGTGTCCAAGGTTCCGCATATTCTGTTTTAAACACTGCTTAGTTTCATCTGTGGCATACTGCTTTTTCCTTTAGAGTGGGAAGATTGAAATCTTGACTGTGCATTTGGTTGCTTTAACAGTGAGCTTTGTAGACAAAGTTTGTGTGCAGTGTATTTGACAGATTAATTAGTAAAGGGAAAGTTCTCTGAACAAAACACTCTTAAGTCTACTGTTAATGGTATGTATGCTTGATTGCTATTGTTCTTTATATGACATCAGCAGTCCTGAGCAGAAAAGGAAAAATAAAATACAGATTGCATTATGGTACCATAGCATACCAAGCCTGGCAGCCTCATGACTCAAAAGATAGCATGATCTTAAACTTAAGTGCATACTAGTAGTGAAATAATGATGCTATCGTTCTTGAATCTTAACCTACGAAAAAATCTCTGTTATTGTTCTGAAAAGCATTGCATTCTGTATTATGTTTGAATTTCAATTTCTTTTTTTTTTGTCAGGAAAAATGACATTACCAACCATTATATATTGTGTTTAAATATTAAACATCAAAGTGCACCATGAATTTTTAATAAGCCAATTAACAAAGAAATATGTCCATTTGTTTCTGTGCAAACGTAAGAGTAACAAAAAGAGTTCAGCAGGCAGAATGCCAGTTGCAATGAAAAGACAATATTATAAAGCAAAACTGCAGTTCCCAGAAGGCACATTATTAAAACTAAATAATACTTAGAAGAAATCGAGTGCCTAGGTTTTTTTAAAACATCTTAATTTTGGGAAATAGTTGGAGGATTTAACTTTTAAACCTTTAAAGGTTTAGTAAAAGGAAATTAGTGCCCTAACTGGAAAGTGACATGACTTACTTCTAACACTAACAAGATGGATGTTACAGAAAAGTAGAAGAGCAAATTGCATAGATGTAGCTTTACAAAAACAGCAGTGTTTTTCATAGGGAAGTATTTCTTCAAGATGTTATGGTAAACTTCTGTTGCTAATACTCTCAGGCAAACCTGTATGATAATTTTTTACTATAATGCTATTTCCAAAATACAGACCCTTTTCCACCTGGAAAGTACATGGAGTTTCTGCCTCTGTAAGGCTATGAATGTTAATGGAAGCATGTTTATAAGTAGGAACTTATGCTATTTCACAGAATCGCAGAACCACAGAATGTTAGGAGTTGGAAGGGACCTCGAAAGGTCATCTAGTCCAACCCCCCTGCCACAGCAAGATTCCCTACACCAGCTCACACAAAAACCCGTCCAGGCGGGCCTTGAATCTCTCCAGAGAAGGGGACTCCACAACCTCTCTGGGCAGTCTGTTCCAGGGCTCTGGCCCCTGTCACTATGAAAAAAATTTTTCTTGAATTCACATGGAACTTCCTATACTTCAGCTTACAGCCATTGACCCTTGTCTTATCACTGGGTTTCACTGAGTAAAGCCTGACCCCATCCTCCCGACACGCACCCTTCACATATTTAAAAGCATAGATGAGGTCACCCCTTAGTCTCCTCTTCCCCAAGCTAAAGAGACCCAGCTCCCTCAGCATTTCCTCATAAGGAAGATGTTCCAGCCCCTTCATCATCTTGATGGCTCTGTGCTGGACTCTTTC
>VWZX01009717.1:35530-69392 GCA_013399015.1 Galbula dea
TCATCAAAGGCTATCAGGTTGGTCAAACATGACTTCCCCTTGGTAAACCCATGCTGACTGCTCCCAATGATCCCCTTCTCCTTGATATGCCTAGAGACAGAGTCAAGGATAAAGCGTTCCATCACCTTTCCAGGGATGGAGGTGAGGCTGACCGGTCTGTAGTTACCCGGCTCCTCCTTCTTGCTCTTTTTGGAGACTGGAGTGATGTTTGGCTTCCTCCAATCCCCAGGCACCTCTCCTGTTCCCCAGGACTTACCAAAGATGCTGGAGAGTGGCCTGTCAATGACTTCTGCCATCTCCCTCAGCACCCATGGGTGCATCCCATCAGGACCCATAGGTTTATGGATGTCCAGATGGCTTAACTGCTCCCTAACCCAGTCCTCCTCAACTAAGGAAAACTCCTCCAGTCATGTGGGGGCTCAGGTGTCTGAGGCTTCTGACGACAGTCTCTAACAGTAGAGACAGAAACAAAGAAGACATTCAGTAACTCCACTTTCTTTGTATCATCTGTTACCAAGGCATCCACCTCATTCATCAGGGGGCCAACATTGCTTCTAATATTAGTTTTTCCTGTAATGTATTTGAAGGAGGCCTTCCTATTGTCCCTGACCTCTCTTGCAAGGTTTAATTCCAGAGAAGCCTTAGCTTTCCTTGTTACCGCCCTACAACCTCCCTACAAAAGTCTTGAACTCTTCCCATGTAGTCAGCCCCTCCTTCCATGATCTATAGACTCTCTTCTTCCACTGCAGTTTGCTCAGCAGTTCCCTACTTAACCATGTGGGTCTTCTGGGTCCCTTCCCCAGTTTTCTACATGTTGGGATGCTCAGATCTTGAGCTTGGAAGAAGTGGTCCTTGAATGTTAACCAAGTCTCTTGGACCCCTTTATCTTCTAGTACCCTGTCCCATGACATTTCCCCTAGCAATTTCTTGAAAAGATTATGCAGTTAACATGGAAATGCTTTGCCTCTAAATATCTTTGGGGCTAAGATGAGCACTTCAGAAAGAGTTAGATGTTTAATGGGAAGAACATGAAGTTTATGAGGTGGGACAAAATCTGAAACAGTCTTATTTCTGAGCAAAGGCCTCCTCATTGTGTAGCATGACAATGCGTACATGTGACACCATACCAAGACTTTGTGGTTTCAGAGTTGAAGTACTGTAGCAGATGAAAGCTAACACAAAGATCTTAATATGTAAGAACAGTTCTCTTTCCCTTAAAAAACCCGTAGCTCAAAGAACACTCTGAGAACACAAGGAATGCCAGCTGTTAACTTGTTTTCATTTTATTTGTATATATATTTTAGTTGTGAAATTGAAGGGGTAGAAATACGTTTCATATGTAGAATGATTATGTGTATCAGCAGTGCAGGTTTTCATAGCTTCTCTGTTGATTTTCATCATCTAAGAAGAAATGTGGGACTTATTACAGCCTGGGTTTCCCCATTCCTTATGTTTATTGCTTTCTACTGGGGAATCAATCAAGATGAGAAAGATCTAGCCCATCACTGAACTGCAGTTCAAGAGCACATGTTACATTCACTGTTTTTTAGCTTACTGAGAACAAAAGACTAATTGCATTTTTCCTAGTGCCAAAAGCATGGCTGTTGTGTTTTATAATCACTTTTCTTTCAAGTGCCTTCTGAACTTCTAAAAATCTACTGGACTATGTTTCATATAATCTTAGCATAGTATTCTTCTCCCTTTGTCTCAAGTAGACACACATACCTTCCTCCTTTCCCAACACCCTCTAAAATCATTCCTCAACATGAAAAATAAATATGCCTTTTAGACTGTTAACTTTTTTAAGGTAAGGGAACATCAGAACCATTAATCAGCAGAGCAGAATGATGCTAGAGTGTTTCCTTTTATAACATCCTGCATGAAATAGTCCTGAGAACAAGTTGTTCTGTTTTGCTATTAAGAGCACTTAATACCTCACAGAACTCTACTGTTATTTTACAAGACTTTCAAAAACCACTTTGAGTCTGTTATATTGAAGATATAGACTTAAGTGCAGAGCTTTGTGCTGTTCTTTTGTGCTCAAGGCAGTCAATCCCTGCACCTCTCTCAATTTGTTATTCATTATGCATAAGTAACCCCTTTGCATGCGGTGTAGTCCTTCAGAAATAGGCTGATTCAGCATTGGTCCTCTTGCAGGGTCACAAGTCCTGCCAGCAAACCTACTCCAGCATGGGCTCCTCTCTCCATGTATCCACAGGTCCTGTCAATAGCTTGCTCCTGTGTAGGGTCTCCATGGGGTCGCAGCCTCCTCTGGGAGTATCCACCTGCTGCAGCATGGAGTCCTCCATGGGCTGTAGGTGGATACCTTCTCTACTGTTAACCTCCATGGGCTGAAGAGGCACAACTTGCCTCACCATGGTCTTCACCATGGATTAGTGCAAATCTCTGCTCTGATGCCTGGAGCATTTTCTCCCCTCCTTCTTTGCTAACCTTGGCATCTGTAGGGCTGTATCTCTCACATATTCTCACTTCTGTCTTCTGACTGCTGTTCTGCAGGAGTTTTGGGTTTTTTCCTCGTCTTAAATATGTTATCATAAAGACGTGCTACCACTATCACTCATAGGCTCAGCCCTAGCCAGTGGCAAGTCCATCTTGGAGTTCACAATATCACAATATCTGCTGAGCTGGAAGGGACCCACTAGGATCAGTGAGTCCAGCTCCTTAACCTATGAAAGACACCCCAAGAATCACACCATGTACCTGAGAGCGTTGTCCAAATGCTTCTTGAACTCTGCCAGGCTTGGTGCTGAGACAACTTCCCTGGGAAGGTTGTTCCAGAGCCCAACCATGCTCTGGGTGAAAAGCTTTTTCTAATCTGTAGCCTGAACCTCTCCTGACTCAACTTCATCTCGTTTCCCCTAGTCTTATCACTGTCCATTAGAGGGAGAAGATAGTACCAGCCCCTCTGCTACCCCTTGTAAGGATATTGAAGACGTCTAAGAGCTCTTCTGTCAATTTCCTCTTCTCAAGGCTAAACAAACCAAGTGACCTCAGCCACTCCTCAAAAGGTTTCCCCTCCAGACCCTTCACCATCTTAGTAGCCCTCATTTGGGCACTCTCCCAACAGCTTAACGTCTTTCCTATACTGTGGAGCCCAAAACTGCACACAGTACTCAAGGCGCGGCCGCACTAGTGCAGAGTACTGCAGAACAATCACCTCCCTTGACTGGCTGGCAATGCTGTTCTTGATGCTCCCCTGGACACAGCTGGCCTTTCTGGCTGTCAGGGCACACTGCTGACTCTTATTCTGCTTTTGACAAGGATCCCCAGGTGTCTCTCTGCAGTGCTGCTTCCCCATCCTTTCGTTTCCAAATTTATACACATCTGGGGTTGCCCCATCCCAAGTGCAGAATCTGACACTTGGCATTGTTAATCCTCATGCAGTTGGTGGTTGCCCGGCACTCTAATTTGTCAAGGTCCCTCTGCAGGGTCTCACAGCCCTCTAGGGAGTCAACAGCTCCTCCCATTTTTTGGTTGTCTGCAAATTTGCTAATTATCCCCTCAAGTGCTGGGTCCAAGTTGTTTATGACGATGTTGAAGAGCACTGGGCCAAGGATGGAGCCCTGTGGAACCCCACTAGTGACCAGGTACCAGCCTGATGTTACCTCATTTACTACAGCTCTTTGCACCTGACCCATGAGCCAGTTGCTCACTCATTGCATGATGTGTTTATTGAGCTGTACACTAGACATTTTGTCCAAAAAGATACTGTGAGGGACAGTATCAAATGCTTTGCTAAAATCCAAAAAGATCACATCTATTGGCTTCCTTTGATCAATTAGTTGGGTTACTTTGTCATAGAAAGGAAGTAGATTCAACAAACAGGGCTTCCCCCTCATGAAACCTTGCTGTCTGTGACCAATGACTGTGTTGCCCTCCAGGTGATTAACAGTGCCTCCCAGAATGACCTTTTCTATAATTTTACCAGGCACTGAAGTAAGATTGACAGGCTGGTAGTTACCAGGGTCCTCCTTCTTGCCAGCTTTCTGTCTGCTAGGACCTCTTCAGATTCCCAAGACTGCTCAAAAATCATCGTGAGAGGACTCACAATGACATCAGCCAGCTCTTTGGGGGATCTTAGATGTATCTCTTCAGGAGCTATAGATTTATAGGTATCCAATTGGAGCAACAGTTTCCTTACAAGATCAGGGTCAACCAAGAGTTTGTTGCTTACACTGTCAGGATCCTCCAGCTCAGCACACTGAGCCCCCTTTGGTCCATCATCTGTATTGTTCAGCTGAGGCAAAGAAAACATTAAACCACTAATGTATTTGAAGGTCTTTTTATTATCACTTACAGTTCTGGCCAGCCCCAACTCCAACTGAGCTTTAGCTGCACAAATTTAATCTTTACTGTAGCAAGCATAATGTCTGTACTCTTTCCAAGTAACCTGATCTATCTTCCATTGGGCATACATTGTCCTTTTCTGCCTTACTTCCAAGAGAAGATTAGCCTTCAGCCAAGTCAGACTCCTGCCTTGCCTGCTTGACTTCTGACATCTCAGAATTTCCTGCTTTTGTACCTGTAGGAGGTGGTGCTTAAACAGTGACCAACACTGATGGACCCCAGTACCCACAAAAACATCATCCCAGGGGACTTTACTGAGTAGTTCCCTGAGTAGCTTAAAGTCCACCAATCCTGAGTTGAGGTTCTGCTGAGAGTTTTCCTTGTATAAACATAGATTTTGAACTCAACTTTTTCATCACTGTGACTTATTTCCACATTGCTCACTAGATCCTCTCTATCGACAAGCAGTTGAAAAGCAGTAGATTGAGGAGGGCATCTTTCTGAGTCATCTCTCTCAGTACCTGCACCATGATGCTGTCATTCAGAATTTTTAGGAATCTTCTGGCCCAGGTTAAACTAACTGTGTGATGATCCCAATCCATTTCTGGCAAGTTAAAGTCCCCCATAAGGACAAGGGAAATTGGCTTAGAAGATTCTCTTAGTTCCTCAAAGAATAATTTACCAGTGTCATCATCCTGGCTGGGAGGTCTAGAGTAAAATCCCATGATGACATCCTTGTTATTTGTTCGGCACTTGATTCTTATCCAGAGGCTCTCTAATGTGCCATTTTCAACTGTGAGCTCCATGGATTCTAGCCCTTCAGATACATACAATGCCACCCCCACCTTGCCTGCCTTGCATATCCCTCCTGAGCTGACTGAAACTAGCTCTATTGGACATGGGTGCAGCTTTGACACGTTCTCATGAAAGCCACCTCTGTAGCCCCCCTGCTACTGAAATATTACCACACAAACCCAGTACAGGCTGGAAGATATTCTAGCAGAAATCAGTGGTATATTTCCTGTTAGTGTTCAATTGTAAATCATGGATGAATCTCTAACATACTACTAGTGTGGTTACTGGGAGAGAGAGAACTGGAATGCAAAGAAGGGCATTTTGTAATCAGATGAATATTCTTCCTTTATTTTTCTGTTTGTCTATAAGTACATGTGAGCTGGCTGTCTTTTCTCAGATACTTCTGCTGAAATCTACTGATATATCTTGGGGTTTTTATTTTATCTGGTTTCATCATGGTTACTCATGAAATAGGCTTTCTATTATGGTTTATTTGCAAGAGTTGTTGGGGGTAAAACTGAGGAACTGGTCATGTTGTGTGAGAGGATATTAGATGAAACTTTCAGCAGAGTAGTTGCAGCTAATTCTTTTCAAAAGTTGAACTTAATATGAGGAACACTGTGTCTTTTTAATCCCTCCATCACAGTTTCAGTCCTCTCTCAAGCCTTGGGGCAGAATTTAACTTTCATCACTGTTGTTAATTAATCCACTTGTGGCCACAGTAGAATCCCATGAAACAGACTGCATACCTCAAATGCCTATGATGTTGTGTGCCATTAGTGTGGGAAGATATAAAGAAGCATCATGTCCTTCAGCTGAGGAGACAATGATTCTGTCAGATTGCTACTTACAATTCATCCACTGAAAAAATTATTTAGCTGTTATAATTTAACAGATGCCTGAACCAAATATCCTTCTCACTTATTTTACATGGTCTTGCATCATATATGGCATTGCTACCTCTACACCTTTTTAAAATCTTGAGACAAAAGCACAAATATGGTATGAATCATTCTGAAATACCAACATTGTTGTTTTTCATTATTGTATTTTCAAGGAAGGAGACTCAGTCAAATGACATGCTAAACTTATCTAAGTATGATATAATTTTTATATGGTGGAAATCATGATTGTCACTGTTACTACTGTTATTATTTTATTATATTGAAAAGAACATAAAAACACTGAGTGTTCTGACATAATTTCCCAGACTGGATAAATCTCTATTAGTAAAAAAGGAAGGGCAACTTTATGAAACAGAATAGTAGAAAAATGAGGGCCTTGTTTAAATAACTTGCAAGGATATGCTCAGCTTAACAGGCATAGTCACTGGACTGACACAAAGAAATATTAGTGTAGTTGTATGATTGGGAGATCTGGGCCTTACAAAGGACTTGCAATAGTATTGATACTCATCTATTAAAGTCAGTGGAAAAAAAGGGAGATAAACTTTTTTCAGAGCTCTGGGCAGTGAAAAAACAGTAACATCTGTCAGCCATATTTTTTTTTGACAATTGTTGTCTATGATATTACAAGAGAGGCAAATGACAATATGTTAAAATTGATTAGACAGTTAAATCAGAAACGTTTCTGAATAACTACAATTTACAGAATTAACACCTATTGAATGTAAACAAAAATATTTTTGTTGAATAGTGAAATACTGAATTAAGATACGGAATAAGCCATTAGCTTTGGAATTCCAAAGGCAACTAAAAGCCCTAGGCAGTTTATGTTTAATTGGCTCTCCAAGGTAGAAAACAATTCTATATAAACAGATCCCTTAACATGTTATCCTTCATCCCTACCTTGAAATTACCAGTCTGAAGGAGAGCTAGAGGAGAAGAGAAAGTATGGAAAAGCAGATAGGCCAGTCATCCATCAAACAAATAATTCCTGTGTATCTTGAGACTTTGTTATAAAAATCGATAATGTATTATTTGTTTTACACTGTCCTATTTGAAGAAAATAATAATAATTGAGTAATTAGTCTTGAGAAAAACAACCGCTGAGATTGTTGTAAAGTTGAACAGCTTCAAAGAAGTTCTGCTGTTCATGAAATGATTAATTTGACTAATAGTTGACTATTTTTCAGATTACAAGCAGTTGTTTCCCTAAAGAAGTTTCTGAACTGTAAGCAATCCAGAGGCTTGAAGGTGAGTCTGTGGATGTACAACTACATGAATGCTGTCTTGCAGGAATGTTTGTGATTCTGCTTACAGAAGCTTTGAGCCATAAAAAAAAAATACCACTTTTCTGCCCGAAATACCAGTGCTAAATGTTCCTTTTAGATAGCTCAGCCATATGCAGAGGCATGTGTGCCTTGGGCTGGGCATTTGAAGCTATAACAAATGTAGACAAGATTTTTTTCCACATTGTGTCCTACAGATTGAAGCACTCGGGAGGAATCAACATTTTTGTCAGAATGGTATCTATATTAGCCACTTTTCCATTGGAAATGGTTATGCGCATGTAACCATGCTGTATTTGCATGTACATGCTGTTTTCCAGCAGTAACTTTTAAAGCATTAATAATTTTCAACCACATCTGAAAGAATTTTCCACATTAAATATGGAGAGAGGAATTAAAGGCCAAAAATCAATTTCTCTTTTTTAAATGTCAGATTATCCATCAACAGGGTCATGCAAAGACTATGTCAAACACCAAAAGTCTCCAGACTTCCAATTTATACACCAGAAAGTCCTCCAAAGGGAATACACCTGCTCTTAGAAGCCACTTTGTGATCTTCTCCTTTGTGCTGCTTGTGGAGCTACTAGGTTTTTCATGTATTCCTTGTTAAAATGCAATAATGTAATTAAATATATAGCATCCTACAAATGAAGCCTTATTACCTGTCAAAGGTTAAAGCTGGGCTGGACACTATCTGAGTGACAGATGCTTTCTGTTATCCCCTCTTCCCCTCTTCCCAGGAAGGCAAAAAGAATAAGAGGGAGAGAGAGGCTTGTGGATTGGAAAAGAGAACAAAACCCACTTTAATGAAAATAATAACAATAAAATGAAATATAGACAAATATAGACAAACCCAATATTGAATCTAGCCTCTCTTGATGGCAACTACCTCAGTGTCACCACTGATGCTGAAAGAGGACTCGGCAGTAGTTGGGAGCTAGATTCAAGAGCTGGATCCTGGAACTGGATTCAGGAACTCATGGCTTGGAATGAAAGATCAGAGCCCTTCTTGGATGCCATCTGTTGAAGAAGAGTAAGAGAAAGAGTCTGACCCTTGTGATCCCTCATCTTTATACTGAAGATGACATATTTGGAATGGAATACCTAGCTGGTCAGTGTAGGATCACCTGTCCTGTTTGCTTCTCCCCACAGGTGCAGCCTTCTACTCTGCACCTCCCAATGTGGTACGCAAGATTTAGCAGTGGCCTTGGTCTACATATCCATCCTTGCTACAAACTCTAAATATTAGGTCTTATCACTGCTAGAAGCAGGCACTGTCTGTGAAAACATACTGTTAACTTCAGAAAGGGAAGTTACTGAGAAGAGCTTTAGCTGAAAAGTAAAATCATTGAACAGAATTAGTTCTGTTCTAACTCAAACCAGGACATTACCAAAGATTATGTTTGGATAATGTTTTACAGACACTTCATGAAAACTTGTGGAACAGTGTACTTTCTGATCTTTCTTCACCAGCAAAATCATTCAGCTGTGGAATCACACTTCAGGTGCCTTGTAGAAAGAGGGGTGTACAGCACATCAGTGGTATTATGTGACACTGGTTGTGCCTTGTTTCACAAGGTGTATCCATAATGCATAATATTCTGCAGAACTTGTGGAAGCTTTCTTGCACCTTTGCCAGAACATGTTGCTCTCTCTCATATCTCATGATATAGGGAGAATCATAGACTCTTATGAAGATACATCACCATCTTTAGTTTTGTTGACTTTTGTCAGTTTAACTCTGTGCTTGGTAAGATGATGGAGCAGATCCTCCTGGAAGCTATGCTAGGACACATGGAAAATAAGGAGGTGATTGGTGATGGCCAGCATGGCTTTACTAAGGGAAGATTGTGCCTAACAAACCGGGTAGCCTTCTATGATAGGGTAACAACATTGGTGGATAAGGGAAGAGCAGCTAATGTCATCTACCTAGACTTGTGCAAAGCATTTGACACTGTCCCACATAACACAACCCAAATCATTCTGTGGTTCTATGAGAGAAGCTTATCAGTCCATCAGTGACTAAAATCATCAGGTCTAAAGTAAACCTGTATGGACACCTCCAGCTCTATCATATAGTACAGCTTCTGTCAGCTTATAGGAAGATAGTACATTTGAAGTTGTATGTTGTAGGACCTATTCTCAGTTATAATTTGAAACACTTGCTGGTATACAAGAATAAATATTTCTATAGAGAAGAATAGAAAAGTGATGGGACATATTTGACATTACTTCTCTTTGTAAACAACTGAAACTCTTCAGAAGTTAACTGAATTCCATGGTTAGTTGAAATCTGTTCAGGACCTCTATTCTTCAATAATTACAGTGATCATTTTTAACATCTACTTTGAGACACAATCATACAGAACACAACCAATTTAGAATGGGAGTCATGTTCTTTAGTGTTATCTTCAGAAGACGATGATCATGCTTTTTGAATGATCTGCATATATTCTGTATGCGTGTAAATTTGTTGCTATGTTTTTCAAATAAGAAATATAATATGATATTCTATTAATTAAGTAGATTCTAACTGAAAAAAATATTTTTAACTGATCTGCAATGAACAGCTGCATATTTTGGTCAGGTTGCAAAATGAGAAACACTTCTATTATTCTTTGGATTTCAAGTAATAACCAATATAGTGTTTAGTGTAATATGTTTCAGAATTAGGTTCATTGTTATAGAGCCAATATTCTGTTAACATGATATTCTCCAGTTTGAAATTTGGGAAAATTTGTTAAAATGTTCCTTTGTGTACTTTTGTTAAACAACTCAAAAGCCAATAATAATAAACCCACTATATTAAATTGATTAATATAAAGTACAAAGCAGGAGATGATTTTTGTACTGTTTAATTTTCTTATCATTAACTTGCAAATACCTTGTACTCACTGAAGCATAAAACATTATTGTCAAAGGCATGAGACTAGATGTTGCAGGCAAAGGAAATGTCTTCCAGGACTTTAACCCATGTGCATGGAAAGCAAACAGTGTTAATGATTTAAGTCCTTTCCTCCTATTTTGACAGGGATTACTGTCCCTTGGAAACATACTTTCTGCTTAGGTTAAATGGTACTAGTCAGTGTGGCAGTGTAAAGGGAGTAAATTTCCTTCAATTAACTTCCATGTGAGGGGCAGGTAGACAGGAAGTTTGATAATAGCTTTAACCTGAAAAATGGAGCACATCTATCAAGTCTATAAGAAGTGTCTGGGAGGACTGGGGTTTAGTCTGGAGAAAAGAGGCTATAGGGGGACCTTATGTCTCTCTACAACTACTAGAAAGGAGGTTGTTGTGAGGTGGGGCTTGGTCTCGTCTCCCAAGTAACAAGTGATAGAACTAGAGGAAATGGCTTCAAGTTGCACCAAGAGAGGTTCAGATTAGATATTAGAAAGGGTTTTCTTCACCAAGAAGGTTATCAGGTGTTGGAACAGGCTACTCTTATACATAATAAGGGAGGTGGTTGAATCAGTGTTCCTGTAAGTATTCAAAAAACATTCATATGTGGTGTCTCGGAAAGTGGTTTAGTGGTAAACATGGTAGTGTGGGTGAACAGTTGGACTTGGTGTTCTCAGAGGTCTTTTCCATCCAGAATGACTGTTATGATTGTATCAGAGTTATTTCTTTGACTTGATACCAGTTTAATACAAGTACCCTGTATTTAGGCTGTGTAAAAGAAGTAAAATACTCCGTCTCCTAGTAGACTGATCATTTAAACAGCTCAGAATGAATTCACATGGGCCAGGTAATTTGGCTAAGTTCTCAGTATAAGTGGTGGAAGAAAGAAGCATCAGCACAGCAAGTCGAATTCTATAATACCGTGTCTTAGTAGTTAGTTGTATTGAAATTTGATGAACAATCTGGGAACTCAGTTTCCATGGATTTAGTGTTAATGGGAGATGAATCTGGATTTTGACTTGTCACGCTCTATATTTCATGTTATTTTGGTGCAAGTTGGAGTTTGGGAGGTGACTAAATGTGGTATGTCATTATAGGCCTGTTCCTACAGGAGAGACACTAGACAAAGCAGAGGTCAGTTTCTCACAAGAAGAAGTTAGATAGCCTGAGAGAGAAAGTGGGAGTCAGCTAACAGGAGCTTTACAGCTGCACACAGAGTTTGACTTTGACAAGATCCTGCTGTACCCTTGAGACCGATGGAGCAAGAACAAGAAGGTACAAAGAAGGCACATAGATAAACAAAGTTTAAAAGAAACTGAAAACTATAAAAGCAGGATGATGTAAACTTTGGCTAAGTTGTATATGTAGAATTAAATAGCCAATGGCAAAATGTAAGTGACATATAGTAGCCAATCATGAAGTTACACGGTGACAGTTTTAGCCAATTAATAAAGAACCTGATGTCTTAATGTTAACCCTGGAAGATATAAAAATAGAATTATTATTAATAAAATTTGCTATTGCTGCCGAATATGTGTGTCGAGTCCATCTCCCAATAACAACAACTAAACCTGCAGTTCTATTGTCTGTGCCTGTTGGCTTGTACTTTCCAACAAAGAAAACCATTCAATCAGCCGTTGTTCTGTGTCCTTTTGGTACACAAGCACTTTTGGTATTGATACAGTGGCGCTTTTTGGCTTTGAATCAGTAGCCACTCTTGGCTCAAAAACGCACACTTCAATATCTTACTCAGTTTCACATGGAAGAACAGAACAGACAACTATTGTAATGCAAGAATTATGTGCTATTCACAGATAAAATGAGATTAATGCATTTGGTCTCTGAAAACCTCAACAGATATTTGTGTCAGACCTTTAGGAGTCATATCCTAGGCAGACATAGCTTTTCCTTTCTCTACCCCTCAGGAAAAGCAACAGCAGTTTCATTTTTTACCACATGTAGTATTTCACAACAGCAATAGGGACTGTTACAAAGCTTTCACCTTGAAATTTATAGTTGGGAATGAAATAATCAAATAACACTGCTCCCTTGGAGAACATAATTTCTAATCAGTACTTGGTTTACATTGGGCAAACCAACAGTCCAAAAGGGTCACTGCATTTATTAAATCCATTTTCATGCCCACCCTCTCTAAAAAGGGAGAGAGGCATTCACAGCTTAGAGGTTTTAAATGTTGTTGATGGGTAGTCTTCATGTTTGGAGAAGAGTCTTCTGATATTTGAAATGCTTTCTGTCCATCTTTATAGCTTGACCAGTGTAATTTAAACATGTAAAACTTTGAAGTGTAAGTAACATGGAAAAGCATTGCTTCTTGTAGGAAGTGAAGATGCTCAGTACAGAAGACTGGATGACTCCAAGTACACTTCCTGTTGGTTAAACCTCTAAGAAAAAAGTATCCGCTTTCATAGGTGTGTATGGAAACAGTATGGATACTGGAAACAAAAAGGTGTGAGTGCCAGTGTCAGTGCCTGTCTCTTTACTGCTGCTACATGCAGCTTTAGTCTCTCTTGTTTCATTGGGTGGTTGTCTGTAGAACTATTCATTCAGTAGTTTGTGAAACCACCTTTTTCCCTTTCATATTGTTTAATGATATCCTCTTAAAATAGCTAGCAGCTGTGTGCTGTTTTTTCTTTTCTTCTTTTATTTAAATGACTTGTAAAGTTTTAATTCTATGGACTGGAAACTATTATTCCTTCTGTGGTAGTATAGCAACTTTTGCTATAGGAAACTCAGCCTTATTTGTCATGAAAATGATTGTTAATCTGCTATTGAAGTGCTTATTATAAACACTACTTAGGACAGAAATGCTAAACTCTGGATACCTGTATTATGACAGCTCTTTAAATTCTTTGCTAAACTGTAAAGAAGAGCTATAGAGTTCAGAGATGAGTTTTTCTGAGACATGGGCAATCCCTGGTTTTCCTTCTCCATCATATGGAATAAAACCATCTTCAGCTGTATGCTTGGAGGATAAATAAACTGGTTATGTCCTGCAGGAACTATAGAAGATCACAAAAGCCTGTGTTGTTGGGTATCACATAGTATGTATATACATATATAAGGGTTTACTAGAGTACTTTGTGTATGATAGTCACAGTGAAAATGTTGAGTTTTAAAAGATCCTGCAGTGTTAAGTCATTCTCTTTCTTCATAGTCAACAGAGTTACAGTTTTTTTAGGGCAAGAAAAATTCTACAACAAAGTCATTAGATATTTCTACATGTTTTAATGAGGCTAACTTTGAAAAATCAGCTTTTCCTTTGCCAAGCGAACAGAGAAACATATACTTTCAAACCATACTCTCTCTCAGAAGTATGACTTTAATTGCATTTACATTTTCAAAACCAGAAAAATGTGCAAAGCAGAACTCATAGTTTACAGACTAAATCTCTTGAAAGTGACAAGAGGTATTGCATATTTACTTATGAACAAGCAAAAATTCATCATTGCTCACCAAGTCTATTTTTTAGTAATTCAATTCTTATGAATGAGATATGGAATAAATTCCCACTTTGGGACAAATACATGATTTCTATAGATTTCATAAAGAATTATGTTACGTACATCAAAGGAAGAACAATCCTTAGGAAGAGCTTTTGGATGACTGGAATTGGTTTTGTTTAGCTCCTTCAGAAAGATTAAAAAAACATTATCTGGGTTCCCATTCATATCTAATTCAGGTTTCAGTAAAGCAGAAGTAATTTAGCGTCTGCAAGTGTGGTAGAGAAGAGGAGAATCAGGCTAAGGAATTTCTATAAAATATGAAGTAGATACAAAGACTAATTCTCTGTTCATGATTTTGCACAATAGGATGCAAATAGTTAATTATACAGTATCTAATGCATACAGTAATTATAGAGGCAAACAAGTTATTTAACAAAACAGTAATACCTCATAAATATTTTCAGGAAGCTCAGGAACAATCTGTTTTGTTTTAAACACAGCTGTAGTGGAGCCACGTCTTTATTGTCAGCATGCAGATCACAAGAGAATCTGCAGGGTTCTTCAAAGCTCAGTGGAAGACTACTCAGATATTACAGTGTAAGGGTCTATTTACTGACCCTGCTCGGAACAACCCACAGAGACCTATTCATTGGATGTACAAGAAGTAATTAGTCAAAATACTTCATTTACATTTTATGGGAGTAAGTTTGCTTATTGGAATGAGGTGTAAGAGCACAAGTTTGCTGCCTGTTTAGCAAGTTTAGCTTTCTATTCTCCAACCATTTGCTGTCCAAAGTCTGCTTTCTGAAATATTTTGTTTTGTAATATGTATGCAGCAATGACGCTTTCAAGCATCAGTTTCCTAAACTTCAGTTTAGACGCTGTAGCAAGCTGGATGTGTGGGGTTTTTTTGTTGTTGTTGTTTTGTTGTGGTTTTTTTTTACCTAGTTTTGGAGACTACAGCTGAAGAGAAATATAAACTCCCCTCCAAATATTATATTGACTTTTTATTTGGCAAAAGTAAACCTCAATTCTGCCTCTCAAATTACACAGCAATTTCTGTATTGCAGTATTTCAGTTTCCATTGTAAGTCACAAGTATGAAAATGTTTTGCATAGCTTGTAGTCCTTCAAGAGACCTACTGTTCTATACAAAAGTAGGAAAACCCAAATTCAGATTTCTAAAACACATATGGGTTTCACAAGAAGAAATGTTCCAGTAAATGTAGCAGAATTCAGTACAGAACTGTCATTTATAATGCTTTGCTTCATGTCATTTGCACAATGCTTCAATAAACGAAAATATTTTAACAAAGATTTATGTTTCAATTTTAAATGGTTATGATGCAGATTGGGATTGTTTTGTTCTGTTCTCCAGAATGCTTTGGAACAGGAACAAAGGCAGACTATGCAAAGCAGACTGATCATGACAAGCAACTCAGTAACAGGATCTGCAAGGTATCATGACAGAACTAACAAATCAAACGATAGTAAATTACGCTTGTAAAAATAAAGTTGGTTAATAAGGGCACAAGAGCTTTTAGCTTTTACAGTAATATCTTCAATGAGCTGTAAAATAATACACAAGAGAAAAAAATCCCAGATCTCATAGCACAGAATTTATTAATAACTAGCCATTGCTAACTCCACAGTGAAGCATAACTTGATTGGAATAGTAAATCTCTACTATTCAGGTTAGCTATTTACAGTGGGCAAAGGAAACACACTAGTGAATATCGGTGCGAGAGCATTGCAGAAGCTATGAATCCTGCAGTTTATTTCCTGGTCTACTCTACACTCATCGCATGACCTTCGGTTCACTTCTACTGCCCTGGACAGGGACTCCAGCACTTTGGCATGTCACTTTACTTCTCTGTAAAGCAGATGCCATGCTAGGTAGCTCCTTTTGAGTTGACTTGTTGAATGCATACGAAATGTGACTGTGGACCCTACAGTAATAAAGGATCCTAGGCTTAAACTGAAGGGTGGCATTTCTGGAAGCTGCTGGGTTCCCTCCACACCTTGAGGGACCCTTGAAGGCCACAATTGTAAGGGTACTCGAAACGGTCTCTTACCCCAGTGCCCTCGAGCTTTCTGGTGCTGCATTTTGCCATTGTAAAAACTGAGAAACCCTTGCCAAAGGAACCCTTAGTAGCCACCCGTTCGTGCCTGTTGCTTTGAGACCCTGAGATGGGTCTCAGCCTGCCCTTTATTTCGCTTATACATCACCAAACACCGAACAAATCGGGCCTTTTGCGGGTCTGACAAGACTGCGCAGCCCACAAGCAAACGTGATCCTGCCACAGACGAGGCAGCTTCCTCCTACCGCTATCCTGCCTCCGCCTGGACCTTCCCCGAGGCTCCACGCCGGCCCTTGCGGCACGGCCTGACGTCACCGCCCGCGGCGGGCCGNGAAGCGGCCAGCGCTCCGAAGCGGCCAGCGCGGGGTCAGGGGATCGCTGTGGGACCAGTGGTCCTGCTGCTGGCCGGCGCCATGGAGGAATTCCTGCAGCGCGCTCAGTCCAAGATGGTGAGTCACGGCGAGGCACCGCGGGGGGCAGCGGGGCCAAAAACTTCACCAGAATTCCCAGTAATTGCAGCCACTGGCCTCTCCCCGCGCAGTCACGGGTGCAGCATCCGCCAGCGCTCCCCAAAACTTCTTAAGAGTGTTTTGGCAGGGCACTGGTCCTCGGTGTTGCTCAGCAGTGCGGGCGGTGGGGAAGGGATGGCTCTTGTGTTCTTTGCCTCAGCTGGGGAGTATTTTGGGAGTGCATTTTCTTCTCACGCCTCACTGCCTTCTAGTTATTGCTGAATAATGCTTCGCGTTAAGAATGTAAGAACCTGTATTTGACAGGCATGTAGGGGTGGCTGCGTGCCCTTTTGGGGTATTTGCGCATTTGTAGTCTTCCAGGTGCATCAAGTTGTAGAGTTGAATGGGAAAAAATATGTCAGAAGTCACTGAAAACCTGTCATTTTTGTGGTCTAAATGTCACTAGGAGTGGGGGATATGTTTGGATAAGCAAGACTTAAAATAACAGAGGAATATGCAAAGGTAATCAAGGATCAGCCCCAGAACTGTGTCTCATCTAACATAGGTGGTACAGTGTTAATAGTAGTTAATATTGTGCTAGGAGATATATAGGTCCACTTCTCAAATCGCTTGGTTGGTAGAGTTGTGCTGAGACTGCAGTGCGGGTTTTTTTGTGTTTTTTTTTGTTTTGTTTTGTTTTTGTTTTTGTATACAGTGGTTGATAATCTAGAGCCAAATAGTATTTGCTTTTTTTTCCCCCCTTGGGTTCAGTGGAAAACTGTGATGTTTTTAAGATTGAAATGGTCTTAGGCTAGCTTGTTTCTAATTATAAGGCTTGATTTTCTGAGCAAAACTTGATTTTACAATTGTTACCTTTCATGGGCAGCCTGCACTCCTGCTAGGTAGACCAACTCTGAGAAGTATGTTCAGTTATAGGTCTAATAATGGGCTAATAATAATATTTTTAAAAGTCCCGTGTTTGCTAGTTTTGCCTTTTATTTTTTGTTGCTTGGGACCTGTATTCTTGCAGGGTTGTCTCCACCCTTTGGAGAGTTGCTATAGATAGCTAAATGTAAATTTCATTGCTGATAGTTAGAGGTGTAGGGCCTTCCCAGTTTCATAGACCTGTTATGAATCTCTAGAGAGGGAGCAATCCTAAACCCAAGATCCTCTTTCTCTGATGGACGTAATTTTCTATATGTAGTGATTTGTAAAGAGTGGGTTTTATACCGTCTTTAGTTGTCATGAACATGTTGGAAATCACAGAGGCAAGGCATTTTTTAGAGGACTGGCAAAATAGAGGAGAAAATGAATCCGTTGATGGCTCTCTTAATATTTAACTGTGTTGGCAGATATCGAGGATAAACATGGGGTATGCTATCTTGATCATATGCCAGCTAAATTGTTTTACTTCATATTTTTAGGAGTTCATAAAGTATTTTCCTTATGTTTTCATCTAAACAGTCTAAACTTTGGTAGACCTGTCAAGAGATATTGTATATCACAGTTACAAAGACGTGATACATTTTCCTGTGAGCATTTCATAAATTGCAACATTTGAACTGGAGATTTGATTTTAACAAGTGTCCTGCTCAGCCACATGAAAGATGGTCTTATTTAATAGTCATTACTTAACATTATGATGGCAGTCTCCTCTGCCCCATTAGTAAATGTTAAGCAGTAAGAATGATTTGATTTTTCTAAAAGCAAATACTGCATTAATCTTTCTGAATAGCTGTTGATAAACAGAAAGGAGTTGTCTGGAAACTACACTCTGAGGAGGCCCATGGATAGTAGATAGTGTTTCTTTACTTTAGATGAACCAGGGAGCACAGAAACTCATCAGTAGCCCTTTTTTATTCCTGCAGTGTGGGGTTTTAGGAGAAATCAAGACTTCTCTCTGTACTTCTGAACCATGACAGAAAACCCCATATTTTGGAGTGAGTCTCCTCTACAAGGGACATTTTGCAGAAGGAAGTGTCTTTCTGTCTGTGATGTTCCGTTGTCTGGTCATGCCTGCTGAACATGGCTGGGGAAGAAGTGTCTGAGCATCACCATGTTCAGTTTAGAACATATTTTTTTGTTTCTTTTGACCATGTACTTCCCACAAATGGAAAACATCACTTCTATTTTTCTCTCTTAAGACTCCAAAGTGTCACCCCTACTGTGGGGAATGAAAGTCAACAAACCCGTTCTGTAACCATTCTGTAACAGCCTGCAGAGAGGGGGTGCCTCCCCAGCAGCTGTGTGCTGTGCAAATGTACTGAAGCCCTCTAAGTCTTACAGCTTCGCTTCAATTTGCCAATTTACTTTGTACCACAGTAGCCTCAAAAAGGTAATCCAGAGTAATTGAAGATTTGCTTTCTGCAATACAGAAGACTCAGGTGTTTTCCTTTGTGCTTGGTCAAGTCTTTTGTGCAGAATCTTTCTTTGCTGCTTCAAGAGAGCCATAGATTGCGTTGAGGGTAAACAAAGGGCTGTGTTTGGTTTGCCTGTGATGTAAGGTAAAGCTGCCTGGGTAAGTGGGCAAATGGTTCAGACCTAACAAGCTGCTGTGTGTTCCTGTGCTACTTGAAGCCATAACTGTGGAAGATGCTAAAGTCCTAGAGTTATATCTTGGAGGTCTTATGATGCCAATCTTACAGTGCTATTTCACACCACTGGTAGTCCTGTTAGGTTAAATTGATTACAGTGCACTGACTACATGAGTTCTACTCAATATGAGTAAATGAAGATTTTCTTTACTCATGAACAGTAGCTGCAGAGAACAATTGCTCCAGGCTCTGCAGAAGAACCTGTTACTGCAAGTGCTTCGTCATTCATTTGGGTGTGGCTCCAGCCACAACGTTAATCAAATTCTAGCCTCAGAGTTTACCACACAAAGGACTAGTGCGGTTTTTTCCTAAGGCTCTTGTGTTCCATACCTTCATTGATTGTTTGAGGGGAAAATCCTATGCATGTTATCTATTAATAATAAAGTCTCCATTAGGCTATTTTTTCTTTTAGAACGCATGATTTTGTTTTTGTGACTTGCTGTGTTGACCTAGAACATTGCAGCAGATGTGACCGCACTGATACAACCCTAACAAAAACACAAAATGAGACAGAAGCCTGACTAGACATCTGATGGGGGAGCAGAGCTTGCCAGAGGCCTGCTGAGGATCAGGTTGGCACCCTGTGGTGAAGTGGTACCCCTGTGCTCATGTTGTGTGTTTGGCCCTTCCAGCTAATTAAAAAATGAACACAGCACCCTCAATGAGGATGTAAAAGAAGTCCCACTAGACAGACTCTTTGAGTTGGTCCTCTTTGAAGCATGAGACTTTGTGGTCGAATCCTCCCCTTAAACTGGGATGGCATCTAAAGATACTTCCATGGGTTGAGTGAGTCCTCACCACTGCTTTGGTGACTGATATTTTGGTTACCCTCGAGTTCGAAGTTTTCCCTTTGAGTGGTGTGCACGCATTTTGGTTCATCTGTCTAAAAGGAATATTCCTTAAAGCATAAGATTTGGTTGCATAGCAGTATATTCCCAACTGACATCTGAGCCTGTAATTTAACTTTTTTGGGAGGACTGCTGAGTAATTTCACCTACTATAAATCTGCATTTTAGGTAGCTATTACTGTCTGTTTTGTGGCTGCCTCTGTGACAACCATTCTCAATAATTTTTAGGACTGATTTTTAAAATTGTTATGTATCATCTTTGTAAAACCAAGGGGGAAAATATTAAAAGGCAAAACATGACAGAATGTGAGAGGCTCTACTGACAGTTTTGGGCATTTGCAGTTCAGTCCTGCAAGTTTTTTTCCGTTTTTTTCCTAAGCCTAGTAACAAAGTGAGATGAGGTGAGGTTAGGTGAGACCAAGGGTCCTTCTACACCAGGTTTCTGTCTTGGCTAAGGGAGGATTATAAGCAGTAAAATATACAGGTCTGCTGATCATGTGTTGAAAACTTAGATCAAAATGTATGTCCGAACTACTAAATTAGCCACAGCTAGATTCATCTTCCATATATTTGGCTATGTTTTGGGTCTGGTTTGTTTGTTCTTTTTAATTGTCTTGTACTTTGGCTTCCATAAAATCCCTGAGACAGTGAGTTTTGCAATTTTATCATGTGCTTTATGTGAGTGGGGCAATATCCCTGTTTGTTTGCTTTAAACCATCTGCTTGACAATTTTAATGGGTGTTTCATGGTTCTTATGTCTTGAATGGGTATTTTTAATTCACTTTCTCCATGGTGTTTAGTTAAGTATTATGATATCCTTCTTCTCCTAGACATTTCAAAGCTGAGGTTTTATATTGCCGCTTCTTACATGCGCAGTATTGTGTCACTCTGCTCATCTTTGTGTTCTCTCTTTGAAGATTTTATGATTTTGTTAGCTCTTTGAAAGTTGTGGAACCCAGAACTACCTTCCTTTTGTAAGGCATGAATGCAGAAAAGACTTTGACAGTAGTATAACAACATTGCAGGTTTTTCCACTTTCTTGAGAGTTCTTAGTATTATACTTACTGTACTTTACTGTCAGAAAGCAATTTTTCTGATGCTTTCAGAGTATTATTTAAAAATAATGCATGATTTTTTTTCTGTTAATAACACCCATTTTAAAGCCTGTCTGTCTGTGTATGGTACCAAAATATAGTATAAAAAGGAAATGGGGTTGTTTCCTCACAGTTTCCCTAATCTGCACTTGTTAGCCCTCATTTTCCTTTGCTATTTAACTACCTAATTCCTCAGTGTTGTGAGTTCCTTCTGCAGCTCTTGTAGCTTTGATTTGACTCTACTGTATAACCTGGTGTTGTGTGCAGCTTTTATCACCTTTATTATTTGTCTGCTTGTACTACTGAAATTATTATTATTATTCATGGATATGAGAACAAAACATAACCTTTTAAATACTCCTTCAAAAAGATTTTTCCTTCGTTGTGAAAATTGACAATTTATTCCTATACTTTATTTCCAGAGATTTAGTTCTTTATTAACGCATGAGAGGATTGCATTATCTTTTTCTTTGGTGATTTAGTTTTTTACTATCCTCTAGGAAACTTTTCAATAATATTTTTAGAGAGCCAAGTTCAATGCATTGAGTAGTTTATCCTTCTCTGCATACTCTTTGAATTATTCAAAGAACTTTAGAAGATTTTGTACAAAAATGTCATACTTCACAAAACTTACTGTCTCTTCCCCAGTATATTACGTTCTTGATATGTTTAGTGGCAATTAAGTTGGTCTCTCTCTGGGTTACACTCTTTCAGGCACAGCTAATCTCTCAAGTGAGAGAATAGTGACTGATTAGTCAAGACATAACTTTGTATAGTTTAATTAGAAAAATAAAAGTTTAAAACTTCAGTAGTGTGAATTCAGAATGATTATCGAATGTTAAAGGTAATCACTGAATGTTAGGGCTTGGAAGGGACCTCGAAAGATCATCCAGTCCAGCCCCCTGCCACAGCAGGATTCCCTACACCAGGTCGCACAGGAATGTGTTCAGGTGGGTTTTGAATATCTCGAGAGAAGGAGACTCCACAACCTCTCTGGGCAGTCTGTTCCAGTACCCTGCCACCCTCACTGTGAAAAATTTTTTTCTTGTATTCACACAGAACCTCTTGTGCTGCAGCTTACAGCCGTTGCCCCTTGTCCTGTCACTGGGCTTCACTAAGAAGAGCCTGACCCCATCCTCCCGACACACACCCTTCACATATTTAAAAGCATAGATGAGGTCACCCCTTAGTCTCCTCTTCCCCAAGCTAAAGAGACCCAGCTCCCTCAGCATTTCCTCATAAGGAAGATGTTCCAGCCCCTTCATCATCTTGATGGCTCTGTGCTGGACTCTTTCAGGCAGTTCCCTATCCTTCTTCAACTGAGGGGCCCAGAACTGGACACAAGATTCCAGATGCAGCCTCACTGGGGCAGAGTAGAGGAGGAGAAGAAACACTCTTGACCTACTAACTACACCCCTTCTAATCCAGCCCAGAATCCCATTGGCCCTCTTGGCCACAAGAGCACACTGCCGGCTCGTGGTCATCCTTCCATCCACCAGAACCCCCAGATCCCTTTCCCCATCACTGTTCTCCAGTAGGTCAAATCAGACAGAGAAGTAAATCAGAAGTAATCAGACAGAGAAGTAAAACTTAAGAAATTATTTCTTTAGTAATTTTCTGATGTGAATATCGTGCTGAATGAGGTAAAGTTTGGTATTTTTGAAATACTTGTGTCTGCTTCCAACTGTTTGCAGTAAAGCTGAATGACCATGATTAGTTAAATCAAGGAGGTCTGTCAAAAAAGACTCTGTAAGAGTTAAAATATAAATTGTCAGAATGTCAGAGTGTCCCCTTAGAGATGCTGAGACAATGGCTGCCAGACAGTACTCTTTCCCTGGCCTTCGGTCTGTGCTTAATGGAGTGCCTAATGCTTCATATGCTGGCTTCAGGGAAGTCAAGGAGCACAGAATGAGCACTGGAAAGGGCTTAATCTGCAGATGATACTGAGATATCTCTATATTGCAGCAAACAGCTTCAAACAAGCAATTGAAAGATGGCCCTCCCTCTCCAGAGAATAGCAGCTTAGCTGGGGAAATAATCTTTCTAAATGCTGTGTCATCTTCAGGAGTTAACAGCATTTGGAAAAAAAACCCAACCCCCTTAAAACTTCAGGTTCTTTCTATCCCTTGATGCCATAAGAAAAGAGATTGTAATTCTGGACCAACATTACAGCTGGCAGAGTAATGCACTGTGAAAAGGGGGAATTATGCCCTCAGATGGATGTGTCCAGAGAAAACTTGGCCTGTGTCACTGAAAGTGAGAGCCAGGCCCATGACCAGGAGATGCCCTTGAGATTTGTAAAAATAGCTCTCAGGGCATTACTTTGATATATATGAAAAATTAATTTTGTGCTTGTTTCTGAGGAAAAAAAAAATCAAAGAACAGTTAGTGATGATGGTATGACCTGAGCAGCTTCATATGATCACTGTTTGGAAACAAGCTGTGTCACTTACATATTTATTCACATTGCCTTTCATTTACCTGTCTGGAGCTTTGTTATCAAAGATAGGCAGTGGTTACTTTGAAAATGATATTTAATTTAGCTGGAATAAAGTAATGGTTTTATGAGAAGTGAAAGACAATGCAGAAGTGAAGCAGTAGTTATTTTCCCAGAAATTGCTGAACTTACCCAAGCAGAGGTGTAAAAAAGCAGTAAAACAAGAAATCAAATCTTATCCTCTCATGTATCTTCTCTGCATTAATCCAGTAGCACACAGGGGACCTGACTCCATTTAGCAGGGCACTTATAGTGTGTACAGAACTAAAAGGATGAGTAATGACACTGACTTCAGTCGGAAAACTCACATATATAAGTTGTACGTACACCTAAAAATATTGCAGAATCAGAGTTTTAAAGCTGATTAACCTTTTGTTCCTTAAATCAGACTAAAGAAACTATGTACTCTGCAGCAGGAACCTCAGAGTCATTGTTCATTAATAATATGGAAAAAAGAGTAAACATTACACTAATGTAATTCTGAGATAAATATTTAAACAGAGAATAGTTGTGAGTGATGCTGAGCAGATACAGTAATATTAAAGGGCTCACAGAGAGAAGTGAAATGATTAGAAAAGTATTTGAGAAAATTCTATTAAAGATTAATTCCAAATTTAAATTCAATATGAGGAGAAAAATCTGAGAGCATGAAGACAGGAAGGTGATGATTGGAGTGTCACTGTAGTGCAAATAAGCCATGCTTGTAGGGTGAAATAAATGTTAGAAAAAGCAATTTTGACATGTAGTCTTCATATCCGATAGTAAGGCAGTGGTAGACCTCTGCATGTTTATACACACATGTGTACACATTTTGTTAGGGAGGGTTATGTCCTGTAGATGCACTCTGTCTCTTTTTCATCATCGTTGTGCAGTTTCAACTGGAATGCTTCCTTCTGTTTTGGGTAGCGTATAACCAAAGATATTTCTTAACTTAAGGAAGTATTCAGAGAGTAATAACAAAATGATTTAAAGAATTGACTTCCAAGGAAATAAAAATTAACTAAGCATAAAACTCCATTAAATTACTGTTGTGCTGAGACGTAAGAGCAGTCTGGATCTATAGGGTACTAAAAGCAATGCAAAGAAGGAATAATTCATCCACGTACATAGGTATGAAATAGGAAATTGCAAAATGGTCAGCAGGGGCTTAATAACAAGAGACTATTTCCTGCAAATGAGGTCTTTCAGCTAGGAGAGCACTCTCCCTGAGGAAGGAGAGGAAGCCCTTCCATAAAACCAAACCAAAATAAAACCTGAAGTAGATTAATGTATGTAAAACTACTTAAAAAAAAAACCCCCTACAGTTGTCAGAAAAATGTATTGGGTGACTTTATATATATTAATATATAATAGCTTTTTAACAGTTCCACTAAAGCCATACAGACCACAAATGTGTAACAGTAGCTGAGAATTAAAAATACTTTTCCAGGCATGGATTTTCTTGGTTTTGGAAGAAAAAAATAACGTTTTAAAATTATAATCTATATACCTTGTGAAGTGAAGGGCGGGATAGTTTTGTTAATCCCTGTATATTTATGTCCCTGTGAGAGAGGGATGCAGTAAATGGATAGGGAGTAAAAGCTCAGCTTTAGCTGTGCTGAGTTGGAACATATGGTGAGGTTATACCAGGGAGGTGGGAACAAGGTTTGGGATTTTAGTGTGAAAGGGAGCAGCACTAAGGTCCCCCTTCCCAGACTGGAGTACTGAGGGAGATCAAGCTCAGAGTTTAAATGAGTTGGTATTGTTCCTGTTGTATTCTTTTTCTCCAGAGAAGAGAGTCTGGTGCTGGCAACAGTTAGACAGGTCCTTAAGAACAGCAATGATATCATTTGTTCTAATGAGATACAAAGAGATTGCAGCACAGTGAGGATAGAGGACGGACAGTGGAAAGGTCGGGAACATTTCAGAAAATGATGACGTCTGGATGATGTCAGATTGTTCCCTTTCCTTGTTTACTGTATCATTTGACAGTAACCAAATAATGTGTAATAGACCTAATGCACTGGCCCAGTTCCATCTTGCACAGTTATAACCTGCTTGATACATTCCCCTCTACCCTCAATTTATTACTCTTAAGCCTCCTTACGTCAGCTTCTGTCTAGAGCACAGTGAGGTTTTGGAGAATACCTAACATGATCTACCTGTTTTGTCCTATTTAAGAAATTTGGATTTTGCTGTTATGTTGATACCAATATTTGTGTTTATGTCTTTTTGTAATTGACATAGTTTTGATTCTGGTTTAGTCTTCTATTGCGGAAGTGGCTCTGTGTGCAGTGCCTGACATGCATCAAGTTAGCTGCTGAACCAGCTTTTGATGGAGTCACAAACAGACTATCATGTTGAAATGACCTTTTCCTTAATGGTTAATCTTACTGTGCTGTATTGTGATACAGAGCTTAAGAATTATTCCACTTAATAAATACTTTCTTGCTCTTGTACAATAGTGATTAAACAATCCTGAGCAAAGATGAGTTGGTGGGGAATAAGAAACCTCTGAATTGTTTCTTCAGATACTGCTGTGCTTTTATAACTCATGGAAATAAGTGGAGACATAGAGTCTAACTGGTGTGCTGACAGAGAAAGGCATATGCTGCTTGGTGAACTCTCTATACTATTCTGCAGTCAGTGGGGCAGGAGGAAAGAAAGGAACTTTAGAGTTTATTTGGTTTTGTTTGGAATTAAGAAGCAGAATTGCTTCATTTGGAATATATTTGACTCAGTGAAGCAGGGATAAATGGTAAACTTAAATATTTGGAAGGACAGTCTATCCTAAATATAGGCCATTGGCAAGTGAATAATTACTGATTCAGCATACTTCCTTTTGCTTAACAAAGGTTTTAACTCTCATTCAAAGTCATTTGTAGGCCTGACTGGATTACGGCTGAGTCAGATGGAGTATAATCACAGGTCAACTTCCTGGAAAAGTATACTGCTGGTTTTTGACACTGCATGTATGCAGTCCACAGAAGGTTCCTGTATGTTTACCTAGTTTTCTTAGAGATAAATCTGTTCCAGATAGTTTCCTAACCATTTGCAGTACTCAGAAGAACAAGTGGCTTTATGTGATGTGTGTATATTGTGCACTTAAGAGAGTTAGGTCTCTATTTTGCGCATCTTGGAAAGGCTGGTCTGCCAGGTTGCTGTTAGTTGTTTGTTGTTTTTTTTTACATATCTTTGAAGTGAATAGCCTTATCAAGTTAAGCCCTCAGATATTATTTTAAAACCACTTTTTCATTTCTGGTCTCTGTCTGGTTTTTGATTTGATTCTGTGTTGCTTTGAGAATTTTGTCTTCCAATTCAGCAAGCATAAAAATGGAAGTTGAAATAACTTCAGAGCAGCAAATGAACAAATTTTTCCCTTTTTGCAAAGCTGGACTTAGCAGACCTTTCTCTTGATTTATTTGAGATAGTAGCTGTGGTAATTTTTTCGCTAGCAGAAAAACACTTTACTTAAAGTTTACCTCAATTACAGATTATTTTTTTTCTTCAAAATGAGTTACTTGTTCAGTTTGTGAGGGATTTGTGGGCTGAATCATAGCACTAAGGCATAGATTGCAGTAAGATTATATACTTCCACTCTGCCATCCCTCAAGGAAATGTTTGCATTTTATCCCTTTGTGATATGATGGAACTCTAGAGGCTAATGATAAATGTGCAGTTGCTGCAGCCAGCTTTAAAATGATGCATCAGACTATTTTTTGCATAAAATTTGTATTGTATTTGAGAGGAAGAGGTCTGGGATGGATATCTACAGATCCATACTACTATATGGAATTTGTTTCGTCCTTTGAGAATTAGGTGCACTCTAGAACTTCAGTGTTGACATTCTTAGGAAGAATAAGCAAAGGAAGGGATTTCTTTTATTCATTGGAAGGGTGGTATAACTGCATTAAAGGATTCATTCCAGAGTGCTGCAGAGGGGAGTTCATCTCCGGAGACATGGATGGACTCATATCCTGTAATAGATCACATGTGAAAATGAATTAAATGATCTCATCTAAAAAGCTATTTGTAAACCTCTCAAAATAATTGCACAGTTTTCAACTGGTAGCTTTTATACAGTGGAAGGAAGATTTCTAAAGCTGGGTCTGAAGTCTTTGGTTGATCTGTTTTGCAAAGTTTGTGCAATAGTTGTTGGTATGAGCCTGTTTCAATATCAGTGTTGAGCCTTCATTAAAGAAAAACTAACCAAACAAACAATCAAACCAGCCATCAAAGTGCTTTTCCTCTCCTCCCCACTATTTGAAAATTGGGCTATTTACAATCTCATGGTCTGAAAAGATAATTTATAAAGAGTCCAAATAAAACACAAATCATAACTGATGGAGAAAATGAACTGATTTACAGAAATTTTTTTAGTTAAGTTTAGGTAAGTATGAAGTCTGTGAGGTCTGCCTTACTGAAATGCTGAGATCTTGTTTCCTGAAACTAAAGCAAGTTAAAACAAATGGCTTACTTGTTATGGAAACAGTTTATGTGCCATTTCTGTGTTCTGTATCAGTCCCCATAGAAGATAATTTGAATGTGTCCCTTTACCAGATTGTATACTATAATATTGTATACTATTATTTGAGAAAACTCTCAGGCTTTCTATTGATTCTTTTTTTTTTCCCAACCATCTTGCAGAACTTATTTGCTAAACAAGGTGTGAAATGACATTCTAAATCTTTCTAGCCCTGCTTAATTACATGTGTCCTCCATTGTTAACTGAGTGCTTAATCACTTTTAGGCTAGTTAGATATTCATTTTAATTCTTTGCATGTTTCAGTATTTTAGAGCTTAAAATGGTTCTGTTTGATCATGTTGCAGAAAAAGCAATCTAGTTAGTTGCCATACTAAACAGTGATAAATCTAGCTGCTTCTTTCCCAACCAGATAATAATTACTGATACTGACTTAACATCAGTCTGTATGAGCAGAATCTACTCTTTGCTTCCATGACAATCCCCACTATCCATATAGGCTGGGGGCTGAGGAATCCTCAGCTGCAGTAAACAGAACAGGTGGCTGGTTGTCACTGGCACTGTACAAAGCTACAGCTGAAAGATCATTTATCTTCAAGTTAAAAAGATTCAACCATCAAAGCAGGTTGCCTCTGTGACAAGCCAGAGAAGCTAAGGAGTAGCATGCTTTCTAATTCAAATATCCCTTTTTTAAAGAATAACATGCAATTTTATTTGTTTTGAGGACACATTTCTAAATATTTAGAAAGTAACCCATTTTTGTGATAATTTGATATGAATTAGATTGATAGGTGATAGAAGAGCACACTGTGTGCACTGAGAGTTAGAAACCACGTCTGTAACGAGAAAAACAATCAAAACTGTGCAAGAATAGATAACATTCAAGGCAAGGAAATTTTCTTCCACTTTTTGTATCTTTACAGGATACCTGGATACTTGCAAGCCACATTCTATTCATGTGCAGTAACATTGACTATTATTTTGATCAAGACTATAGTCTGATATTTCTAAGTTATAAAAATCTTGCTGGAAATCATCAAACTTTATTTGAAACGATTGGTGACTGAGGCAGAGTCAAGGGCAGAGACTGGAAAACACATTAAAAAAGGGGAGGGGGAAGTAGAATGATGATTTAAAATATATTATTTATTGAATGCAGAATGTCCTACTTGGTTCCTTGTTCTGTCAAGAACCTAAATAAACTTGAAAGCTTGATTTGAGTCTTGAAAACTTCCTCCTTTCCCTATGCTTACATTCCGTGTCTGCAATTTTTAGTTACTATTGTTAGAGACGGATTAATTTCAGGGGCCCAGCTTTACATAATTGCAGATATTTATGAGGGCATTTAATTAATGTAAGTCAACATCCATAAAATTTAAAATAGTTCAAACCCACTGAGTTTTAGTAACAGTGTCTTCTTTCTGGCATGCCCTTATAAAAACACCTGTATAGATTTGATAGTTGTACTGGCAGGCCAGGCAGCAGCGTAAAACAAGGGAACCAAATGTCAGTTGGAAATAGTGGAGTCTTTCCAGTCACAGAGAGATGGGTTTCCCCCTATTTCTCTTTTTTCGCTTAGCTTCTGCTGCTAAATGGTTTATAAGAAATGTTTTTCTATTCATTCTGAAGAAGGCCATGCTGAGCCACAATGCTTCTTCTGTTTTTAACAGGGTGGTCTGTCATCCAGCACCTAATACAAAGCTTGTCTACACTCTGTCTCTTAGAATACCTCTCTTTTAAGTGCATCTTTTCAAGTGTCCTTGGAGGAAGGAATCAACAAGTCTGATTTTAGCTCTTTATCATCTGCTCTTTAATTACAGAGATTAGTGCCAAATCCTTGAATTGGACTTGCTTTCAGGGTGGAGAAAAAGAAAGACACAAAGGATCAGCAGAATTTGTTCTTTTCAGCTGGTGATAGTCCATAAGCTAAACGTACTCTGTCAGGTGTGATACCTTTTTTGTCCCTGTCCTCATGCGCAAATAGCTGCAGTACCAGGAAACCAAGTAGAAGGGTGGGAATGGAGTTGGGTGCAATTAGGTTTGGTTCAGCAGTGCTGGAGGACTGGAACAAACACACAAAGGACTGACCATACAATCTTTGAGGTGGGAATAGAAAAAAGGATCCCTCTCTATTTATGTACTTGTATGAGAAGAGTTAATTCCCAAGAAGGTATTCCTCATATTTAAAGTCTTATAAACTTATATAGCAGTAGTTCTCTTATATTCCACATTACTAAGTAGGAGGATGTGCAGATATTCTGTCCTGCTGAACATAGCCGGCATGCCTACATGAATACATACATGTACACGCCAACCCCTGATACATGAAGTGTCCAATGTTCATACCTTTGGGCACTTCTCCATCTGTAGTTTAAGGGTCAGACCTTTTGAAGGTAACATAAAACTGTGCTGCATAGAGGTTACAGAGATATTTAAATTTAGGGTTTTTTCTTCATACAAATGTGTAAATCCCCAAAGACAGAAAGTGTGGGAATATTTTAAAATAGCGAAAGACATTTAGGAGTGAAAAGACAATATTTCCAGTAATTTAGAGATGAGAGAGCTTGGCAAAATTATAATTTAGCCAGTAAAATCTGAGGAAAGGGCAAAGTATCTTTACCAAGGTCAATAACAAGAAATTGAGTAAGTACCACTAGCATAGCTCAGCACTCTGTGGCAAGACCAAAGATATTTTGGAGGAAACAGGAGAAACATACTTAGACTGTTGCAGAAAGCTGCTACCTTCATGCTGTTTCTGCAAGTTTAATTTGAGGTTCAGACTGAGCTGTAATTGGCATTAATGTCAGATCTACGGTATTTGGAGAATCCGTTGAACTTACATAATGTTACAAAAAGACATTTTTGTGTCTGGGAACAATAATATTGAATATCTGGGAATAATACCATACTGCTGTGTTTGCTTTGGACAGAACTTCTGAAAAGTCTTGCTTTTTTGCTTCTTTCTTTTTTGCCTTTCAGAATGTTTATGCTGAGTCTCTGTGATTTTTGTGTTTGGTACTGACTCTCCTATTGTTGGTATCATTTAGCCAAGACAGACAAAGCAAGGGGTGATATCTGTCTTGTCTTATTCTTTGCAAAGCATTCAATCTCCTTGTAATTTTTTTTTCTGAGAAGTTATATATCAATTAAGAGATGTTTCTACTGCATTCTCTGAATGTTGTTGTTTTGCTAAAATATTTCTGGAAAAAGACTTCCACTCAGGAGACCTGGTTAGATGTAGATTTCGTTTAACAGTGTTACAAAGTTTCCCCATGTAGTGCAGTTTTGAATAGTGTTTTAAATTGAATTTCCTCTTGTTGTTAAGCACCTATATCACTTTGTATGGCATTAATGGATTTCATCGACTAAATGTCAGCAGAGTAAAAGCTGTATTTTTACTTGCTAACTTAAGCATGTTACATAGCCCAAATGCTTCATAGTATACCTTTCATAATTTTATGTTACGCTTTTGAGAACATGTATATATATGTTGCTGTCTGTATATCTTGTATACTCTTTTCAAAGAAAAAGGAAAAAAAGAAATGCAATTTGAGCTTTGTATTTTGATACTAATTGTGACACTAACTACCATAATTATTAGGGGCCTGGTTCCCCAGATTGATGGAAATCATTACAATGTATTTTAAGGCTAGTTTTAAAATCAAAGTAATGCAATATTCATGTGACTTCAGAAGTGCACATGGATCTCCTATATAGTCATAACAATCTATTTTTATAAGTAGATCTCATTCTCAAAGTTTACTTCTTGTGTTTCTGTGCCTGTAATAGGTGACGCAAATCACAAAGCCTCTGGGTTAGTCTGTGCACAAATTTAAACACCTTACTAATCTGTTTGAGCAATCATGTAGTGGAATATCTCAAATCTCCTTTAAGTTAGTGCATTCTTTTAAGACCTGATGTACTTTTTTATTCAGGAGTGGCAAGTATATGTTGGTATTTCTATAAATGAATTCCAGCTAGTGACAGAGATTAAATGTTCAGATATGGCTGTGTATAAATCCTTATCCTCTTCGACTGATCCTGAGAAAAAACTATTTTTCAACTCAGCTGGTAAAAGAAAGGAAAGCATTATGACATGTTTATTTTGAGCAGACTTTCCTAATTCCATTAATACTGAACAGATACCCTTTCAACAGCAATACAAGGTCAGCACATGCTTCCCATCTAAGGGAAAGAAAGCTATACATAGTTGTTCCTTTTGTTCTATAAGCTCAAAATGTGTATATTACATAAAATGCTGTGTAATTGTCCTCTGATCTGCTGAGATTCATGCAATTAACTAAGCAGAAGTAATAAGCTAAAGAAATGTCAGATGGAGAACAGAGACTGACCTGATATTGCAAAGCCATGAAATCATTACATGTTTCTAATATTACCACTGTTCCTGTTCTAAAAAGTGTTTAACTGGATGCTTGTCAGTATCTCCAATGGTGATGAATCTCATTTTTTAACACCTTGAACACTTTGCAGATACAGACGATTTTTAATTCAAATGTGACAGCATTCTCATCACTGGAAACACAGGAATTGTCTTATTGGCACATACTAAACATCCATGTGATGGAGTATGCTGTGTGGCTAGTTATTAACAGAATTTAATTACAAGCAGATTCTAAATGCCCTCCCAGTGTTTTCAGATTTTACCAGTAGAGAAGTGTGGTTCTGTGTACTGTGCATCAGATATTTTGTCTTGCATAGGTCCCTTTTATGTTTAGGATTTTTTGATGTTTTTTTCTGGGTTTGATTGAGGTCCCCCTTGCCTCTCCCTGCCATTTAAGGACTTCTCTCTGTGCAAGAGGTGACCTAGGAGGGATGTTGTTCTCTCACATTTTTCTACCCTCATAATCACTTTAACCAAATTTAGAGCTCTGTGACTTGGTAGAAGCAAGGTATTAGCCTAAGATGAAGCAGATTGCTCTTTCCCAGTCTATGTATCTCTACTTACCTTTGGACTCTTTGTTCTTAAATACAGCAAACACAGAAATCAATGTATGCAGCTTCTCTTAACAGTATACTCTTCAATTGAAAATGCAGAGTGTGACAGTGGAGGAAAATCAAGCAAGTTTCTTTGTGGGGGAGGATGCAGTTACCAGTGTTTTCCATAGATTAAAAATACATCCAACTGTTAAATATAAACTAGAAGATATTGTTGATAGGTTAACTGAAAGCTACAGTTGAAATATTAATACAATTTTATTTGTCATTACCATTTTTTTTTCTACAATATTTGTTGTCTTTTGCATTAGCTACAGCAGCAGATTTGCTAGGGATGATGAACTGCCTGTTTTGGTGTTAACTAAGAGGATTCAGCAAAACTATCATTGTAGAGGTTGTCTTACTTAATCAGTTATTAGTGTTTTTTCGTATGTTAATTTGTCCATTTATATCTACTGTTTCCTCTTGCTTAATAAAATTTGAAATAATGCAATTTGAAAACCTTAATCAAGATGTATGAAATTGAGCCAAGCCTAAAACAAAAAAAAAGATTGTCTTCTAGGTGCTTCCTTGTTCTTGTATTTTTTTAATGCTTACCAGTTTTTAAACATAAATGAATGGTGTAACACATCTTAAGTATCTCTTCATATTGTTTGTTATAGCTTTAGAATATAAACAGTTCTTCAGTTTACTTTATAATTGCAATTTAGATTTTGTCTGTTGTTTTCCATACTTCTAAACCAATAGTTGGTATGCTCACCATGATGATCATCTTTAATGGACAGACCAACTGCTCCCAGGGTGTTCAGCCTCTTGAGCTTGAAGACAAAGATGGAGAACAGTACAACCCCCACATAATCCAGGAAGAAGTGGTTAATGATCTGCTTCTGCACCTAGACGTTCATAAGTCTATGGGGCCGGATGGCATTCACCCAAGAGTACTTCGGGAGCTGGTAGGAGAGCTCACCAAGCCTCTCTCCGTCATTTTTCAACAGTCCTGGTCAACAGGGAAGGTGCCAGATGACTGGAGGGTGGCTAATGTGACGCCCATCTACAAGAAGGTCCGGAAGGAGGATTTGGGGAACTACAGGCCTGTCAGCCTGACTTCAGTTCCAGGGAAGATCATGGAGAGGATCACCTTGAGTGAGCTCTCCCAGCAATTGCAGAGCAGCCTGGGCATTAGGGCCAGCCAGCATGGGTTTATGAAAGGGAAGTCTTGCTTAAC
>VWZX01009717.1:69469-80296 GCA_013399015.1 Galbula dea
AAAGCTGCCCAGCAGAAAAGGACCTAGGGGTGCTGGTGGACAGCTGGCTTAATATGAGTCAGCAGTGTGCCCAAATGACTCCTGGCTTATATAAGGAACAGTGTGGTCAGCAGGAGAAGAGAAGATATAGTGCCCTTGTACTCAGCTCTTGTGAGGCCTCATCTCGAGTACTGTGTTCAGTTCTGGGCCCCTCATTATAGAAAGGACATGGAGATTCTGGTGAGTGTCCAGAGGAGAGCTTCCAAGCTCGTAAGGGGTTTAGAGAGCGAGTCGTATGAGGACAGGCTGAGGTAGCTGGTCATGTTTAGTTTGGAGAAGAGGAGGCTGAGGGGGGACAACTACCCGAAAGGAGGTTGGAGGGAAGTGGGTGTTGGCCTCTTCTCCCTGGTAACTAATGACAGGACAAGAGGAAATGGTCTGAAGTTGAGAAAGGGGTTGGACTCGGTGATCTCAATAGGTCCTTTCCAACCATGAATCATCTGTGAATCTGTGAATATATACTTTCTATTTCTGTGGTTCTTCTCTATATGAATTACCTTTTATGAGATAAAATTGAACTACTGTGCCAGATAAAGCATCTCTGTTCATGGTTAAAGAAGTTTTGACCTGTGTGCGATTTTATTTTTTTGTAGCTACTGTGTCATCATTACTCTGATGACAAGCAGAATTAGCATAATCTGTTCTTTTTTTTTCTGTACCAATTGTCCTGGTGTGTGAAATTTAAAACATGGCGCAGGTACACACATTTTCTACATCAGACAGTATGAAATAAAGCTGTAGTTCAGAGGGACAGTAATAAATAATCATCATCATAAATATTATTTGCAGTATCATCATCTGTGTGTCAGTTCAAGATGTCATTGGCACTATACAAGAGTAATGGGGCAGGAATTTTACCCAAAATGTCACCTCTGGTTTCTTACATTTTTGAGGAATCTTTGTAATGGGTCTTTAACTATTGCAGTGCCGCACTCTGAAGCGCAAGGAGAAATGCAAAATGCAGATTTGAACATATTCCCTCCTATAGGTCTTTCTCAGCTTGCCCCAGAGGTCAGAGGTAATGGTGAGTCCACCTCCTGGTAAGTTTTTACTTCCTTTGGAGGATATTTTCTGAGTATTTTTCCGCTGTCAGTTGTGCTGGACAGATACAAGAATTAGATTCAGTGTTTTCCCTGATGCACTATGTTTTCATGGAAAGATTTAAAAAATAAGTCCTTGCTCAAATTTTATTTTTTCCTGAAAAATCTTATATCCTTAGCTGTATTTTAAATCTTTTCCCTGAAACCCAAACATTCCTTTTCAATTTCTTACCTTTTTCTCACTGAATATTAAAAGAGGAACTTTTAAAATTTTTTCAATAAATAGGACTAGTGTTGTATTTCTTGGAATAGGAATTTTGCGGATTTTTTTGTTTCAAAGCAGTGTATTTGACCTGTTCTAGAAGGAAAACTAACATCAGCACAGCAAAAAATATTTTGGATTGCTATTGTATATTGCCTTTCAGCACACTTTAATTAAAATGGCATTTGTTTGTCCTATAATATCACCATTCCCTAATCGATGTACTGAGCAAGCACCATGGTGACAAGATAAGTTGCTTTGTTTTGTTCCATATGTCTGTGTTCCAAATTTTCCATAGTTTTAATTGGTTCCCTGCAGAATAACATTTACAAGCATATGGTATGGAAAATGCTGACTACATTTGTTATCATATATTTTAGTACATTGGTGGCACTAGATCACTAAGCCTTTAAATGTGATTATGAGGTTGTTTAATGCAGTCAATAGTGTGCTTAAAACACAGCAAAAATCTGCAGTGAACCAAATGATATCAAGGAAGTAAGTTTGAATGCCTTTTTGATGCTTAAAGGATAGATAGAGAAGTCTGATTCTGGATAATGTTTATGCTGAAACATACGTTGCCACCTAAGAGCAATTTGGAAAGGTCTGTGGATGCTGCTTGCCATCACAGGAGGAATGTGTGTAGGAACATGGAATGCAGAAAAGGCAAAATACATGATACAATGAAGATTGAGTTCTAAAGCAATGCACTGGCATTAGCTGATGAAACAGAATGCAGGATCAGCCCGTAAATCTCATATGTCTGACTTTGGAGACGTCAACACTGCATCTTTGTGGCATATTGAGGCATGGACCCTGTCTGTTGGTGCAGTGAGAATCACTTAATTGTTCTAGCAGCTGGAATTTATACTCTCACACAGAAAAGATAATGACCAATTAGCAAGTGACACCTTCACACAGAAAGGACACTGACCAATTAGCAAGTAACACTTGGTAGATAAAAACTACTTCTATAAATGTGATAAAAAACCCAGTACACTACAGAGGCATTAACTGTGATAAGAATAGTAGCCTGCGAAACTGCTGCTTAGGCAGCTGTGGGGAGCTATGGGAAGAATAGCTTAGTAAGGCCTATCCTAGCTGAGTGCCACTCTCTCAGGCTATCTAACGTCTTTCTTGTGAAAATCTGACCTCTGTCTTGTCTAGCTTCCCTTTTGTGGGAGCCTGGCTTTTGCAGCCTGTAATGGTATGCCACACATCTACACTGATTCTGCTCTGGCAGAAGACAGCCAATTCAAAAGAGAACAAAATTGGTTGAGAAGACTCCAGGCAGGTATCAGAGTGTGTCTGAAGGTCTGAGTTCAGCAATATTGATATAGGTGCTGGATTATGCCTTTTTGGTTATACTGGACGAAAGAGTGTGACATGGTGAAAAAAACTGAATTGAATTTCTTAGTGAGAGAAATTGACCAAGGTGGTTTCAGTCTGCTTCAAGAAGTGCTCTGTGGGTCATTATATTAATGACCTCTTTAGATTTTGTGGGCAGACTGAAAACTAACATAGCTGTACTGATCAGAGAAAGAGATAATTTACATCCTTGACTTATGGATTCAAGAGGTACAACATGCCTTCTATTCCTAGCCAGAAACCAGCCTAACTTACTAAATAAAGTAGTTCCAAATTTCTACTGCTTTGTCATCTATGTAAAAAAAAGGATTTGCACGAGTTTTAAGTTTATTAATGACAAGACATATACTGAAAAGCACATGAATCTTAAAAGCAAAGAATGTCATTATGCATTTTCTCTTGCTCATGTGCTATATGTATATGACTCTGATATTAGTAGTATCATGAGGGTAATTCAGGGGGATAAACAGTGTAGACATAACCAATTGCTGTATAAGTAAAAAGGCTGTGCCTTCTTATAATGGACCATATGTTTCTGTTCTCATAACTTTTCAAATAAAGAAAAAATAGATGGCTTTTCCAAAATTAAGTTTCATTCTGAGTGTTCATTTCTTAATGCACTGTCGTTTCAGTAACAAGGACAGTGGAGCAAGATAATATTAAATCTGTGCTCACCTTCAGCAGGAAACCAACCCAACATTTGTCTTACACAAAGACACTTGGAATTTTATGTGTTAGAATAATAGAACTCCCTCATGGAATAAGATGCTGCCAATAATAAGAAAGGGCTTTTGGGAAAATTGTTTTGGGGAATAGTGTTTGCAGCAGGCATAAAAGACAGTAGAGGAGTACTTGTTAATTGTTTTCTGATTTCCAGTTTGGAAAAAGAAGTAGTGACTAAAATAATACTAAATTCAGACAAACAAACAAACTAAAACCCTGCATCTTTTCTGAGGCTGTTTTACTGAAGAGTGTGTAAAAAGTCAAAGACATTTTAGAATTATAGTATAGTAAAACATGTTGAACAAAAAGGGCAAAATCGAAATTTACTTTGCCTCCTGATCATCTCTCCCAGCTATGATTTTCCTTCTCAGGTGGAGGTGGTGTAATTCATTTTAGGATAAGTCACTGATGGGAAGATGATGTCTGTTATTTTGTTGACACTTAAAATATAGTTCATTAGGAGGAGGAGACAGAAGTTTACACAGAAGATCCGAAACAAAAGGAAAATGTGAAAATGTAGCTATGCATAATGTTTGAATTTAATAAGGTCACAAATATCTGTAGGACATTGTTAAAAAATTTAGAAGAAACATTTAGAGGGATGTCCAATTTGTATTTGTAGGCTTTTTGTTATCCCAGTGAAGGGGAACTGATTTGTACTTGTAGGCTTATTGTGGCCCCCCTTTTAGAAGGAGGTCTGATTTGTATTTGTAGGCTTCTTGTGGTCCCGGTTAGGGCAACCAAGAGCAGCAGGTGAGGGCTGTATGAGAAGCATGGGATCCCACGTCCTCTTGTCACACAAAAAAGCATGACCCAAGGGATGGGGGGAATGGAGGCAGGTCCCTCCCTGGAGAGGCAAGAGAGAACCCTCCCGACCTCCCCTGNCAGCTGTCCTGTGTTCCCAGTTGCCCATACACAACAGGTAGGAATGAAAAGGTATAGATGAAATGGGTGAGTGGAGGAAAGTTCATGGCCATGGCAGAAGGTGAGTGCCATAGACTAAACATAGTCTTTTGTCATCAGATCTTATTCGACATAAAATATCATTTTATGTCTATCCAACCTTTTCTGAGGTCAGCATTAAATTTTTGTGACTCTTAAACTTCAATCTTTTTTTAAGACTGTGTGTAAGACAAAATAAAAGGATATGGATTTAGAACATTGCCCTTTTATTATAGTTTATTCTGCTAGTAGATTAATGTTTGCTGTAAAAGCTCTTTTTTTTTTTTTTTTTAGATCCAGAAGTGAAGCATAAATGTACAATATAGAACAGATAGTGATTAAAATATGGCACTCTTGAAAGTTTTTGTATTGTGTTACTCAGGGAAGAATCCACTATGTAACTATGTAACTTACAACTATTACAGTCAACTACAATATATATATATTACTGTACATGATAAATATGATACAACAGGGGCAGAGAAATATAGTAGTTTTTTTCTCTGTCTTCCAAAAGAAAAGAAAGCCAAAGAATTATCAGAATAAAAAGACCTTTTTATTTTTATTTTTTTTTCTCTCAGGGCAGTATAAAGCTTTCTTGTGAGAAGTCTTTTGAAATATTAAACTAACTTGACCTTTGCATAAAACATTAAGTTCACTTTGCCTTGGCTTAAAGCCATTTCTTTGGCAACAGAGAAGGATAATAGCTTTAAAGCCCTCCAGCTGATGGAAGGGTAGTAATTCCTGATACTATAAGGAAAATTCAGGATGTACTCCAAAATGGCTACTCAATAAATTATACCTCTGGGATGGAGGTACAATTCCAAAGCTACTGAGTAGGTACAAATATCCACTCTCATGTAAGTAAATGGCTTAAAATCTCAGTTGCACTATGTATTACTCTCTTTGCCTTGGTCCAGGTAGTTAGGCTTTTCCCTGTGCACCTCTAGAAAAGTTGAGTATGTTTGTGCAGCCATGCTACCTTGCTAGTGGCCACATTGGAAGAGCTTTCAGTGTTGTATCTGGCACTGTATCATTATGTGACTGTGCAGCTTCTTCTTTATTAATATGCGTCTATAAAGCCACATAGCTTCTTCTTGCAAATAATTGCTGTCCTTGACAAGTACTGTCCCATCCCAAGCAGCAAAATGCATTGATTTTGTTGCAACTGAAAAACAGAAGAACCAGTGAGATTTCAGGCAAAAAGAAGATACTGGCTCGGAATCAAGAGTGTATGTGTCTGTGTGTCCATGTGTGTGATGTGTATGAGGGGGGGTGTGTGTATGAAGGAGACGAAATAGAACAACAATTTTTGGCTTGAGACAGTGAGCATTTTATAAGGGATTCCTCTTTATCCTAGACAAAGTTTTCAGTATTTCTTATCTTACAAGATCATTTTAGATTCTAACTTAACAGAAGAAAAAATAAGTAATTTGTGACTGAGATACTGTAATTTGATGAATCACTGTAGTAATAAGTCCTAGCAGATTTTTTTGCAAACCTGATTACTAGTGTATGCAGTATGTTTGAATGAATCAGCTGCTTGATGCAGGTAAGAACCAATAAAACGTATTTTTGACTGTAATTGCAGAAAGATACAATTGACATGGCTGTAAGCTGAGGCATAGAAGATTCCGTGTGAATACGTGTAGGAATTTTTTCACGGTGAGGGTGGCAGAGCACTGGCACGGACTGCCCAGAGAGGTTGTGGAGTCTCCTTCTATGGAGATATTCAAAACCCGTCTGGACACGCTTCTGTGTTACCTGGTCTAGGGAATCCTGCTGTGTCAGGGGCGTTGGACTAGATGATCTTTTGAGGTCCCTTCCAACTCCTAATATTCTGTGGTTCTGTGATTCTGTGTGACATGCTAATGTTTTTATCTGATTAAAAACAAAAGGGGTCAGATATGAGAGTTTCTACACCATAAGTATCAGAAGAGATCTCTTGCTAGACTGCAGAAGTAGCTCTTTTTTTGAGCATGGTAAGTGAACGTTGATCTGTGCAGGTCTAGTCTGAATTGCGCTATCCTGACTGATGCTATCTGAGAGTGACATATCATTTCTTTAATTCATTTTATCCCAGCAATCCAGTGTTTGTGCAATTTACAACTTCCTTTTAATCTACCTAAAAAAAAATCTATCGGCACTAAAAGAGATCATTGGTCTCACATAGTTTAACTTACAAGTTCTAGTTTCATCTTCAGCCTCTAAATTTTTTTAATTCTTAGAGATATTGAGGATTCATGGTTCAGATTTACTTGTGGTAACTGGAGGATTTAGTCAGATTTTAGTCGTATTGCAGCTAAGTCCTACAGAATTTATAGATCTAAAGCTTCATCTTCCTTATCGTGGGCTTCTCTGCTGGGAGATGTGCTTGAAAAGACCTTGAAGAGGAAGCCTCACATCCATGTGCCTGCTTTTCTCCTAGGAAGCTGATTAGCAAGTAGTAGACTATGCAAACTAGTTACATCTGAGACGACAGAAGAGGAAGCAGTTGCAGATGTGTGAGATAAACAAAAATCTCGGTTAGCCCTAGGAGGGCATACTCCAGGGTTGCTTTTATGGAGAGTATACTTTTTGGAAGGTTATTAATAATTAGTAGTAAGATACTAAAAAGCCATTCTGGGAGGTCCACATGGAGAGAGGAAATGGTGGTAAAATTGTTTCTTAGATGTGCAAGAGGGGAAGGAGAAAAGAATAAAATAATGGTTAGCAAATAGAAGTGCAGGTGTCAGGAAGGGTGAAAAAAAGATATAATTTTCTTTAAAACAGCATGTGATGACTGTCAGTGCAAGTTCTATCTTGTGCCTTGATCTTCTAGAAAAAATAGAGAATAAATCAAGTCATAACAACAGACAGTAGCTAATGATGGTTTCATGTTGGTTTCTCAACCATAAGTAGACATAGAAGCTGAGGAGACAGCTCCTCCAGCCTCAGGAGAGGTGGTACCAACTCTGACAGAGGAAACTTTCCACTTCAGTCTGTCAGAGCTGAAGATCTCACCTAAGCTAGAGAATGCCACTTTTTATACAGTCTTGGAGAACTGTTACCTGATGTGAGAATTGAGGGATAGTGTACTTTTGGTCCATAGATACAAAAAAGGCAGTACGTTGCAGGGAACAACTTCTTTTGTACAGTGTTTTGTTTATATTATTCTGGAAGAGCTGATATTACTTGGTTTGTTCAGCCTAGGAAGGAGGAGACTGAAGTGAGACCTCATTGTGGTCTATGGCTTCCTCATGAGGGGAAGCAGAGGGGCAGGAGATGATCTCTTCTTTCTGGTGACCAGCAACAGGACCCGAGGGAATGGCATGAAGCTCTGCCAGGGTTTGGGTATTAGGCTTCCTAGGGAAGCAGTTACGGCATCAATGCTGACAGAATTCAAGAAGCATCTGAACAATGCTCTTAGACACATGGTATGATTTCTGGGGTTGTCCTGTTTGTAGATGGGAGTTGGATTCGGTGATCCTTGTGGGTCCCTTCCAACTCAGGACATTCTGTGATTTTGTGATAAGTTCAGATTTTAATCCTAGAAGAGGAAAACAAAGGTTGTTTTGAGGGTTCCGTTGATCTTAAAGCATATTTTAAAATGATATGAAAATAGTTTTGTAGCTATTTATTAATTTATTTCTCTTAACGTAACATCAGATCCAGCAGTACCTTCCTTCTTGCTAGCTTTTGATTGCTTTACAAGATTGTGGTTACAGACTACTTCTATGATTCTGGCATCAGATAAAATACTTAGTTCAACTAATAAAGATGCTTGGAGTAGAAAATATTGTCCATTTGAATAGGTTGTGCAAAAGTGATCTTTATATGTCGCTGAGTGGTTTTAGTGGTTATCACCGGGGAATAGGAAGGTAAATAATTTAGAACTAATGTACTGACCTGTGTCAGAAATAGCATGTCCTTGTTCATGCACTTCCCTGTAGATGTCTTTGGCTGGTTGGTTTTGCACATGGCAGCTCTTAGTCTGTAGCTCCTGATCTGTAGTTTGGAGTTAACTATGTACTTAGGGGAGTTGCTGCTTAGTGTGATGTTTCTAGTCTTCCTGTTAACATGACCTTTAATGGGACAGCACAGTCCGTGTAAATACAAATAAAGGGATGAGACTTGTAATTGTGGCTGGTGCATATTGCCTGCAAGCATGATCTGTTTCTATCTATATCAAATTTATGCTGTTTTCTAGAAATGTATCATAGAATTATAAAATAGCTTGAGTTGGAAAGGACCATAAGGATCATCGAATCCAAGTTGTCTTTGGGAGAACAGATTACTAATGTAGATGAGAATATTTGTTCAGAAAATGTAGGATTTAATTTAGGAAAATAATAGCAAACATTTTCTTTTGCTTTCTACTAACAATTGAGAGTGACATTTTAGGGATTTTTTTTGTTATATTTTGCTTCCTTTTTGAATTTCCAGAACTATGGGGAAAAAAATTACTGTCTAAAAATTTTCTACAACTTTATTAATATAAATTTAATAATAATAATAATTTAATAGTAATTAGTTTGTTAATACATAGGAGGTGGTCTAGTGGTTAGGATTCAGTGCTCTCACATCTGGGACCCAGGTTCAAATCCCCGTCAGGGAAGCTCTGTTGTGACCTAGTTTTAGGGAATCCTGCTGTGGCAGGGGGGTTGGACTAGGTGATCTTTCAAGGTCCCTTCCAACTCCTAACATACTGTGATACATGATGTGGCATTGGAAAACACTTCTTAAACTAACTTGAACTTTGCACGTGAAGCACAGACTTTATTTGGTGTTTGTTATCACCAGTGTTGGCCTTGAAATCTGTGAAATAGAAACTTAAATTACTTATTGAGATGGATTACAGGCCAACTTTGTATTTTAACATTAGTTGACTAGCTGTCATATTAGGAAAAAACCATCAAGAAAACACTTCTCTGAAGGGCACAAATGAGAGTTTAGTGATTGAAATGTGGTAATTGTGTGCAAATGAACAGATTCTTACTCAGGAAGAGGCAGTCATACAAATAACTAATTGTAGTGCGTAAAACAAAAATATATATTTTCTGGAGTGACTGGAGAAAGGCAGTATGCAATGGAAACCCTTGAACACCTTCAGAAATTTGTTTTCCGTTCCCTTTGTGAAAAAGTTGATAATAGTTGATAATACCTCAACTGCATGCATGTCTTGGGCAGAAATACGCTGGAAGAAAAGAGCAGTTGTTTGTACAGATAGAATGTTAGCAGCCTGACCAAGAAATACACCCTGTAACTGTTATTCTGCTTACTATCGCACTAAAAACTCATCTTAATAATCTCCATCTCAGAATTCTTTTTAAGCTCTTGAGTATAGTCCAAGGAGATAGCCTGTCATTCCACAGCCTATTCTGGTTCATGTATGTTGATGAAATTCTTGTGTGCTGGAGTTAAAATACCAGTTGGCTAGCTGACCTGTTTGGATTATGAAGAGATTGTCTCCAGAGCTTTCTTGTTCTACTGTGTTCTCTTTCTGTTCTAGTCTTTATAGCCATGCTTTTCTCATTTCTTCACAAGTGAAGTGCAGGGTTCAGAAACTTTCAGCCTTGGAATTCTTCAATTTTTATGTTGTGATTCTGTCTCCATTCCTGGAGAGGTAATAAAGAGGGAGGGAGGGCATGATAAGACATAGAGATGAGTGAAATATGTTGGTTGGTCTGTTGTTTTGTGGTTTTGTTTTGTGTTTGTGGGTTTTTGGTTTGGTTGGTTTGGGGGTTTTGTGGTTTTCATCTGTTTTTGTTTTTTAAGAAATGTGAATTCTTCTTTTCCTTTTTAAATAGCTGTTAAGACAATGAGAGTTTTCTGTCTTTGGTAGTTCTCCTCCCACATGCTTTTTACAGATTTTGGAAGTGCAATGTACCTGCGTACTGTACATTTTAGTTTAACAAAGCTACAGGTAACATGAGTTGTAAAAACATGTGCAGATTTTAGTGCTTGAGAGAATGAATTCTGAAGACAATACAAAAAGTGTCTTAATTTTCAAAACACTCATGTACCTGATTACATGATTAGGTCTGACATTTGTTACTGAAAGTCAGGCGATTGTTGAGGATCCTTGGTAGTTCACAGAACACAGAAACATTACGGTTGGAAAGGACCCTCAAGATCATCTAGTCCAACCGGTAGCCCTACACTACTTTTATTCCTAAACCATCCCCTGAAGAAACACATCTATCCTCTTCTTAAAAACCTCCAGGGATGGTGACTCCACCACCTCCCTGGGCAGCCTATTCCAACATCTCACCACTCTTTCAGTAAAGAAATTTTTCCTAATATCCAATCTGAACCTACCCTGGCACAACTTAAGCCCATTCCCTCTAGTCCTGTCACTAGTCACAAGAGAGAAGAGGCCAACACTCGCCTCCTTAGAATGACCTTTCAAGTAGCTGAAGAGAGCGAAAAGGTCTCCCCTCAGCCTCCTCTTCTCCAGGCTAAACAACCCCA
>VWZX01009717.1:82100-101945 GCA_013399015.1 Galbula dea
GGAAGGAAAAGGGGATAAAAGAGAGACAGAGAGACTTGTGGATTGGAAAAAAAAACTAAAACTAATAATAATAAATGGAATATATAGATATGTATACAAAACCCAATGCTGAACCTAACCCCCCCCCCTTCATGGACTGTTTAACCTGGAGAAGAGGAGGCTGAGGGGAGACTTTATCACTCTCTTCAGTTGCCTGAAAGGAGGTTGTAGAGAGGCGAGTGTTGGCCTCTTCTCCCTTGTGACTAGCAACAGGACTAGAGGGAATGAGTTCAAGTTGAGCCAAGACAGGTTTAGATTAGATATTAGGAAAAATTTCTTCACCAAAAGAGTGGTGAGGTATTGGAATAGGCTGCCCAGGGAAGTGGTGGAGTCACCCTCCCTGGAGGTTTTCAAAAAACAGGTAGAGGTGGCACTTCAGGGCATGGTTTAGGGATAACAGTAGTGTAGGGCTATCGGTTGGCTTGATGATCTTGAATGTCCTTTCCAACCATGATGATTCTACGATTCTGTCAGGTTAGATCTCATTTGGGTTCTAAACTGAGGTCTTTTATGAAACCCAGATTTCTTGGCTTTCCTGGGAGCTATGAAGCCAAGGGAACAAGTCTTATGCCACAGTTAAGTGCTTCAGCCAGTGGTGAATAGTGCTACAACTGAGGACAATGCCTGATATTTAACTTGTCTTCTGAAGTGTCTTGGTTATTTGACTTCGTTTTTCTCTCATTATCACTTACTGCAGTTGTCTTCTAATGTTTTACAGAAGAGGAGCAAATGCCTGGAGAAAATCCATGTTGTTCTTGGGAATAAATCCTGTGATTTGGATTCACTCATTTCTACTGTGGCCTATGCCTACTTTCTGGACAAGGTAATGATAAAAATGTTCGGCATGGTCTTAACTCATGTGTTGCAGGTTGTTACAGATATTTTATTGTTCGGCCAATTAAAACAAACTTTAAAAACATTATTCTGGACAGTGATTTTATTTTTTTTTTTAAATTTTATAATGAAAGGTGAGATTTTAAAATAGAAACAATCTGAATTACTCTCCACATAAAAATTAATGGGTGGGTATTAAGTGGCTTACTCAATAGCAGCAGAAAATTACCCCTGTACATCATTCTTTCTCCTTCCTCCTTCATGGTTTCCCAGTGTGGGAGGCAAACAGAGAGAGACAATAAGGAAAAAAGCAAAAGACAAGTTTTAAAAAAACTAAGTAAGAGGGGAAAAAAACCCAGAAAATTCATCCTCTTTGTGATTGCTCACTCTGTTAAAACATCTTTCTAATAAATAAACAGGTTTTATTTTATGCAACTGTAACAAGTACACACCTACGTTACAGGTTAGTCCTTCTGATGTTATTTGCTTACCTGTGTTGAACATACCAAGAAGAGATTTCAGCTGCTTCACAGAAACAAGATTTGTGTTGGAGGAGCTGAAAATCCCAGAGTCATTCCATATCTTCAGAGATGAAATCAATTTGCACCAGCTGAATGCTGAAGGAAAATTGTCTTTAACACTTGTAAATAACATGCTGACAAGGTATTGTATATACAACAAGATGGTTTATGTGGGTTTGAGCAATTTAAAAATTGTGTTTTACATTCTTTCTGCTGTAGTATTGGTATTGCTCTGTTAACACAGACAAAAAAAAAGAAAAAGGAAGGTAAAATACATTTTGTCTCCCATTACGTCCAATATATATAACAAACTAATTACTTATCTTTCCATTGCTTTTAGATGAACTCCCTTTTTTAAGGACCTTCTATTTTCACTAACTTAGATTAGATATTTTTTTAATTTAGTTTAAATATTCTGGAAGTTTCCTGTGACCAGTAAATAAGAGATTAGATGTTTTTCTTGCATCTTAATTAGCTTTCACTAATTGCATTAGAGCTCTCATGTTGATTTGGAGGTGAGCACTTGCATGTAAGCTGTTAAGATGGCCACTAGGTTGTGGCAGTTCTCATGAACTGCAGCACTTTTCTCAAAATGTCCTCGGTGCCAAGGGCTTAGAGTTGCTCAGTGGTAGACCATAGTCCATATACCCATCCTTCAGAGGGAATATTTACAAGCTCATACTGAATCTTTCATTGAGAGCCTCTTTATAATGATCTGCCTGTCTTGCCTAGGGCAAAGGATGGTGTTTACTTGTGACTCTCTTTAGAAATTCATTTAAGATAGGTAACATCCTGTTGTACTATGGCACTATCCTACTCTGGGGGATTTGGAGATCAGAATAAAAGTAGGGAAAATCTCAAAAAGAGAAATATGCTTCAGTCACATAGCTATTGATTGTTTAACTGCAGTCAGCTCAGTACTTCATTCACTTTTTCAAAGTAATATTTATCCATGAGATTTGCTTTTTGTTTACTACAGCCCCTTCCTGTGTTTTTGCCTTCTAAAGAATTTTGGTTAGCATTTTGTATTATTAAATGTAATTTGGCTTTATTATTGCTACTATAAGCACAAACATAAAGTGTCTAAATGAATAAAAAAAAATGTGTAAGTTTTCAAATTATTCAGTGGGGAAAATTCCAAGTGTCCCCTATGTAAAGAGTAGTATTTTCAGTACATGTAGAAATGTATTTTTCAGATTACTAATTTTAAAAGATTTTGATGATGGAAATGTAAATATTTAAGTCTTAGTACTTAGTGATGTATTAAGCAATTGAAACACTGTGAGCACTTCATTAAAAAAAATTGTTTTAGGACTTCATTGTGATGTTCTTTGGCTTTATAGCAGATTTCAAGTAACAATAATGATATACTCCATAATTTTAAAAAAATGCACTGTTTTACTGGATTGTCTAAGCAGCTAGAAAGAAAATTATATATAATTTTTAAATTTGCTTGATAGTGAGGATAAAAGTTTGGAATCAGCTGTTGTCAAAGTCATCAATCCAGATGAGCAATGTGATGGCAGCCTGGAGTTACAAGCATCTTCTTCCTCTTTAGTAGCAAAAGAGATTCTTCAAGAGGCACCAGAGTTAATCACTCAGCAACTGGCTTATCTCCTCAGAGGTGAGAGATTACTCTTTATGTTAAATACTGAAAGATTTAATGGAGTGTTTCTGAATCTGCTCATGCAGAAAGAGTGTGATCCATTCTTTGGTTAACAATCCCTTTAAAGACCACAGGAAGCTTCATAAAAGAAGCAGGGAGTAAAGAGTTTGTTAAAGAGTAGCATTATATTGAATATTAAAAATGTGCATTTAAAAACAGGCATGAGAGGTCTTTGCTGTATCACTAGACAAGAATATTAAATGGAGCTGTCGACACATCAGCTGGGGAGCTAGAAAAACTGTGCAGTTCGTTGATTCCAGGGGCATTGTGGACAACAATATGGATTGGAATCTAATATTTACATGTTAAAGCTTCTCCCGATGGCAGTACCTTTTTATAGAGTGATGTTCTAATGCCATAATGTGAAACCTTGACTATTTAAAAATTCTGTAACCAAATCTTCATTACACTCTCCTTCTCTTTTGTATGCCTGGTAGAGTACAAAGGTTGGGGCTTCAACAGTCAGAACTGTTTCAATGTCTGTCTTTGTAGTTGATTGTTTATGTTATTTCCTCAGTTTATTTGCTGCAACAGAACTCTTCAACTGCAAACAAAATGGGATTGGAAAGAGGTGATTGCTGCTTTTAAGTGTTTTGGTGAATTTTAATAGTTAATCAATTTTAAAGGTTTTAAGTATTAATTGATGTGCAATTGTTAAATGCCTTTTTCAGAAATTAATACGGGCATGTTTCATAAGGATTATGAAAACTTGCCTACACTTACATTTCAGAAGTCACTGATGTCTTGGCTTGTCACTATACTCACCACTGTGATAACTAGTGTAATAAGCATGTTGTTAGAAATGATATATTTTTTCCATATTTCCATAAAAGCAGCATCAACAGTAACACAGCATTTGGCCTGCTCTTTTAGAATCTTTCCATGCTAATAGGCTCTAGTAAACCTGCCATGAAATATTTTTATAAGCTCCAAGTTTCTGTTGAGTGATTATCCATGAAATGACCAAGCATAATAATTGGTTTTGGAGGCAAGACCAAAAAAGGCTTTTGAGGATCTCTTAGGATATCTGTTTGATGGAAAGAGTCAAGAGACAATGCTTTGAATAATGAACAAGAATGTGTTCAAGTACAGTACATGGGTTTTAAGTGTCTGCATGTTTTGGCTTTCAAGTCTGTATCCAAATTAAAATAAAGTGCTGTTATCAGAGAAATATTGCAAGTGTTTGCATTAGAGACAGCACTTCCAGTTTAGAGGGTGATAGTAGCTATTTTTTTTAAACTGAATTAGTAACTTAATTTTAATTATTTTGTTTTGTAGCACATGTTTGAGGAGCTTGGAGGACATAGGAATCCCTGCCTACCTTCTCTTGCATGCTATGAGTAGTGATTAGCATAACCTAAAAACCAAACATGGCTGCACTTGTGATTTGATGCTTTTTGTCCTTTTCCTAGCAGCACAGTTTTTATGTATAGAAGGCTAAGCAATACAGTGAGTCCTCTTGGGGGTCTCTTAAAACAGAAAAGGTTTTTTTGGTACTTAAGGCTCTTCTATTGCAAATTCAGAAAAATCAATGAATCCCACTACTGCTTTTGATAAGGTTAAAAAAAACCCCCAAACATCCAGGATATAAATATATGTGGCAGATCAAACTACAAGTCTGAAAATAAAAGATCAAATATAATCTACCCAAGTCTAGCTTTTATGTTTCTTTGTATATATTATGCCCTTTTGTTAAAGTTTTTGCCCATAAAGTACAGCTTCTGAAATTAATCTCATCTGTGAGCATAGGAAGCAAAGGGACCACATACCATGATCTGGAAGGAGGGTGGCTGCTTCATTCTCACTACCAGTGAATGTTTGTACAAAGGTTGACAGGACAGTCCCTCTCTCTGGTGGCACTCCACAGGCATAGAGCCAAAGACAAGGTCATAGTGGATTTCTACCACTTTGTTATGTTACTTCCATTATAAATCTGAATGCTGTTAGCATGTATAAATCTTGGAGGATCAGAACAAAAGCTCGAGGTGGAAGTCAAAGTGCTGAGAATTAGGGTTTTGTTTTCATAAAAGGGCTGAAAGATCCCAAGATATGTGCCTCTGATCTGGGAACGCATCTTTCATATTCTGGTTTTGCAGTGAGTATTTTGCCAGCAGACTTGTAAGATAATACAAATATCTCATATTTTAATAATTGTCATGTAGTGACTGTGACAGCTTCATTTTTTGCCTCTTTTTCAAATTTATTTTTTATCACAGTCTGTTAGCAATTTTTTAAAATGTTTTTAGTCTGCTGTATTTCAACTCTGAACATGTGCTCATCTGTGTTTAAAAAGAAAAGGTAAAGAAAGACAGACTTTTCTTCTGAAACTGAGCGTTATTGGTTTAGGCAGTTTAATATTTAAGGACTTTTTTTTCAGCTGAATGCTTTCCTGGTATCTTAGTCTGTTTGTCAGACATGCTATAAGTTAATTCTACCCTTGGGCTTTGAATAGAGCCTGCTTGGAGAGTCAGAGTGCTGTACAGCCATATTTGCCTTAAGTTAGAGCTTGTGCTGTTTCCTGGATTTGTGCCAGAAGCAAACAATTATAGAACCTGCCAGAGTCTTGGGCCTGTATTATTTTATTTCTCCAGAGATGTTTACAGGGGGACTGTTGCCAAACTCAAGATCCATTAAACTGCTGAATCATAACATTTTCTGTTGCAGCCAGCTGGCAAGGATGTGATTCCGAGCACTTACTGTCAGGTACCTCGGGTCAGTGCACTCTCAAAAATGCCTCCTTATGTTTATTTGTATAAGGTCTTGAAGGATGCCATGAGGTGCAGACTGCAACATGTAAATAGAGACAGATTTATAGCAAGGGCATCAGCAATATTTTTTTTTTCATATGAATCAGCTTTTGCTGCATTGCGAGGTCTTTTTATACGCTGTTGGGGCAGTCTGAATTTCAGCACAGATTGTTATTCTAGTCACCTTTTAAGGACTTTAGGTATGATGCCTTCTTGTTTGGTTGGTTGGGGTTTTTTTTGGGGGGGCGGGTGGTGTTTGTGTTGTTTTGTTTTGTGTATGTGTGTTTGTTTTGCTTTTTGAGGGGTTTTATTGGTTGTCTTGTACATCAGCCAGATGATTCACATGTTCTCTAGCTGGCACATCCTAAATACATGCCCAAAAGAAAGGAGCATTTTGAATGGCATAAATGCTGCGCTTACTGTTTTTATGTATGGAAACAGGTTTTTTGGAGGCAATGCTTCTTTCCCCCTTTGCCCCTTCCTTCCCCCCACTTACACTTTACTCCAGCTTTGTGGCTTTCCTGTTAATTACAATGAAGACTTTGCTTGGGTCCATTTTACAGTTTTTGGTTTGTGGGGTTTTTTGAGGGTTGTGAATGTTGAGGTATAGTCCATGAGGAATGGTTGGTTTTCCCCTTTTCCTTGTCCATTATTTTTCCAGGTCATGGAACAAAACCTTTACAGGAGAAATGCCTATATTTTCATTGTAGTGTTTCTCTCAGCCATAAACTTATAATTCAGGAGATGGTTGTGCTGTTCTTAATGTTTTCCCAAAATGACTTCTGCCTTCATTAGATCATGTTTAATATTAATGCATAGCAATTGCTTTTGGCAAAACTAGTGCTCCACTTCCAAATTCTTTGCAAAAAAAAATAAAAAGGTTTTTTTTTTTTTTACTAGCCTATTTTCTAGTGACCTCTCCATTGGAAAGAAATATCTGTAATACAGTGTGATGTATACAAGAAATAATATTGAATCTTTCATTACCTATTATGCTTTTTTTTTCTCCTGTGCCTGTCAGCAGACAGAGCAGCTTCCATTATGCTTTCAGAAGCCCTGGGGGAGTTGCACCAGCACTTAGTACAATCTGCAGGAGGTTTCTGAGCCCATGTAACTCTTTTACAGTAGGTACTTACAAGAGAGCACATGACTAAGTGGACTACTGACCCCTGGCCAAGTGGAAGTACCTTGAGTGAATTGTTTTTCTAAACTACATGGAATCTTAACCCTCAAAGGAGTGCTGAGGGTGCCTGGGAGAGAAGATGTGTGTCTTTCCTGCTGATGAGCATTGCACTGAAGAATGAATGAATGAAAAATAAATGTTGATCTTAGGGCTCGCTGACACCCCATTAATTTGAGAAGGATCATTTTCTTGATTTTTATCCCTGTAGAAAAGTTAGAATTGCAAGTTCTAGAGTATTTCTGTGACAGGTGGGAAAAATAGCCTTTTAGAAATCTTACTAAGATGTCTGTCTATGATGAGGCATTATTTCAGGCTGACTGCATTTCATTCTTGTATTAAGTGATAAATCCCAAAATTTCTAAGTTTGTTTTGCTCTTTGAAGGTGTCACCCCTGATCAAAATATGCAAAGGGATAGACCCTGAGATGAACTGAGCACTGAAAGGTGGAGAATTCCAGTTAGATGCAGCAGTGCAGTGGAACAGATTCTGATTTTACAATTTTACAGTAATGTGTGTGTCCTACCAAAGGTGATGGCCTTAATGTTGAAGAAACTGAGAATTTTTCATACATGTGAAAGCAAGTAACATATGTACGCTGATACCTGTAGAAATGCATGGTAGGCTGCCATAGTACATCCTAGGAAATCTTTCAATCCCTTTTGAGTATGAAATAGATAAATAATGAAAAAAAATCTTTCCACCAATCCATGTGTTTAGGAAGATAAAGCTAGTTTTATTGGCATGAGCAATGCTTATGCAAGACTATAGTAGAACTGTCTGGTGTGAAAGAAATCCATGCATTAGTTTAGTAAACAATTACTTAGGTTGGTTGTGGGTTTGTTGGTTTTTTTTGTTGTTGTTGCTTGTTTGGGTTTTTTTGGTGCCACATAGCCGCTGTGGTTCAGACACTTGTTCAAATCATAGCCAGATACTGACCTGTCTTGGTGCAATCACAGCTTTCTGTTGCCAGTTCTCCTATTTCCTACAGTTGGAGAAATATAGAATCATAAGAATTATTTAGATTGGAAAAGACCTTTAAGATCATCAAGTTCAACCATTAACCTTATACTGCCAAATCTACCACTAAACCATGTCACTAAGCACCACATCTGCAGGCCTTCTGAAATCTTTGAGAAATGATAAATCAACCACTTTCCTGTGCAGGCAGTTCCAGTGCTTGACAACCCTTTCAGTGAAAAAATTTTTTCTTTATGTCAAACCTAAAGCTCCCCTGCCACAACTTGAGGCCGTTTCCTCTTCTTCATTCAACTGCATGCCTTCTTACTTCCCAATACTCTTTTGCCTGGCTCTAGCAGGGCTGGGCTATGTGAGGCCTGGAGCTAGTCAGTTTAATTTGGTGGCCCAGCCCTCAACTTTGCAATAGAAACTGCCTGTCCTGGATGGGAACATTACCTGTTTGAAATATTGACATAGAAAAAAGGTTAATTAAATAATCTGTTTAATTTTATTGTAATAATTTGTAAAGTGTTTCTATGAGCAACAGGAAAGAAATAGTTTTCCTTAAGTTCTGAGACTCAAAAACTGTCTTTAGTTGAATGTTTCTCATCTGTATGGTTGAGCTTTTATTCTGTTTTAGGAAGGATACAGTTCTGCATTTGTCTTACAGCTTAGTTGCAGTCCAGGACTGACTAGATAAGAACTATGGGGTAGCTATTGCTCGCTTCACAATCAGTCCTTTAATTACACTGGAATGATTTGTGGTATGTGGAGCTAAAAGGAATCAGAAGTTTCTGACATGACACCAAATCTGCTACTTAGCCCTGGCACTGAACCCACTCCTTAGCAGTTATGTCTGTATAATTAGGCACATAGTGAAGTTCACATCACGTTGACATCAAAACTGATGTACTTGATTGGATATACAACTCACACCTTTCATTTTACTGCATTTCCTAGGATGTTTCTGTTAAGATTTTCTCTTATTGGTCTTCCTGAAATACTTTCCCCTGAAACTGCATACAGCTGTGCTAAAAATTTGACACATTGTGTGTCTGAGGGCTTGCGCAGATAGACAGACTGCCTAGCTCATCTTAGGGCTTCTGGGAGCTTGTACAGGATATGCTACAGCCTCCCTCCAGTAGGCAATTGTATGATGAGTTCGAGCATGCATTGTAGGTCTCGTACTTTCTGCTGGAGACTCCTATTTTCTTTCAACCTGACATTGGACACTTCTAGGGAAAGGCCATCCACCAATTTGTCTGGGCATTGCTTTCATGTTAGGAGGATGTTTTTGTGCGAAAAGCATTCAATATTTAATTCAATGAATTCATCAGTGGAAACAACCTCCAAGAAAGAAAGGTTGAAATGGTGATACAGTAAACATTCTTGTTTCTGTAGTACTCTTTGCTCTTTATAGTAAGCATTGATTGTTATCCTTCAATGTTTCAGGAAGCATTCTCTTCAAGTGCATGTCTTTGGAGGCTGACAGAATTACAGAGCAACAGGAGAAACTACTGTCAGTGCTAGAGGAAAAATTTCCAGATCTTCCCCCAAGAGAGGAAATTATCTCTGTTCTTCAGGAGGCACAGTTTAACTCACAAGGTAGTGCAACTTGCTTCCATTTTTCAGACTGTTTATAAATTCAGTTGTGTAACTGTATTGGAATATATCAGCTTATCGTGTATGGTAAAAGTAGTTGCAGCGTGCTATCTTCCTTGACTCTTAGATGTATTATATTTAATTTTAAATTCAGTGGCTTACATTCTGGATCATGGAATTGTGACACCTGTTGAGGAGCTACTCGACTCCTAAATAATCTTGTATTGCTTTTACAGATATCCTGAATTTGGCTAGGGTAGAGATATTTTTCACCAGAAACTGGGAGAGGGCACAGCCAGGATAGCTGACTTGAGCTAGCCAAGGGGATATTTGATACAGTGTGAGATAAAGATCAGTGTATAAACTGGGGGAGCTGGCAACAGTGGGGGCAGGATCAAGGCTCAGGAGCAGGCTGAGCTTCAGGTTCTGACTTGGTGAGCACCCATCTGCAGAAACCTCTCATGTGAATTCAAATTGTCAGCCTGAGATGGCTGCCCTAGCTGGTAGTTAAGGACATAGTTTGAGAATGCTGCTTCCTTTGCTCTTTATGTCAGTGAGGTCATAAGCTGTTTAGCTATAAGTTCAGGGCTATAAATCTTCACACAGTTCCCTGAAGTTCCTCCAGAAATTAGTCAAAGAATCTGAACTGAATGCAGCCTGAATTAAGAGACCCACTGAAAGTGGCTCTTATGGATCTCAGTTCTTAGTGCTGTCAGTTGCCTGGGAAGATGGCTTTGTAATGTTTGTCACATACTTAGCCCATGAAGTTTGCCATAATATCGAATACAAAACTTGCATAAGTAGATACAAAAGATTCAATCTGTCTGTCATTGGCTAGCAATAATTTTTATATGCCACAAACACTTTTATTTTTATCTCATAGGTGCCGTTTGCTATCTGTTACAAGATACGTATTTAGCACTGCATATATTCATGTAGCATTTATATTAGTAAGGTGCTGCTGAGTTTCTGAAGTCCTTTGAAGGCACTAACCTCTGCTGAGTATTTTACCTTATGTACCTGTTATTTCAAGAAGAATTAGGACAATTCAGCAAAAAAGTTCTCTGTTTCATGCAGAAATGATGATTTGTTAGCTGGAAGTCATGGATTTGTTTGTTATTTGAGGTACAGTGGGCTTTACCCCACCAGAAAGTCTACAGGTTACCTATAAATATTTTTAGAAGGACTGATGCATAAATATAATAAATATTTGAATATTAGCCAGTTCATCTTGTCCTTAGATTGAATGGAGTAGCTGGGCTCTACAGGGACATTAAGGAGAGGATTCATTTCTCTGGCCTAAGTTGGTATGTGGCTGCCTTTTAAAAATCAGTCATACAAACACATTTTTGATGTTATGTTGTTATGCTATAGAAGTCTGTGGACATTCTAATTGCTACCCTACATGGAAGTAAATGGCTTGCAGCTTTCTTTACATGGATATTTAGCTATTAAGTATTATTTTTGATTGTGTGATATAACTATGTTGATATACATGTTTTACACTATTGTTTCTGATGATAATATGTACTTCTGTTTCTATGGTATGTAAACATCTAGTTGGTTCACTCACTATTTGATGTAGATAAGAAAATGCTACTGGTGTTGATACTGATTTGTCAGGAAGGTCAGAAAGGTTGAATGACTTTCTATTTACAGAACATCTTAAGTGCTTTGCTTCTGAATATTTTATAAATACTGAAGTATTCCATACATGCTTTTCAATATATCACTCGTTCCAGAAATGTTTCCTGTTAGTGGTTTTGTATTAGACCATAGGAATGGTCTATCTATACACTATTGTCAACTGGAATTCAGTTAAATGTGAGCATTCAGACAACTTCACTGCAGAAGACTTAGTTCTTCATCCTTTGCTTCTTCATACCTCTTTAAATCTCTTCTCTGCTTAAAAAAATCCTCTAGAAACATTATGCATCAGAACATTAATGTTGGTTCTAACTTTCTCGTAGAACATCCTAACATACAGAAGGCTCAACATTAATGTCTAAGCTGTATTTTTAACTTGTGTTGCTGTATCTGGTCAGATGTAGATACTTGTATGTATTGACATTTCTTTCTCTTCTCAAGCAGGTGTAAGTACGGAGGAGGTCCTGCTGAAGGATCTCAAGGAAATTTCAGATGGAGAAATCAAAGTAGCGATTAGCACTGTGTACATGACACTAGAGGTAAGAGGAGACCTAAACAAGGTAGTTGGTAAGCAGTGCTATTGTGTGTGGAGACAGTTCATCAGCAAAGATCTTGGGCCAGTTATTTTCTCAAGATTGTAGATGAGCAGTATGTTCAGTGGTTTAATTAACACTGAGAGAAGCCTTTTTTTCTAGTTATGTTTACAAAGGCACGCTCTGTACTAAAAGGACTCTGATTTCACAGTTGGGATGGAGATCAGTTTTACTTCATTACTGCCCTTTGTTCAAACATCATCTGAATTCTACTGTAAAGTGCCTGACCAGTGTAAGATCTTTTTTTACTTACTCTTTTTAGCGACAAGAATGATTTGCACAATGGTAAAGCAGATGACGCATAGAAACGTTCTGCACCAGTTACTTCACCCAGCATCATAGAGAAAATACATGTAAGGGTATTACAGGCAAAACTGTCCAGGCCTATTTAGTTTAGAATCCTTTTATGAATTCAGAAAGCACAAACTGTAATGACTTCATGATTTTCCCAGCAATTATAATGGTGTTACGTTATTCATCCTCAAAATGGTCTGTAGACATTATCTGACTAAACATAAGGAGACTACGAAGAGCAGGCTTGGCTTTGCTGCAGGTGTTGAATCTCTAATATGTTTACTTCTTCTGAAATCCCACCCTATACAAAAGTATCTTTCATTAAAGTGCTTTCTATAGGCTTGATTATTTAGTTTGGTCCAGTGGTCTACCTTGTAGGTGATACTGCTAAGAACGAAGATGATGATTAGGGTTGGGTAGAGGTAGCTGTTCTCATGCATGCATACCCCACTGTCTTGGATATGTATCATGAAGAGTGAAAGTGTTGCAGCTCAACACTCAAACTCTGAATTCAGTCAGTTTCATAACAGTAAAGACAGAGATCAGTCAGTCTGATATTCTGACAAATAGCACGCCTCAGTAGCACATACTGAAATGATTCTAAGCTTTCCTTATTTCTGCTTTTATGGCAAGTTTTGCAGATAAAGTAGGTTCTGAAAAAAAATTCTTTGTTCTTGAGAGGCTGGGTTTTTAAGAAAGTTTTAAAGAAAGTTTTAAGAAAGTTTTAAATGTTTTAAAGAAAGTTTGACTTGGAGCTAAGTTCTCTTCCATTCTCTATTGCTGATTTCCTGTGTTAAAATAATTTCATCAGTTTCCCTTCTGTAAATGAGGATATAATCTTTTATTTCATATGTGTGCCATGAATTTAAGTTAATTGAAGCTTGTGTTAGATACATTAGTATAAACCCTATTTTTATTAGTATTGATAAAGAATTCCTAATATCTATGGGAATGTTTTCTATGTCCTGTGTTTTATAAGGAAATAAATTATGGTAACTAATAAATCATCAATTGTAAGTTGATACATAAAATTACTTCCAGTATCATTACATAGCAGTTCTCAGACATCTGGGACACATGGAGATACACTCCTGCTCTCCAGTTTCTCATGAAGAAAGACATGAATGCTAAAATAGTGATCTCAGTGCTTTATTTGTATGTACATACTGATATCAGTCAGCAGTGTGGGATATTCATTCATTGTCTGTTGGCTTACTCGTTGTCAACAGACTGATTTTCAAGTGTCTTGATAAAAGTGACTATTTCAAATATTATTGGAATAGACAGTGTTGCCATTAGTGATAAAGGCAGGGAAGGCAGTTTGAGTGCATGTGTTTAGGTTTCTATAGGAATCTATATGCATCTTTGCACTTCTTGCGGTAACAACGTAGGATCTGGGTTTTCTGGTTCTAGGTAGAATTTAAGCTGCAGGTTGAAATCAGACCTGTGTTTCCAGTGACTGACTGCCAGAGCGTATGCTGGTTGGATTTCACATGGATAGAAGTAATTTTTTCAAGAGAGTGACAAAAGAAAAGTGTCAATACCCACATCAGAGTTATTTTTGTTGCCTTTGCTGGAAAGTTTCTCCAAGTCATAATAATGTTTACTCGTAGGATACTGTAACAAAATTCAGTACATGCATTAGAGTTAATTTCTGTTACATTATGTTATACCCTGAGAGTATATTTTACTTGTTCTCTGCTGGGGTGCTCTTGGAAATGAGAAATATCTTCTCAATGTAACATTCTGTGAAAGTTATTTTTTTTCCCTAAGAAACTATTACTTCCTTTGTAAACTCTAGTCTCTGCTTTCTTAAATCTAGTGCACCAGAAGAACAATCTGGGTTTCATGAGCGTTCAGTTTAGTTGAGATGGCTCATGGTACTGTAGTTTAATAGTATGTTTGTTGGACTAAGTCCTTCATCTTTTGATTAGTGAAAATTTATTCTAACTACTCACAGAACTTGCAGTAAGTAAGGAAGACAGAAAATCAAGTTTCTCCAGGGAGAATTAGGGTAGTCATATGCAAACAAGGTGAATAGTCTATGACTGTCAGCTATTATTGACTCTGACAAACAAGAGTAGTAAGTGTGTTCTGCTTGCTGACCAATCTGCCAAGGTTCTTTTTCATGTTGCTGGCCATGATATTTGAGTGCTTCATGAAGACACTTTTGAAACTGCAAGGTTGTGTAATCTTTCAGTATTGTAAGGTTGGAGCCACATCTATAGGGGTGCCAGTCAAGAGAGTTAGAGAAAATGTCAAAGCCTTAATGGAGGTTGCTGTCACCAGTGTTGTTGTCTTAGTAAAGTGACCTGCAAGTTTATGCCAACACAGAAAGTTTGACTGTCTTTAGGTAGCGTCTAGTAGTTCAGATGAGCTGAAGATGGTAGCAAGGGAAAGTTCTGGATCTTGCAACAACTTTTGTCTTCGTGGTTCTGTGTGGCTGTTCCTGCAACAGTAGCTTAGGAAATTTAGAAATGTTTGGATGCAATGTGGATCTGCTTCCTAATGAATAAATAGTCTGATTTCAGAAAGATGGTTTCATTCTCAGGCTGTTTTGTAATAGTAGTAAGACATGCAACCATGCTACTGATATGGAAAATTTTATTTGTGTATTATGATAAGTAATTTAATATTTCTGTAAAGCAAATCAAGAATCTCTGGCAGCTGGGGCGTGTCAAACAAGTGCTAGGTAGACTATTGCATATGCAGTTCAGTGAGTTTCCAGCATGTTTTTTGAAGGTTTGAGCTTTTGTTGTCTGCAGTGATTGGACCATAGTTACTTATTTAGAAACTTTTTTCTTGCAATATTAATGCAAACATATTTTAAATGGCATCAGTTTGGTCCATGAATTTGTTTTTAATGCTAAAAACAAAACAAGAAGAAAATCCCAAGTAAACATGTTAACATTTAATCTTCCAGTAATGGTATTGGAAACAAAATTCTCAGCAACTTAGAATAGCAATGCTGTTCAGAAGTATTTTTCTGATGCCTGTTGTGAGAAGTTAGGGTATGTAAAATAAATGATGTATGGAGCTGTAGGAATGCGACTTTTACAGACTACCTTGTGTCTAAGGAACATTAAACATAGGGTTCTCGTTTAGCAAATAAATAACCATTCATTTCAATGGCTGCATAGTCTGGACTTTTGTGCATATTTTTTCAAAGATGAGAAGAGGCCATTAGGGATTTAATATAAAATAAATCGCCAAGGGGTCTTCTTGTAGTCCTAGTCTTTCTGCCACATGGTGTGTCACTAATGTGCATAAATGGGCTTAAATGAATTTGTTATCTGTATTACATTTGCAGTATGTATATATTTATATATTATTTTTTAATTGTGTTTAAAAATAAAACATTAAATACATCATTGCTGAGAGTTGAAAACATACCATTTGTAAATAAATCAACCTTAATTAAGGTCTTAAAATGTCAGCGTGTGAGATCTGCCTGTAGGAAAATGTTACACACATAGTACACAAATCTTAAACACACTTTTGTTTGCTTTTTTAGAAGTATTAGGAGAGTTAAGGCATCACCTGAGTAATGCAGCCAAACATGCATGGACATAAATACTGCACAGATGTTTAAATGTCAGACTGCCATGTTCTGGAGGATGTTGAGTGTTCTGTTGATGCCTCAGGTCAGCTAAAGTTCTCTAGTTTTAATATTAAGAGTACAAGTCAAGGTGTGGAGAGCTGAGGCAGACCTGCAGAATTCTTTGATGTAGTTAGTTACTTGTCTCTAAAGGTATGAAAGGAAATTGGTGGGGAGAACCTTAAGACTCTTTTAAAATCTCCCGAATTAACTGTGTGAAATGCAATGGCAGCAAAACTGACATTGATTACAGTGATTATCAGGATTGCTTATTGTTGGAAAATCAAGACCAGATCCTTTCCAGAAGATGATGCTAAGGTCATATGCACGAAGCTTCCCCTACTCAGTGAGATGTATCTGCATGAGCTCGTGTAGGTTGTCAGACAAGGTGTTCATTATGGTGCTTTGTGATGTGAGAAAAATGTGAACTTGTAAAACTGGCCAAGACCATTATATTTATCCATCAGTCTGATTTAGCCTGTTCTTAAATCATTAAATAATGATTCCTTCAACTGTCATTTTTGAAAGGTATCTTTCATTATTCTATTCTATACTGCTGTCATAACTCACAGTAAACCAGAAGCATAAGAGATTTTGTAGGTGCAGCAGCTCTTTAAGGATGTGTGAGGTGTACGGTGGTATCAGTTCTATAGTGGTGTATATGTAGGATTTCAGTTTACTTTGGTGTGTGAAGAAACTGGATAGATTTCATCTGTTATAATTTGTGTAACATCTGGTTTACATTTGGCCTGTGCTATTGTTTATGATTTTGCCTTTACTGGTTTTGTTCAGTCTTGGTTCAAAATTTTATAAACAGAGTAAAATAACTGAGAATTATTAAAGGAACAAGCATAGACAATTTACTAACACTACAGTAAAAATGTCCTTGTGTCTATGTTGTGCAAGAAGATAAACTATATTTTCTTTTGTATCATTTATGAAATGTGTTTAAATAAGATTCTTTATGAAATACAGCTGTGTAATGTGCAGTATCTCTTAGCTAAATAAAATGCTGTCATCTACAGTATCATTATTGGACTGCATTTCTGACCTCTACAAAGCCGACTTAATTTATCATTTGTGTACTCTTCTAATTCTAGTCAGTAGCATCTCAGCTCAGCTGCTCATGGGGCATAGACACTGACAGCGGGAGGTGCTGTTTTGAGAAATGTTCAGCATTAAAAGAGTTTTTTCTAAGAAATACAATACACTTTTAAAAAATTTTGTTGTAAAACCTAACTTGGATATTTAATATTTTAAGATCTGGCCATAATGCATGAGAATATGGGAACTGATAATAAGGATAACAAAAAAACAAATATTACAGAAATGTTATATTTTATTTTCTGCTATTTATTTTCTGTTTTCTTCTTTGCTGTTGTGTGGGAAACAGCTTAGTTAGAATATTAAACTGTTGATCCAAAATTACAATATAATTCCAGCTATAAGTAAAAAGACTTATTTTGGGTTTGCTGGTGTTAGTGTTCATTACTGCAGAAGACAGCAGTATTTCTAAATATTTCTATTTCTAAACAAACATCTGTCTTGGTAACTGCTTTTGTACTTTTCATTTAGAAACACACACACACCAGTTTAATAAAAGTATGCCAAGTGTATTTAGAATAGTGATACTTTGATGTAGAAAACCAACAAAATATATCTGATGTGTATTGAAATAATAATTTTGTTTCATCTGTTTAGCAAAGCCTGTGCCTAAAACAATTTCTGAACTAGGGTGTTGATGAATTTGTAACACTTGTAAACATAATAGCCTGTGCTTTTAGTATACACCATTTAATTTTGTGCCTTTTGTTACATATCAGGAGCCTAGTCCTGAAGCAATCAGTTATTTTTAAGATGAAGAAACATTTTGGAATTCTGAATTAGTCAGATCAAGTGCTCTGTAAGATTTTTCAGCATTTATGTTCTGTGGTTTGATGATGACAGGCAAGATCCTTCTTTTGAGTCTCTGTAACTGGGTATATTTTAAGGCTTACCTGAAGTCAAGTATTTTATCTGAAAACTTCAGGTTTTACTTTGTTATATATATTTAATATACTTCATTAGTAATTATTACTAGTATTATTACAAAATTATTCAAGTTCAACCCTTATTTGAATACTCAATTTCAGAGTAGCTAAAAACACTAGTTGTATTTTTACCAAAAAATGCAATTTTTCTTCCTCTCTTTCTAGGAGCTTTTCTCAGTAAGATCACTACTTCTGTATTCAGAACTATTCACAGCTTGTCTGCCTTTTTAACAAAATGTAGTTTTCATCATAAAGCTGCTGCATGAATGTTATTTACCAAAAATTATAATTTCTTCTAAATGATCTCCAAAATAATTTCTTTATTCAAGAAAAAATGTAGCTAGATTGCATGTGTAAATTTTATTTTTTTTATGTTTAAATGAGTACAGGTTAAGTCTAATCTGCAGGCTTTTTGACCCTAGAAAAGCAGACATTCAGAATATCCCTGTGTATAGCAAGTATTGCAACACCTTATATTTTAAACATTTTTTCCTTTTCTGTATAGACTTAATGAATAAAATATCAAGTAAAAATTCTTTCAAGATAATTTTGTACTGCTTTCAGAATAAAGACTTAGATACTTTTTCTCCAAATAAACTTCTATGTAGAAGTACTTTTTTTTAGTACTAAAATTGACCCTTTTCTGAAATAATTACAATATCTTCAACCGAAGTTGCTAAGCACAGGTTGAATTTATTGATTATGATTAAAAGAGTAGGAAGTGTTCAAAGTCTTAGTTTTTAACATTTCCATTTCTCCTATTAGCCTTTTATTTTTCGAGCTACTTTATCTGAAGAATAAATACAGTAATTTGAGTTTTATAGATTTCTTAACAGTTGTGATTTGTGCTTAATAACAAAATCATTCTTTGACTGAGGATGCATCTATGGAGAGATCTTCCTTTATCATGCTAATATAATCCTTGTGGGTTTATACAACACCACAGAGTTCTCATTACTGTTTAGGTAAAAAAAATGTAGAAAAGAATAATTTCTTCATCTGTGATGAAGCTCTCAATCCATCAGAATTTTGTTGTGCATATTGGATGGCTGTCTTCCAGGATTCTTGTAGTCCCATTTTCTTCTGAACATGAGAAAAACACAGTACTTACACAGAAGCAAAACAGGAAGAAATTTGTTGAGGCCACTAAGTTTATGCCAAATGAAAACTATGGCAGCCTATTCTTTCTTCTTCCCCAAATGAGAAAAATCTCAGTATTTGCATTGTAGAGATGGGGAATTCAGGCATGTATACAACCCTTCCACATGTGGGAGAATGTTATTATCAGTTCTCTAAGGAAAAAGTAATGAATCTGAATATGAGTTGATGGGTTCTGTGTCTCAGGTCTAACAGGACTACAGAGTTAGCAGTAAAATCAAAGAGAGAACCTGGTGGAATTACCTGTCTTAATTGTTAGTGACTTTTCTTCTTCCTCTGAATGAACAGTAAAACCGGTTGGAAGAAAAGCTTTCCTACCCTGGATTCTACCTTTGCCAAAAAAAGCTATAGGTTAGTATCTATTTATTGCTGTTCTGGTTCTTTTAACAGAGGGACAAGACACCCTACACCTCTGCTATGAGGAAAGACTCAGAGAGTTGGGGTTGTTTAGCCTGGAGAAGAGAAGGCTGAGAGACCTTATTGCAGCCTTTCAGTACTTAAAGGAAGCCTGTAAGAATCACAGAATCATTACGGTTTGAAAGGACCCTCAAGATCATCTAGTCCAGCCTACAGTACTCTTATCCCTAAATCATCCCCTGAAGAAACACATCTATCCTCTTCTTAAAAACCTCCAGGGATGGTGACTCCACCGCCTCCCTGGGCAGCCCATTCCAATATCTCACCACTCTTTCAGTGAAGAAATTCTTCCTAATATCTAATCTAAACCTACCCTGGCATAACTTAAAGGCCATTCCCTCTAGTCCTGTCACTAGTCACAAGGGAGAAGAGCTTAGTTGCCCTTCTCTGCACCCTCTCCAGTACCTCAATGTCCTTCCTATACTGTGGTGCCCAAAACTGCACACAGTACTCGAGGTGTGGCCTCACCAGTGCCGAGTACAGGGGCAAGATCACCTCCCTGCTCCTGCTGGTCACACTATTCCTGATACAGGCCAGGATGCCATTGGCCTTCTTAGCC
>VWZX01009723.1:0-20565 GCA_013399015.1 Galbula dea
AATGAGGGATGATAAAAAAGCCAAAGCTACCCTCCCCTTACCTCTCCTAGCTCATGCACTGTGGCAGTACACAGAATATGAAGGACAAATCAGTCCCATCTTTGCTCAGTTCTCCCATTCCCCTAGAAGTGATAAGCTGCATCAGAATTTCTATGTAATATTTTGTGCCAGTTTAACTTGTATGGACTCCTTAAGAATGTGTAATTTTTAAAGACAACAGATATGGTTTCATTCACAGACTTTAAATGCTAAAAAAAAAAAGGCTTATTTGTGATAGAATAGTGAGAATGAGAGAAATGAGAGGATGCAGTAAACCTCATACACATACATATGTTTCTACACTAAAAAGAAATTCAAGCAGCTAACAGTTAGAAACCTTGAAAATAAGAAACTAAGTAGCAGTAAACTCCCTCTAGTTCATAGCCCTGCAACTACTAGAGGCCATCTGAAACTGCACTGGGCACTCACAACAGGCCAATGAACAGAACCCCTCTCCAAACCTCAAGAGCTCAGCTGGGCTCTTTCTGGAGCCAGTCTTGGCTCTGCTCTTGTTTCTTGGCACCCACTGAACACAGGCAGGTAATGCTGTTACATGATTGTGTGTTTACAGCCACTCTGCTGAGGAAACAGTGCTGGGAGTTTCCAGCCCTGGCCAATTCCAACAATCTGGAGTAGAGAGTGCTGTTAAGAGATAAATTAAGCACCAACTAGTTTTTTTAGAGAAGTGAGGGTGAGGAGGAAGGGCAATTGGTGCCCAGAAGTGCTCTCACCAAGAAAAGAAATCATGCTGTCTGCCAGCCCATGAAGTGTTACCAGGAGCACAAAGCAAACAGGAGAGGAAGGTGGCAAAGCCAAGGCAGGAAAGGACCCAGAAAGAGAGGAGGTGTCACTAACAGCTCTTGGTTTACTAAAGCACATCCTGAGGGGGTGTAAAGCATGAAGCTGGTGCAGAGCAGGGCTGCACTGTGAGAGGAAAACATCACTGAACACTGACCCCTCTTCCACAGAAGCTATCTGTGACATAAGAACAAGAGACAGGCAGGTGAGCTTTCCTCTTCACCCTGTCCTGCAGTCTGCTCTAAACTCTCATCTCCACCTTGCCCTCCACAGCCATGCACTCAGTGCTCCCAACTCCTCCTAGCCCTCACAGTGCTGCTTTCTGCTGGCCACCCTTAAGTTTGCCCACCCCTGCATCCCTGATCTACTCCCCTTGCATTACAGTTCCCAACTCCCAGCAGGGTAGAGCTGCTTCTCATGAACTTCTGCTCCAGCATCTCCTGTTTGGGCATCACACCTCTTCTTTTGTCTCATTCCTTGCTTGGGCTTGCTTGTACTGCACAGAGACCCAGGACCACCCTTTCCAAACCTCCCATCCTCAGAAAGCAAAGTGCAATCTTAAGTTGTGAATAAAAGAAGTACTCAGAAAGGTGCTTTCTCAGAGCATACATCCCACACTATTTTGTTACCTACTACTCTCCCTATGCATATTAAGGTGTTCTACAGACAAGCTGCAAGTCCTCACACAGAGGAGCATCTCTTCTCCAAATGAGGAGACAGACATCTAAAACCTCAAGTATATATCCAAGCACTCTTTATGCAAGTTAATGTCTGAGAGAAGGCACTCCCAGCTAGGCATCTCCAGCACTCAAGACTAGATAAAAGTACCCTCTTGGAAAACTGGAGTTGATATACAGTATATGCATTTCTGAATTGCCAAAAGAATTAATCCTGGTGAGCAAGGATGTTTGCAGCTCTCTCAATGTTTTTTGTTTTGGAGAACTGTGTTTGTTACATTATTTTCTGTGTATTTTAACTGTTACTATATGAAGTTAAACATGTGTCTTAAATATCTGCTCCAAAGAATAAATGTTTTCAAGCATTCTTAATAACTTGAAGTTCATGCAAATCAATTTGGAAAAATAAAATCCAAGTCCAACTTAAAAAGCTGATCTGTAATAATAAAAAGCAATTTTAAATTTACATTTTCCTGGAATAGAATGTTCAGATTCCACAGCAGCAGCCTTTAGTCTGATCTGAAGATCTTCCTCAATTCTAATGATGAATGCCTGCTAACAACTTCCAGTGCTTTACACTGTGTTACAAAAGATACTATTACAGTAAAAAGAGACCTTAAAACTAAGCTGCTTTCTTTAATGCTGAAACTGAATCAGCTCTCTCCATTACCCTACCACTCTTATTAATTAGTATGAAAAGTACTGTGCCACTGAGCTAGTGGATCCTTATCAACAACTAAATCCACACTGATAGGAAACATCTGCTAAAACCTGCTGCAGATTACTTCTACCCTGGGAAAGTCTTCACAATCCTACCTGAAATGGGGTTGCTGACAGCAGCAATCTTTATGAAAGACAAATCTGGAACACAAACAGGCCCATGCAGCTTTTCCTCTGGTAAATATTTCACAGAGTGAAAAAGAGAAGAGCCCCTGTAGCAAATATTTCTGCAAAGCATTAAGCTCAGGCAAAATCCAACAAGTTTAGAGAGGAATATCCATCTGACAGATGTTCTGTGAGAAGCCAAAGGCTTGGGGCAAAACAGATTTCTTTTGCAGCATACCTGTGCCTTGTGTTTTTTTCAAGTATCCTCCTCTTGCCTCCCCCCCCTTGCAACACAACATACAAAGGTTATTTTGTTTTCCTTTAAAAATGTCTGTCCAGTGTCTTTCACTCTTTTGTGGCAAAATATTTCACACCCCAAAGAATAAATGCTATTGTTTTACATACACTGAGGAGGTTCTATTCTGCTCTGAAAAAAAATACAGGCACACACACACCACTGAGGGAGGTTTCAGAACAGAGACTGATGAAAAATATACCAATTACTCTGGAAGAAGGCCTAGGAACAGTTACTGCTTTAAAAGCCAAAGAACTAAGAAATGCAACCACGAAAAAGCTGCCATAATGCACTTCCAATTTCTTACCAGGATAATTGCCCTGATCAGGTCTGATGCTTTGTAGCTAAGTGCAACTGCATGAAAGGAGAAAGGAAACAAACCAACCATGGGAAACATTTGAAAGCAACATCCGAGTGACAGTAGATTATCTACTTACCAAGAGAGAGCAGTTTCCCTCCTGCTGTGGGTTGTGGTTCAGCCTTCTGCTGCAACACCTTTTATCCATAAAAACACAACAGCTAGCTCCACTCAAACAATGGCTGCATTGCTTAGCTAGCAAACCCATGCTAGAGACTAAGCTGCAGTAGATTAAAGGAAAAAGTCAAAAAAAAAGACAACTGTTTCTTGTATGAAGCTGAAAATATCCATGCTGGCACCTTCAATCATGAAGCTATCCTGGAAAGTGCTGCTGCTGCTGCTATTTAAGTGTCTGCTGTAAAGGTCCTGCCACGTTCTTGCCTCCTGCATGGGTTTTCAGGTACAAGAGCTCAGAACAGGCAAGCAAACACCTCCTTCCCAAGTGAAAGCTCTAATTTCTTCTGGTGCAGTGAAATCAACCAACATTCTATGCTGGAGAGTGAGTGGCAGTAATGTCAGCCAATCAGCTTGAGTTTACCAGGAAAATCACCCCTTAATTCATTCAAAACCAGGTCATATGACACTATTTGAAATGCTATTGGCTTAGGAGGAACACAGCATTTTAGCCTAATCAGGCTAAGGCCACCCATCTAAGCCTCCCTAGGCTGAAGCCACCTTGACTGTAGGCAGTGTGGGGATAGGAAAAGAAGAATGCAGACCTACCAGAGCCTCCCAGCTGTTAAAGGGCCGGAGTGCTATCAGCTTCTGAACCTTTTTCTCTGAGCACTGGGGAATCAAAGTCAGTTCACTCGGGGAAGCATCCTGCAGGAAGCTGAGGATTTTTGCTTTGTAGCCATCCTCCAACATTTCATCACAGCTGCTGTAGTCCTCATCAAGGGAGCTACCACCTTCAGAGGCTGACTCGTCCTCAGAGTCCTCTGTTTCTCTTTTAGCACTCCAAATGCTCCTTTTGCCTTTGCCTTTTTTCCCAAAGTCATTCTGCTCTTTACTGGAAGATTTCTGCTGTGGCTTCTCTTTACTCTTGTCAGTTCTGTCCTTGGTGGAGGCTTTGGTCCAGTCAGAAGCTTTACTTTGGGGAGGAAATTCCATGCCTATGCATGTAACACAGAGGGGAACAAGTCAATGCATACTGGTAAAGGGTGAATTAAAGCCAACTCTTCTTCCAGAATAAAGCATATAAAGATATAAACCACAACTCCATGCACAAGAACTCAACAGCAAGTGTTACTAAGAGAAAAGGGAAGCAAACACCATGCAAGTCTGTGTAAAACATGTAAACAGTACCAACTGTGAGTATAAGATGAGCAATGCTAATTTGTATACTGCTCAAACAGTAGAAAAGTTTTAAGTAGCTATCTTGAAATACAGATGGTCAACACCACGTAATTTGTGTGAGCTGCAGAACCTCTGATGTAAGAACAGATAGTTTAGAACTCTGATGTGTTGCTGGTATGAGATACTGGTCCCAATTTCACCAGCCTGCTGCGGATTTCAGAAAACAAGCCTGCTTCCAGCACAAAAATTCCATCTTTTTTCCATGTTAATGCACCTCAGCACAGCATTAAAGGTGAGACAACAAAAAAAGCACCTGGTAAAGAACTTGGAAGAATGAGGTATTTCCAAGCAAAATAACCCTACTGTCTTAAAGGAAGATAGAGATTATTCAACAAAATGAGAGCCACTAATTTTCAGAAGTGACCTGTAGGGCTTTTTCTTCCTTCTTTGGAAGAAAGCACCTGCAATGCTTTCTCTTCTGCCCAGTCCCAGGATTGACTTCAACCCCTATGTCTACCTTCTAAAAAGCAGCAGCAGCAAGGAGCCAATCTCATGCATACTGACAGCTCTCCACTTGTAAAGAATCCAGTTCAGGACACTATTCTATTCCAAGAATATCTAAGAAGCTGGTACAGCAAAACATGGACATATCTGACAGTTGTGTAACACTCTGAAAAGTAATCAACTCATCAAATAGTATTTAAGTTATAACTTGCAGATCTACCTGGAATGACAGTTCTTGCTCCTTACCACATTTCATGCACTTAATTTCTAAACTGGTTGCATAATTTAAGGCCTATTTCTAGTATTTTACTCTTAGAATAAATTTGGAAAGGATAAAGTAGCATATGTCACCGGCTACCTATGCAGCAATTTGCAATTACTGATCTAGAAATTAGTCCAGTTAAAAACCAAAACTTATTTTTAACCAAGCAGGAGAGGAGCAGGTGTTAGCTTTGACACACTTCAAAATACATTTTATGACATACCCAGAGGTAATTACAACTTCTTATCAAAATCTGCATTAACAAGGCCAAGATATTTATTTCCACTTGCAGAGCAAAAGACAAAATAACCAGGACACTTGAAACCACAGAAAAATGTATCCTCCTCAGAATCCTGATTTCCAGGAATCAAAGCAAGCTTCTAAGCACAGTGCTGTCAGGACTGTCACTGCTGGACATCAGCAAAGATTGGTATCACATGTCTTGGGACAAAATGGATCATAGATCTGTCTTTACCCTCATCACCTTCTGCTAATACTCTCAGGGCATTCATTGCTTCCCGAAACACCCAGTTATGTTCCTGAAGTACATCTCTCAGTTCCTAGGAAAAGAGAAAAGATTGGGTATTGTGCTAAGATAAGCAGAAAGAAACTACATTTCTGTGCATAACAACCTTAGAGCACTAACAATTGCATTTGCACAAGGCAAAGAAAACCCCTGTAAATCAGATGATTCAAAACAAAAGAAAGCAAAAGGAGAAACCCCCTTCAGTTCATCCTTACACACTCTATCCAGGCAAAGCTGTACTGCACTTGGCAAAAGGGGCAGAATATACATGAACAAGCTCTGCTTCCAAGAATTTAAAGCACAGTATTAAAATGCCCCAGCCACTAAGTATCATCAGATACCAAACTAATACAGAGCACACAGTATACCTAGCCATCCAGAGGAGAAGAGTGTGAGAAAGAGGAAGGAGGGAGGGATAATTTCCCCATCCATTTTTATAATAGAGCATCAAATGTTACTATGCAAGGCTTGTCATGGGACTAACACAAGTAGGATGAGAAGTTCCATACAGCCCTGATTACATCCAACTGCTCTCAGTTCAGGGCAAGTTACTTTCCAAAAGCAACAACAGTGAAGACCTTCCTACTCTGAGCTGTTTCTAGGAGTGCTGCTCATGTAAGGACTGTTTCATTTAGACTATCAACAGCTGCAATCTTCTTCGGACCTTAGAACCTGATGTGACATCAGGAGACAGGAGCTCACCTCCTTATCCATGCCAGGGAATGTGTTTTGCAGCCTCTTCACAAGCATCTCTTGCCTCTCCCACTGTCCTTGGGGATCTGACTCATCCAGCTACATGAAAGAAAGAAATCTATTAGGTTGAATATACATAGCAAACAGAGAAACAGAAAAAAACCCAACCCAAACCAAACCACACCACCACCACCAGTTAAAACCAAACCTAATCAATATCACTTACCTTGAAAGAGCCACTCTAAACTACAAAAGCACTTCAGACAAATCCAAGTTGCAGAAGTGATTCCTCATACATACCCAATGAACAACATAAGACCAAAACTTTCTGAAGGTATTTTCCATGCTTATAAAACTGGCATACACAGTGCAAAGTTACATCCCACAGTATAAACAACTTGTAACTACCCAGTTTGTATTTATTTGTGATAAAAAGCAGCAATTCTGGATGCTAGTTAAGGCAGAAGATGGCAGGGTTAACAGTCAGGCAGGTTACAGTACAAAGTGGGCACTATTTAACCCACCAGAGTCTGTAACATGTCAAATGATGTGTTTGTATGAAGATTTGAAGGTAAGAAATCCACAAAAGCTGTGTCACAGCACCATGGAGTCCTGGCAAAAGCTGGCAAAAGTTTTCACCAACAGCTACTATCAGCCTGCAAAAAGGGAGGTTTCTTAGGAATGAGTGCCAAAACTCCTACATGCCAGATGCTGCTCTGTTATGGATTCACCACCAAGAATTACACAAGTTTCTTCACAGAGCTGTGAATGCAAAGTGGTTACAGATCTGTTTATCTACAGCAGAGATGCCAACAAGTTTGATCAATATTTACTCTGCTAAATGATGCTGTTGCTGGAAGGGCACAACCCAGATCACCCAGAAGCACTCCATGTATCAAAAGGACAGTTCCTTTCCTCAGTGAGCCTATGGTATCATTAAGAGTACAGCTACAGCACATACAACAGCTGGCAAAGGAAGCTCTAGTCTTAGGAACCAGAGGAAAAGCAACAGTGAGGGGGGAAAAAAGAGAGACCTGCAAGTTTTCTCACTACAATTCTCTACTACAAGTTCTAAAAACTTCTGTTTCAGCTTTATTTTTTCCAAATCCTTCCCCTTTTGACTGTGATGAAACTGTTAAACACAAATCAAACTGCTGCATGAAACCAGGTCCAGTGAGGCACAGTTTGCTGGGCTGACTACAGTCTCTTTTGTAACCTGATCTAAGAGTTTGGTGAGGAGGAACAAATTGAAACCCCAGCATATCTTGCCTAACAAAATTCAGAGCTCTCCTCCAGGAAACAGGGGAATATCCAAGTAATATTTTTTTTCCTTCACAGAAAACTGCATTTTCTTCAGTTTTTTCTAACTGAGGACAATATTCAGTTAAATTTCAACATAAAGATAGTCACCATCCTCCATCCAGTCTCCAGTATTTACTGCAAAATTCCCCTTGTCTATCATAAGTGGCTTTCAAGGATGTCTATTGCAATGTCAGTGATGACAGCACTGTAGAATTGTGCATAAGATCTGCCAAATACCAATCTGAATGCAATAGGATCATTATTCCATAGTTTCTATTTATTAGCAGAGGTCAAAGTAACCACTCCTTTAAAGGCAATCAACTCATTCCCTTTAGAGATCTCCCTAAGTCATAGCTTCAAGTGTATATATATATAAAAAACACATTATTTCTGTAACAGAGAACAGTTGCAACAGATGTTTGACTTCAGTCATTGAGGAAAACACAAGGCATGACCTGCTGAAGCCAAGTGATCCACAAAGAAAGTAGGAGAAACCTTACTCAATAGCAAGATTTGAATCTGATTGGATTTTGTGATACAGCACCCCAAGCCCAGGACACTGTCCCTGCTCAGGTAACTCTGCTTATTTTACAATGTACAGAGAAAAAAAATCTGTACTTACATAATCATCTTTGGGCTTTTCTGGGACTTGTTCATTGCTGGTTTTGCAGTTTGTGGGAGCATCTTCTAGTTTCATTTTGTGAGAGGCAGCTTTCAAAAGAATCAAGGCAAAAAAAGAACAATTAATTACTTCCATTAAGTTCAGCCCAAAACAGTGGCATCATTCAAACCAATACTACAGTAGCTCCTTATCAACTACACAAGATGTTTACCAGTCTCCACAAGTTTCTTATTATATTCCACAGATACATTTGAACTTCCAGCAAAGCAGCTGCTTGAAAGTACATGTTTATTTACCTCTAAGTTTTCTTCAGCAGTTTGGCAATGAATCAAGCAGTTACATCTCACGTGTAACAACTGAAACAGCATTTCACTTCATTTGATTTTTTTTCTTGTCTTTCTAATTGCCACATTTTACACACAAGTTGCATAAAGGGCTGTGTTTTTATTGAACCTGACTGCTTTTGGAAAGCTGGTATTTAATCAAGGCTCAACCCAAATCATGAGTTGGAGTATGTACATCACTGCCCATCTGGAAGTGCTGCTGACTGATTTCTGGCACAGGTGCACATCACAGAGGTTACCTCCAAACAGTTTTCAACATCAAGTCCAAATGTCTGAAAAGAAAACTATGCATATTAAGATGGTGATAACTGAATATCACTGATAACCACCCACATGACTTAGGAATAGCTCACATGAACCAGAACTGGGCCCTGGTGAGTATCCAAAGATTACAATCTTAGCAAGAAGACCTGCCCAGCCAGGTGCATGTTCTGACTCCTGCTGTGCACAGCTCACCAAAGGCAGGAACACATTACCACTATTCCCACACACTGGCTTTCATTGGAGCAGCAACTGTTACTAGACCAAATTAGTGTAAAACTTCCTAGTCTGTGATCTGAAATAGTACTACAAGTTAAATCTTTTTTGGAAGAATAACTGCCTGCAAACCTTTGATGATAGCAGCATCTCTGGCCAACCTCCCCTCCCAGACTGCCTGCCAAAGGAGACCAGTGAACAAGCACACACACACGAAAAAATGATGCTTGCTTTCCAATCCAAAAGATTGCCTGTATGACCAAAACAGTTTAAATTGTGGAAAATTAAAGTAGGCACATCTCTGCACTACAAGACAATTTCTGTAGAAATATTTTCTACTAGATTCATTCACTCTGACATGAGATGTGATTTTTGTTTCTTAAAAACAAATCATTAAAACATCCCAATGGCAGAAAATTAAAGCACCATTAATTCTCCCTTAAAGGAAGGATCTGGCAAAGAGATACCAGAAAACAAACTATTTTTAAAAGTCTATTTCTATATATAGGTATAAAATAAATATATACAACAGGCACAGTCCAAAGCACCCAGAGAATTTGCCAATGGAGGGGAGATGGCTCCCCTTCACCATTCAGACCTTCACCTTTCTGCCCAAGAACCTTGTTTAAACAACACTCCCAGGAAAAGCCATGCTACTAGCTTAAGTCTGAGAAACTGTGTTTGTCTTGATATAAAAGCTAACAGCTGTCAGGCTGGTGTTGGGTAAAGCACCAGAAGTCATGGAGGCCTCATGCTATTACTGCTTAAGATCAATTAGAACTGCTTTCCTGATGGATAATTCTGACTCCAAACTCTCAGCCTGCAGACCAATTTGCCCTAAAATAATACATGGGCTCCATACAAAAGCATTTGGAAGATCTCCCTGCTTTGAAGTTACACTCAGTAGTCTTTGAAGAAAGCCTGATGGTGAGCAATTTCAGAGGAAACTGCAGCAAAGGATCTGGACAACCAGGGTCTCAGGAACCTCTCAACATAGAATTGTTTTGAAATCAACCTGTGGTCTTCTGAAACTCACTACATCTGCAAAAGACAAACAAACCAAAAAAATCTAGCTTTCTGAAGACATTCACTTTGCAATGTACACTGAAATATTCCTTCCTGTGCTAAGGGAGCACACAGCTGAGTGTTATGAAGAAGCTATTACTGCTAGATGGGAAGCATCCTTGAGTGGAAGCAGGAAAGACTGAGCTTTCCAGAGGGATCCTTTGTCTCTCTGTAATTTTATGATTCATGGAGCAATGAGAAAAGCAGCTCCAGGGTTTCAAAATAGAAAGAGGTATCTGTAATTACTTCCACTGTTATATGCTGCTACCACTACAAAAAACCTTATTATTGTGATTTCCCCCAGCACTACAAAAGAACCAGTCATTTCTGCCCGTTCAAACAGCAGTGAGTACCAGACAAGTTTACATGAGGCTTCAGCTCAGAAGCTCCCTCACTGATTTCATGGTTTACAAGTTTGTCATTTGGAAAGGACAGTAAAATTTGAGGATGTCTGGGCCATACTTTTTTAGCAAAGCCATGCTTCACAAAACTATCTTGCTGTGACCTCTCACATAGTGCACACTTCACAACAAGGAAAGCAGATCATAAATTAACATCAATAAGCAGATGTTCAGTAATGTCTCCAGTTTTAAAAAAATCTGTCTCAAATGAGGTGATTTATGCCATCACTTTCAGGCATGCTGACTCCTAATTAAACATTTAATGTAGCAGCTGTGATTACTGGGAATTCTGCTGCCAAGATTCTTCTGTGGGCTCATACCAAAAGGATGTGGAACAGCATTCTTAGAGCAACATACAAATGGCCAAAAGGCAGGGCCTACATACCAGAAATCAAAGTGGTCTAGTTCAAACACTGAACTGCAACAAAGTTTAAGGATGGATATTAACTTAAATTGTTTCAAATGAATCCAAACCCTTGAAAAGTAATCAGAGTCTTCCAGGAAGGGATTTTCCAGGAGCAGTGGCCATCAGAAGTAGTATGCCCCCCAAAAAAGTGCCAGCTTTACTTTTCTATTGCCAGCATCCAAGAAACCCCATCTGCAGAATCTGATCTCACACACACTGATAACCTCAAAATGTTTGTCTGGTTTAGTTAAAAACAACCAACCAAACAATAAAAACCCAAACAAATAAAAAACCCCAAACCAACCAACAAACAAAAAAACAACAAAAAAAGGAAAAATCCAAAGAAAACAACCAAAACACTCCACAAAAAACTCAACCAAAAAACCCCACAAAGAAAACACTAAAGCAACCCTTCATTAAAACTAGCTGAATGTTTTAAAGCTGTTTGATGATTATTAAAAATCCTTTAAGTTTTATTTAAATATCAGGAGGCAAGTACAAGAGGGGAACAGAATTAGCAGGAAAAGAATCTACTTTGGAAAGGGAATAGAACTGCTTTGCCTTCAAGGAAACTTGAGCTTCCTAGACATATTACTTCCAAATCCATAGGATACTGCAGGAAAACACACATGAACCACCTAGAATGACTAGAATAATCAAGAGTGATCATAAATAGGTTTTTCTGTCATATCCAAACCATGAAGATCTCTCAGGAAAGCCACGGACAACTGTACTGCAAACAGATGGAGACTGCTGAAACAGATCAGACTTTTATAATGATGTTAATATTCATTAACAACCTTCTCCTCTTCTCCCCATGAACCCCAGTAAATGAGTCACAAAGATAAATACTAGGCAAGAGATTTAACCCTGGACTTAGGTGGTATCAAGAAACAAAGCCCAAGAATGACAACTCTTTTACACGCTTACTACTTTCTACACGCTCCCACACCATATGTTGGGGTTTGGGGCTTGTTTGTTTGCTTTGGCTTCATTTGTTTCTGGTAACAGCATGAGACTGCATCAATTCAGTTGTTGAACAAAAACAACCTGAATAAATTCTGAGGGCTCAAAGGCATAGACTAGGGGATATTTTGCTAAAGATCTGTGGGGATTTGTCTAATGTTTAAGACTAACTGTTCTATTCAGAAATAGAAGCAAGTCTTCAACCTGAGAATTGTGATGAGCCTTGACAAGAAAAACAAATCAATAAGCATGGTTACAAGTAGCTACATACTCCAGTACAGTTTGCCCATATCACCAGATTTCTCACCTACAATATTTAGAATTATTATTGCTAACACACTACTACTTGCCTCAACTTCTGGGCAAAGAAGGAACTAGCAAGAATAGAAATCACATACAGACCCACATGTAAAAGCCATCATGACCTTCACAGAACCAATTCTCCTTTTTTCTCCTATTTTTAGATTTTAGTCTGCATCCTCTTTTCATCTTTCCCCTTGCACAGGCTGTAATATGTTTTGTGCTACTGCAATAAGCAGTATAACTTTTAGTGTATGCTTTACCCCTTTAAACACCTCCCAAAGAAGTTTACTTCACTGAATCAGCTACAGCCTTCTCACGTTTTTGTTTCTTTTTTTGTTACACATACCTTCATCATTGAACTTCAAAGCAGCAGCTATTGCTTCATCCATTGTGCAGGATGATTCTATCAACTGAAAAAAAAAACCAACACCAAAACTGCTAAGTGGTGAGATTTAATCCAGCTGAAAGAGAAGGACAATTACAGATCAGTGATTCAAGCACACTTTAAAAACCACCCCAAGCCCACATGTACTACAAAACCTAAGAGGAAAAAAATGAGCAGGTACCACAGCAGCTAGAGTGATCACACAAGCTGTGTTAGAAAACATTTTAGGAAAACCCACTGGAAATAGTTTGAGTACAATCTTATTATTGCTTTCTTCCTACTTCACAAACACACTGTGCATAAGGACTTAGCTTTTTTTTTTCCCCAAAATCTATTCAATGTTATCACAGAACCAGATGATCCAAAAGGCTCATTTTCTAAACTCCTGAAATGTCTGTATAATGTTACATCACACTGGCTCATTTCCTGAAAGTCCCTGCATGGAACTTTGAACATGCCTCAAGTTTATCTACACTGCCTTGCAGCCCGAGCTCCTCTCCGGCCGTGCGCAAACTCAGAAGACGTCCTTACTAACAGTGAACTGAAGAGTCACATTCTTTAGAATGCTCACTGCAAGTGAGACAACTGCAGCAAAAGCAAAAAGCCTACAGGTTATGATCACAAAAAAAACACCAAAAAGTGAAGTTATGATGAATCTTGCTTCCTAAGCAGCTCTTCATGTGTGTCATCTTACAGTTTTGTCATAAACACACAATTTCCTTTCCAAAAGGCTCATGATGTTTCCTCAACAGCCTTTTTCAGTTACACCACATTTGTCAGGACAGACTGTTCCATCACTGGAACAGACTGCCCAGAGGGGGTTGTGGAGTCTCCTTTTATGGAGGTATTCAAAACCTGTCTGGATGTGCTTCTGTGTGATTCTAGGGAATCCTGCTGTGGCAGGGGGGTTGGACTAGATGATCTTTCCAGGTCCCTTCCAACTTCTAATATTCTGTGATTCTGTGATTGTGAGATCCTTCAGGAAGGAACAACAGCTTAGCCTAATATTCCTCCATCTTCCTTCACAAACATTGTGAGTATGTAACTGTAGACAAAAATTTGCATAGCCTTTACACACTACAAAGTGCTGCTGACACAGGAACTACCTTACACTCTCCCAAGAATAAATACCATCAGCACCACATACCATCACTGAAGTCACAAAACAACCCTCAGACACACCATGAGTAATTTCTAGCTAGTTTCTGAGCTACAATGAACTGTCAGCACTTTTTGGTTTAAATACATTCTATGTACATCATACATTCTGCACATCTACAATGTACATTTTGTTACAACATACAGGAGAAAAAATCCTTAACTTATTTTCAACTCCTCCTTTCCTCCTGAAGTAGAAAGCCTAAACATAAAGCCTGATCCACTGGGAAAAAAAAACCACCCAGCAAGGAGCACTGATAAAATTTATACATTTCTTTAATGACATTTCAACAATCAGGAAACTTAACAGATTAATTTAAACACATCTAGCTTTTAAAACTAAAGCTAGTGAAAACAGGCTTTCTTCAGGCACTGAAAAGTATCCTTAATGAAAATATATTCTACTGTACTGATGGTATTTTACTGTAATAAGTTACCACAAAGTTACTGTAGATTTGTACTGTACATTGGACAATGGCCAAGAGTATTTCAAGTTCACATGTCAGCATAATCAGAATAAACTATAGTAAGTTCAAACCTAATCCTTTTTTGCCTCACTGGAAATACTAAAGGCCTTGAGTATTACATTTCATATATCCAAGGGTGCAAAGGTTCACCTACTGGAGAAGATGGCAATGATTTTCACTCATTCTGCATTGAATCAGTTAGCTGCACTCCAACAACAGCAGTTATCAACCAAGACTGTTAGAATTAAGATTCAACATCATAATAGAAAGAAATAAGAGTAGTTTTCTACACACTGGAATTCACTGTTGCTGAATTGATCTCAGGGTTTATATGTACAAATATTAAGTGTGTGTGTATACATTCATTTGTCTATGTACAGGTGTCTGTAGGTATGCATGTGTATATGGAAATGTCACGTGGCTGCAGATCCCCTGAAGTACATTACATTGATACAACCCTTTGCTAATAAGAATTAAGGCTCCTCCCTCTAATAAAGCCAGTGGTTTAGGAGTACTACCTACAAAACAGACATCAAAACAAAATATAAGAGCATTATTACTTGTAGTAAATCTTGGTTGCTTCTTTGGGGAAAAAGCTCCTTCAGTGTTTGCAGCTTGGCATCTCTGATGTCTTCCTCTACCATGCTCTCCACAGCTGGCCCCTCATCCCCACCGTTTACATATGCCAACTGGGATAGTTCATTTTCAGGTTGTTCATCATCATCAGAGTTGTCAGATCTACAATGTATGGGGGAGGAGAAGAAGAAAATTTCATTTTTGCTTATGTACATCTTGCTCTACCAGAACATTGCTGCCAACCAACACCAACAGGGTCACACAACATGTGTTTAGCATGCTGAATCAACTTGTACCCAAAGTGGTACCTTTTATTCAAGAGAAAATAAAGCATATATGATTAAGTAGAGTCTTCTGTTTCCAGTAAACATATTTTATCTTAGCAAAGGAAAGAAGAAAGGAGGAACAGACAAGGGAAATACCAAACATCTTACTACATCTCACCATTTTCAGCTACCTGAATTAGATCAGACCATCTCAAGTTTGTCTCAGTCTTGCTAGCATTTATTTGCTGTTCCAGAGCCCAACCACCCTCTAGGTGAAAAACCTATTCCTAATCTCTAGGCTGAACCTCCTCTGACTCAACTTCAACCTGCCTCCCCTAGTCCTCTCACTGTCCACTAAAGTAAGAAGATTGGTCCCTGCCCCTCTGCTGCTCCTTGTGAGGATGTTAAAGACAGCAATGAGGTCTCTTCTCAATCTCCTCTTCACAAGGCCAAACAAACCAAGTGACCTCAGCCACTCCTCATAAAGTTTCCCCTCCAGACCCTTCCCCATCTTCCTAGCCCTCCTTTGGACGCTCTACAACAGCTTAATGTCTTTCCTATACTGTGAAGCCCAAAACTGGACAGAGTAGTTGAGATGTGGCTGTACCAGTGCAGAGTATTTAACAATATTCAGTTGCACAAGGAAGACTGGACATAAGCACAGGTCTCCCATCCTACTGTCCTCCACAGACACAATAAAAATCTTTTCTGAAAGCAAATTAACTACACTGTATGGAGTTTGCCTTTTCATAGGGACTTGACCAATCAGAAAAGTTAGCCTGCAGGTCTTTTTATACAGATACAGGTCAAAGACTAAAAATAAACCTGTTTTACCTTACTGTATCTTTCTCAGCAGTTCCAATAGGCAGAATGCAATGCAATTCTGAAAAGACTACAGTAGTAACATGCCACATACATAGAAGATATACACTGTTCTGAGACAACTGTTCAACAAATAATCCTTCTCTTCCTATTCTGTTCAAAGGCCATGCACAGCCAGAGTCACAGAATGGTAGGGCCATGCTCCCTGTGGTTGTGCCTCAGAGTAAAAAAGCCTCAGAACAAAAAATAACCCAAATTCCTCTTCAACCCACCAAGCCATCTCGCTGTAAGCTTCAGAAGGCTGATCCCTCATCCATTTAAAAACAAGTTTTAATGAAATGACATATTAAAATTCTATTAGCATATTTGAGATCTTATTGCCTTGATAAGAGGAAAAGTTTCTTTATAAACTGCATTTAAAAAAAGAAAATCAATCCAAATGGAAGTGATAGCATTGCAATTACTCTGTTGTTTCCTATCAGGGATTAACATCTCCATACTTGTCAACAAAGCCAGAATTGCACACATCGTAAATCTTGTCCTCTCTATAGAATCACATTCTTATGAACCATGAAGAAACACTCCTTGAACTACTCAATGAGTATAACACTGACCCACAGAGAGTGTGAGAGTTACTACTCAATGAGTGTAACTTTGACCCACAGAGAGTGTGAGAGTTCTGCTTTTTTCCCCAAAAAGAGTCCATACAGCGACTCTGGTAGTGAAGCTTGCCACACACTTCCTTTTAGGAAAGATGTACTTTTCTAAACTTTCTGCTCTGTCCCTTATTCAGGGTAAGAGGAAGCTGGGATCCCCTGCAAAACCAAACAAACCAAAACAACAACCACAGAAAAATAATTCAGAACCCCCCCCAAACACTAGGTAACACGTGCACTAAAAAGCATAGTGCAAAGATACTCAACTGACAGATTTTGTGTAAAGCCAGGCTACATTCAGCACAACTCAGAGCTCATAAGCCTGGCCAGATCCAAGCTAACTCCTGCCATACTCTCAATTTATTAGCTAAATCAGACCACCATTTGTGAGACAGCTAAGTAGGTTCAGCACATGTCAATTAGCACCTAAGGCAATACACCACGCCAAACCACCAAGCACTGGAGTGTCTGGTGCCTAAGAGACCATTACTACACAGGAATAATGAAGAGTACAAAAGGACATAGCTTATGTTCATCAGTCCCCTGAGGTGCCACTTTACTGTGTCTCTCCCTCCCAGTAATCAGAACACAGCACAGAAATACCAAGTTGTGGCTCTGCAAGTTGGATCCTGCAAGGCTTATCAGCATCAGCTCCACATGGTACTAAACTGCTTGTACTGCTTCCAAACGGGGTTGGTCCCAGAAGCAGTGTAACTATGTTTACACGGTACTGCACACAAGCCAATTTGGTGCATGCAACCAGCTTGTCATCTCTGTATCCTCACACAATCTCCAACTTAAACTAAAAAAGAAGTTGGAACTTCAGGGAAGATGCATTAAAAAATATCAAGAATTTCAGGTGACAGCAGCAGGGAAAAGCACCATTTCATTTCTGTTGATAAGCTCCAGTAACTCCATGCTCTGCATAAGGACTGACAAAAGACTATGCTTGTTAAGGTTGCTACTCCCATAAAAGTTTTCCTCAGATTAGCTCAGCCAGACTATCAAGAAAGCAGGTTAAGCCATCTGGTTTTGCACAGCACAAGAACAATTAAGGGGCACAGACACATTTAGGTCACGGAGACATAGAACTAGGAGGCAATAAACAGCAGGGGCTTCTTTAAACCGTGTCAACTGGTTGCAGGAGATGTCTGACTACATCTTGTCTCTCCTGCATTCTCTATGTTGCCTTCTTAGCACCCATGCAAGTGACTCTTGCACACTTCTCCAGGAGGCTTTTTAAAGTGATTTGGAAATTCTTATTTTTTAATAAGTTTTCATTAAGAAAAGCAAACACATCATGCAACTAATACTTCACTTTAGTTCAGGAACTCTCATACTACACACTGAAGCTCTACTCAGCTTCCTGTCCACACCAGTTTCATAAAATCAGCTCCAACACAGTTTAAAACTAACAAATCTAACATTAAAACTAATAAAGCAAATATTTTATGGTTAAGCTTCCAAGTGCCATTTAAAGGATTTCAGAGGGGCAAATGCACAAATATACAATGAATACCACACATATCATTCAACATCACAGAACTCCTCCCTCGTTAAGTGCCCCATCTGAGAAAATGGCTTAACAGTTGGATTCTTCTTCCCTAGAAATCCAATATTTTAGTTAGGGGTAGGTAAATCAGAAATCAGTAAAACAGAACCTAGCCTTTGCTTTTCAGTTCAGTATTTCAACTTAGAACATCATGTCAGGTTGCACATTGCAGAAAAGTAGCTTAAAGCATACATTACAATGACGTCTCTCCTTGAAGACCTCTGCTTTTTTGCAGGATTGAAGTTTCTGGGTGGTTCATCTTCACTGTCTGAAGACAAAGCAAGGAACCTCATCCTCTTTTGATACTTGAAATACTGTTTCGGTGTCCTCTTGACTTCAGGAGTTTCTGGGCTGGCAGAGTACTCTGTGCAAGCCATTTCAACAGGAGAAAAGATTAAGAGACAATGACTTATGACTTATAATTTCTGATATTTACCTGGACTTAGAAGTATCAGATACCTATGGTTTCTTCCTTATACACAGCACCCATTTAAACACAACTCATAGAATCATACAATGGCTGAGGTTGGAAGGGACCTTAAAGATCATCTAGTTCCAACTCCCCTGGCATGGGCAGGGATGCCACATGCACTAGACCAGGTCATCCAGGGCCACATCCAGCCTGGCCTTATCCCTTAAAGTGGTAACTCACCTGGCAGAAGATCCTCAGCCCTTTTATATCAAACAAGTAATTTTTACACCACAGAGTTTAAGAGATCATGTATTTTAGGTTAATAACTACTTAGAAATATGGGTTTATTTTTGCCAAAAATAATATTAGTAATATCCCTTGAACTACTTCCAGGCTGATCAAGGCATGGACAGAAGCATACTGGTGTATCTGATGGCTGATCAATGATGTGCTTGTTTTGAAGGCCTTTCAGAAGGAAAACACCAGTGTTACACAGAGGAAATTAGGAACTTATACCAAGAACTTGACAGGTAGTTGCAACTCATAGATTATATATAATTTATTTAGTCACTCTTTTCCACCTTATGCTCCAGATGATTCTTAACAAGGAAACTTAGCATATGGATAGATGTTTTGGTTTATATACAAAGCATCAGGACATACAGAATCTATACAGTACATACAGAATCTATATATAATGTCAATGTAAAGACATCCCACAAATCACATACTACCTTCAATGACACTTGCAACATTGACCAGACTAGTATGACTAGTAAGTCATACATTAGCAGGTATTAACTTTTCAGTTCTGAACATGCTTGCAAGACAACAAAAAGCATAAGCATGCAGTGTATTCATATAGATCCTGAAACAGTCATGAAAAACACACACAACACAAGACTAAGTACCCCCATGTTGGCTACATCTGAAACCAACTCCATGCACACATCTAGACGGGGAAAAGATGACCACACATAGCCTGACCTAGTGCAGCAGTCCCACACATTCAACACTTCATTCCTTTCTACAACTGTACCACTTTTACAGCCACTGCTGGAAAGAAAGAATAGCTGGTAAGCCCAGGAATTTTGTTTAAAACCAGACAGATTATGGACCCTGGAGGCATATGACTGAAGAGAGGAAGAAGAATGCAGGCAGCTGAGAACATGACAGCTGCAGAGACTGTTTTTTGTAAGAAAGTAATCTTGAAAAAAGAAAATGTGGCAGCATGTGATGGAAACAAAGATAAATCCTAAAAGTACAAGCAATTTGCTGACATTGGAAGCTCATAGGTGACACCAGCTTTGAAAGGGAAAGGTACCCGATAAACTAAAAATAAATATGGTGCTAAATGTTACATGGTGCACTACTGAAAAAGAAAGGACTTTAAAATGGAGCTTATCTCTGGGTCAAAGAGATGGGAGTGAGTGTAACTCAAACTCCTTTAACATCTATGCAGAAATATAAATAAACAAGGGTTCAATGACAGTTCAGAAAAGCAATTGTTGAAGCCTTAAGTCTTCACATGACCTTAGTTATACATCAGAAAAATCCTACTGAAATATCAAAAATATTTAACACTTCTAACCAGGCATTAGTCCACCAGTTTGGGAACAGTGGAGAGAGAAGAGCACACAATTATCATGGATTCACTAAGGGCAAGTCGTGCCTGACCAATCTGGTGGCCTTCTATGATGGAGTGACTGCAGCGGTTGATGAAGGGAGTCCAACTGATATTGTCTACTTGGACTTTTGTAAGGCCTTCGATACAGTTCCTCATGACATCCTCATCTCAAAACTGGTGAGATGTGGATTTGATAAGTGCACAGTTCGATGGATAAGAAATTGGTTGGAAGGACGCTATCAGAGAGTCGTGGTTAATGGCTCCTTGTCCGGGTGGAAAGCAGTGATGAGCGGTGTCCCCCAGGGCTCTGTCTTGGGACCGGTGCTCTTCAACATCTTCATTAATGACCTGGACATGGGTATCGAGTGCACCCTCAGCAAGTTTGCAGATGACACAAAGCTGAGTGGTGTCGTTGATAAGCCAGAGGGGCGAGATGCCATCCAGAGGGATCTGGATAAACTTGAAGAATGGGCCCAAGAGAATAA
>VWZX01009723.1:20674-111148 GCA_013399015.1 Galbula dea
GGAGGAATTTCTTTACCAGGAGGGGGGTTAGGCACTGGAACAGGTTGCCCAGAGAGGCTGTGGCTGCCCCATCCTTGGCGATGTTCAAGGCCAGGCTGGATGTGGCCCTGGGTGACCTGGTCTAGTGATTGGCATCCCTGCCCATGGCGGGGGGGTTGGAACTAGATGATCTTTGAGGTCCCTTCCAACCTCAGCCATTCTATGATTCTATGATTCTATGATTTACTGTTTCACTTGGTGAATTCTCATTTTTACTTTAAGGAGCAATCACTGTTGAGTCTTCGTGACAACTCCTATGAAATGCTGTTACCTGGAAAAAGAATTCTCCCCCTCAGATAAGCAGTATTTCCTTCTCCCTATCCTCCACTTACACCACTGAATAAAGTCCCTTAATCCCTTGTTAATGGGGGGGAGGAATAAGCGGAGAAATATGATATAAGGAGTGCTCATATTTAGAGCAAATTATAATACTGTAGAGTAGTAACAGATTAAAAAGTTATTGTCACAGAATGTAATTATCAGAGGCAGAATTTTTCCTGATGATAGGCAATTAAAAAGGACTATTAAGGAATGCCTGCAATCATAAGACCAAAGTTTGACTCTCAGTCCAGAAATAAGACAACACAGAAGTATCACTAACTGGAGACAAACCACAGAAATAAAACCAACTAAGAACTGATGTTTGCTATCATACAAAGACGCCACGAGAATAACTGGATCCAGCTGCCTACTATTACATGGAGACAGTGTCAAGTTATGGATGCTGGTATTCAAATACAACTGCTTTTATGAAGCTAGAACAAATATTTTTAGGTTAGAGAGTAAATGCAAAGCTTCAATTGCCCTTGAAAAAACTGCACTTTGAAAAATTTTTTTGTTTTAAATCATATTCACTACAGTCTTTTGGGAAGCATACACCTAACACAGAGCCATAAAGCATTGCCCTAGAATTCTAAATGTAACCCCTTACTTAAACCATACATCACACACTAAGAAAGTAAGCCTCTTGTCTCTCAAATAAAACCAAAACTGAGGTAATATTTAGAGGCTTACCACATTTACTAACATTGCACAACAAACACCATCAAATGGAAAGTAACTTCTCCCTAGTTTTGGACAGCAGTATCAAATGCATGCTGCTCAGGTCTACAGGTTAACTAATATTCCTTTTTCAAAAGGTAATTTTCTCCATCTGCTATTTAGGTTATACATCTAAATACTGCAGAGAGGACAGCAACAGAATCAACCATCAATAACAGGATTACATGAGTAATTGTTGTCCTCACATGATTTATTTGCCATCAGGGAAACTAATTTTTAATTAACTTGGTGTATGCTGCTTCTCATATAAAAACAACTCAATACTTTGACTTATGTATTTAGAAGTAGAGACAGCACCCAGTGCCATGAGCTGGTAATACAAGAAAACCAAAGAGCTGTCTGTTTTATTTGACTCAAAGTAAGAAAAAGTCTGTCTTCCTGTTGCTAATTAGGAAGGCAGACAGACATCTGCTAATCAAATCTAGTTTTCTTTTACATTTAAATGCCTCATATCCTGCAGACAGAATTTGAATATTTTATTTTCATTGAACTTCTACAGAGGTAGAAAACACTGACTTTTAAAATGGTTAATTCCTTTAAATGGGTTACACAACAATATGTGCAAATAAATTAAGAAAAAAGGCACCTGTCAATCTTTTTTAAACACTTAATATCTGTGAAAGATGAAACACAGAATCACAGAATTCCTTTGAGTAGGAAAGGACCTTAAAGATCACATAGCTCCAGCTAGACCAGTTTCCTCAAAGCCTCATCCAACCTGGCCTTGAACCCTTCCAGGGATGGGGCATCCACAACTTCTCTGGGCAATTTGCTCCAGTGCCTCACCTCCCTCACAGTAAGACATTTCTTCCTTATATCTAATCTAATGAAGCATTATGTAAATGCAACGTAGTAATTGGCACCCCAGTCCTACATGAGCATCTGTGTCCATGGACTCCAGCTGAAGTTGGCCACTTACTGTAATTTTGTCTGCACTTCTACTCTACTCCATTTTACTGCTAGCTCCCAGTTTTCCTTACAATTACTAAGCCTTCCACAACAGTTCCTCTTTTAGGCTGCTCTGTATCTTTCCTTCTATTACTGCAAATTTAAAGCCAAACTGATGCCTCTAAATTGTGTATTACATCCCTTCTCTACCACAACAGAATATAAATCAAGGGAGACCAGTCTGTTTGAAAAACAACATGCTCCAAAACTTGGTGGCCTTGGCAGTTATGGTCTACCTATGTCTTTCCAATGACAAAGTGAAGTTCACAGGCATATTAAAGGAAAAAAAGGTTAAGATTTTAAAAAAGAAAACAATCCCCAAGACAAGCCAAAAAACAAGCAGCACTATGCACTACTTCACATCCATGTTCACAGCTCAAGAGTGGTACCTGCATTCAGTACCTCCTACACTGCACAAGGCAGTGACCTCTCTCAAACAGGAAAATGACTTCTTCCAAGGTGCACTTCCTCAGACTGACAGTTTTTTCATGCAAACTTTTACAAAGCACACAGGTGCAGAAGCCACAATTAACAGTTGCTGGCTTCTTGTGTTAATTACTCCCTGCCACTGAAGCACCTTCTCTGCTAGTGAACAGGCTACTTATCTCCAGACAAGCAACACAAGCCAAAAGTTGGAGGGTTTTCTTGTTTATTGTCAGTGAAGCACTGCATGATATTTAGTAATGTAAACAGGAAAGCACTGCAGTCAAGGGGAAGCTGGCAATCTGCAATAAACCAAAACTTATGGAATAGTAAACACCAATCTAGTATAATACTCTTTGTCTCACCTTTAGAAAGGGAACTACTATTTGTACATGAAAGGTTCTTTGTTATCATGTAGATAAAGTGCTATGATAAACTACCTTCCACCAAGGGAAAGTTGTATGAAAAACAAATGCAGTTAAACAATACCAACATTGCTGCTCTGTTACTAAATGCATAGTCAAAGTCTGTCTGATCTCTGCAGTCATACTTGTATCTTAACATGTTTCAGAAGTTATATGGAATGTCCAAAATGTATAAAATAATCAGCAACAAATAATTTCTGTTCTTCCATTCTTACTCCTTCAGTAACAGAAAAGCTCCTGGAGACTGTATCATGCAGTTGACAGCCATTACAGTTGTTTATTAGTATTAACTGATGAATCCCAACACAAACAGCACTTCTCTAGTGTATCAGCCAAACATACCAATAAATCACTACAACAAGCAACCTCTTCATATTTCCATGAAAACCACAAGCTACTGCCAGAAAAAAAGGACAAACACTGCTCCAAAAGTATCAGCACAATCAGCTTGTGAGAATCAGCATGTTTCTCAGCTCTTCACAAAAACAGGCCTGACTGAAAAGAAACTGTTTTCTTATTTTGTTTTATCTGTGATATTCCACACTGCATTAACCTAGGGCTCTAGTGAAAAAGTTGTCTATGTAGTGTTGCATTCATCAGATGATTAAAAGTCTGGTTTTTTTCTCTTTGAAAACCCCGAGATACTATATTAATGAAAAATAAGTATCAGTAAAGACAATAAACAGGAAAGCACAACATACTTTAAAACATTTACATTGCAGCTTGTTTATTCAGCTGAAATAAACCAACACTTGAGCTTTAGTTATCCAACTTGACTGTAAATGCATAGGTTCAACCAGAGAAAGCACCGCTACAGATAGGGATACTTTTGTGGAAACTGCTGTGAAATATGTGGGCATAGAAAGACACATATGTAAAACAAGCAAAGAAAAAAAACCAACAAAAAGACAACAACTATTTGGCCTCTAGAAATGAAGCAGTTACACTGTTCTTATGCTACATGAAGAACACCTGACTCACCAGTTCTCTCTATCCCATCCGAAGCTAACATACTGCTATCACGTGTAGCTCCATCCTCACCTCCATCGGCACCACCCCACACGGCAGCAGAATTAACCGTCTCCTTCTGGGCTGCCAAAGGACTCACGGCTTCCTGCTCCGGGTATTTTTTTTTCTTCTCAAAGCGAAAGCGGTCCAAATTGTAGAGACTCATAGTTAACCGACCGCTCCTGCCGGCGGGAAAGAGGCTCGACCGCACGGTTTCTGTAGAGAAGGCCAGGGAAAAGGCGCCAGATCGTGTCAGTTTCAGCTGAGAAAAACGCCGGCTGAACACTCGCAGGGCCCTATCGGCCGAGCTCTCCCAACCACGCCCCAGTTCCCAAAGAAACGGGAGGGGCACCGACACCGCCGGGCAGCGAGAAGGCACCTACTCACCCCTGCTCACCACTCCTCACGACAACTGGCACCCCCCGCACCTCTGCGACGGGCCCCGAACGCACCTGCTGCGCACCAGAGCTGACACTGGCGGGGCGCGAAGGGCCGCGGGTGAGAGTGATAACGACGCCGGACAGCTCAGGCCGGCTTCTGAGATACCTGGCCGCCGCCGCGGCAAGAAGAGGAAAGGAGAAGCTGCTGTGAGGGACAAAATACAGAGAAGAGCACACAAACCGCCGATAACAGCGACACCGATCCTCCAGCGCGACGGCGGCGCGCGGCTATGACATCATCGCCACCTCCCCACCAATCACCTCATCCGGCCGGGGCGCGCGGGCGTCTTCGCGTGTTTTCACCTCGCGAGCGGCGCGAAGTGGTTTGCTCCCCGCGCACAGCCTCACTGAGAAGGCGGGGACGGCAGTGTCTGTTGTGACGGGTTCGGCATCGCGGTGGCAGTTATGGCTCCCCTCAGCTCCCCGCCTTCACATGCACGCGTGGGCGCTCATGTGGGCTTGGAGCCGGCGGTTGCTGTCCTGTCAGGGCAACTGGGCCTGCTCCGCCTGCCTCCGGGCCTTGGCTTTCACTGCCGCCTCACGCAGCTTCCCTATCGCGGTAACAGTGTAGACCTGCAGCTTCCAGCCCCTAATACTAAATGGTTGCCGCTTTGGTGCCGATTGTGTATTACCCTCCCCTGCTGTCCCAAGTATGGGTTCTTCGCCCAGTGTGCAAAAGCCACTCCACATACCTAGTTCAGCTATTTGTTTTGATACTGTAAAAGCCGGCCAAAGAACACTCTCAGAGACCAGAGTTTAAGGTCTCTGAAAGAAGCAGTCCCTTAATGATGCCAGGTGTGTGTGGGATCTCTCCTCCTAACACACACACACACACCCCGCCCCCGGGCATGAACCATTATTTTATGGACACAGCTTACTACATACTCAGTAACTCATCTACATATTCATTTGTTTTCCTAGAACTCATTTGATAGTCTAATGTCCATGGCGCTTGCACACTTGCTCTTCTTGGTGGTCACTATATATATTCTATATATTACAGACAGATTTCCCCCACAGAGGTGGATGCTAAGGCACAAGTGGATTTGCAGATGTGGCTGGTGGTGGAAGAATAGATGGTGCAAAGATCATTTGAGGTTATCCTCTGCAGAAAGCTAAATTGTGCTGGAGAAGGATGAGTGCCTGGCTAGAGACTCTTGATATATAAAAGAGCAACTAGCCTAGGGATCTTATTAGAATTCTGTTTTGTAACTCACATCTGAGACAAATAATGCAAACAGCAGATCAGTCTGAAGAGGGGAGAGGGCTCTGTCTGTTAACACAGTCTCAGACTGCTACCAGCTTGAAATTCCACCCACTTGAAAGGCAAGTTAGCACCCGAAATGGGAATAAAGCAGTTCATAGATACATCCAAGCTAAGCTGGGTGGGCATTATAGGAGGAAAGAGAATGGACCACGAGGACACTTTCACATGAGTATGTGAGTTTAGCTCCTTCCTGGAACTTGATAACTGTCACAAAGTTCATCAGCTTCTTTGCAAAGCGTTGGTACTAGAGTTAGCATCTCTACTGTTATTTTCCCACGCAAACTTACAGCAACACGAACAAACTTCTATAGCTTAAGAATTCTGACAAGACTTATATCACTCTTTCCACAAGGAGTGGAAAATAAAAGCCATATTGCCTGGCTGACTTCGAGGCCATAGTCAAACGACAGCTGTAAGTGTAGAGAGACAAATAGGCTGTGAAGCTGAAAAGCTACATGAGTAATAATAGAAGACTTGAGGAAAGAAAGATGAAACTGGAGAAAACAAGTGTAAAGAGGAGCATACACTCAGGTCACTCGGTATTTGTGACTCAATAAGGCAGTCAGGACCACAAGTCTTAGTGAAGAAAATACAAAATAAAATAAATAATAATAAAAAAGACATATATTCTAGAACTTGGGAGAATGCAAGTACAAGCTAAGAAAACAATGACAATGGAAGGGATTAAATTCAACACTCCAGAACATGAACATGTCAGATTTTAAAAGCATTGTGTTAACAGGAATTAGCATGAACCTAGAAACTAGTGCAGCAGATTATTTCAGTATTTTACAGTGCTTTGAACTCCAATAGACTAGGTAATTGGTAAGTATTAGTGTTATTAACAAGCTATCAGAAATTCCTGGCAAGCAAGGCAGGCAAAATGTCTTTTTTGAGATGCTAATAACACCCCTTGTAAGCTCGTTCTTATTGGAGAACTGACAGATTGCTGTTTGCTTTTGTTTTGAAGGCTGATCTGTGGGATTTTTTTGAAGAACAGTAGCAGAAATTTGAAAAGAATCTATTTATATACAGAATTGCTTTACATGCAACATCAGAGCTGTTAAATTTGGCTTGTTTTTACTTAAGCTACAGTTTTGTTGCTATGCCAATGATAAAGATGAGCAGCCAGGTGGTATGTAGGCCTTCTGAGATAATTATAAAGGTTTATAGAGCAGTGATATATAATAATGGCCCAAACACTGAGAGGAGCAAAAGAAAACAAAAGTATCAGAGTAAAATAACTCTTTTTGAGATTGATACAAATTGAATTTGCCTTATCTTTAATAGAAGTAAATTCAATTTTAAGGGTTAGATAATAGCAGTTAAAATTTGTCCACATATGAAGAGTCACATTTTGTATTACATTTTACAAATTGATAAGGTATTAGTAAAATTGTTGTTCATTAGTAAACAATAAGGCAAGACAAAATATGTCTATACTCTCTTTTGTTTAAACTACTATTTTTTCATCTTGGATTCATGCCCTTTTGGTGTCCTGTCCCTCCAAGGAAAATTGGTAAGGGTGCTGTTTATCTATTTAAAACACCAACTTCTGGGAAAAGTCTACATTAACTACAAGGTGAGAAGACAAAGAAGTTGTACTAGGGGGAAAATAAACAGGGCCTGTGACATAGATATATCCTCAGAGCACATCTGTTGGGGCTTGCCTCCAAATACTGTATAGAATTTGTGGGAAGTATTTCTACTTTGTTATAGATTGTGAGCAACAAGACAAGCTGTCAAATACAGATAGGTTTGTACTTGATTACAAATTAAAAAAAGAAAATAAATCTAATAAATGTTGAAACCAGTTCAGCAGCAGCTGCAAAAGCAGTGAGGTTTGTACATAGTGCATGAGGTTGCTGTAACAGCCTCACCATAAATAAATATAGTCTTGTTTGTTTTACTTATTAAAAAAACAAACACATCTTAGATATTTAAATTTCCTCTACTTCTCTGAAGGAGGCAATTGCTCTTTTTGGTTATTTATGTATTTGATTAAGAAACAAGGGGAAGAAAAACTGACAGCAGAATTTAGGATACTGTGCTTGTTGCCCATTTCATTTTACTGCTTTCCATATCTGTTGGAGTAAGAATTTTATTGTTATGGAGTGGCATCTACCACTTCCATTCTATGTACCTCTGGAAGGTGTGGACCTTATGATATTACAGTTGACATTTCCTTTTGTTGTTCTGAGAAATGAAAGCAGACTCATCTGAACCAGCCTTGTAGGTTGCCTGAGGAAAAGTTCAGGTTCATGAAATACATTTAAAACTATGGCTTATACCAGAGGACTTTCCTCTGTCCAGATCTGTTACAAGCACATGCTGAATTGTAGATAAATCTGTCTGATCCTGGAATATCAGTTTCATTGGAACAATCAAGAAACTTCACATTTCCTTCTGCTCCTGCTGTACTTGCATTGGGGCACAGCAGATTACCCAGGCAGAGTTCACTGCAGGACCACAAACTATGTTTAGATCATCTCAAACATTCTTGATAGGCCATAGTCAGGGGTGATCATCTGCTGCAGTATTTGCCTTCCCTCAACAACTCTGATTTACTGACATCCTTCACATCCTGGGCACTTAGAATCTATATCAGGTCAAAAAAATGTGCTAGAAAGGAAAGGAATAGTTGCTGTTTCTTTGATAGTTCAGGAGTTAAGTACATATGAAGAAAATACAGCTTCATTAAAATTAGTTTTGCCTGAACTGCTGACTATATGACCTTGGAACAATGAGAAGGGACAAACATGTCACATTGCTCTAAGTAACTGCTAGTGTTATTAACTAGTGAAATAAACAGTATAATAGTAAGCCTTGCCATTGTTTTTAAAACAGCACTGATCAGGAAGCACACCACATTACATTTTGAAGATTATTCTAAGGTTATTATGTTATTTTAAAAACTGAGGACTTTTCTTACATTACAGATCTCTGTGTGACAAAACCTGCTGTAATAACTGAGGAAGTTTCTTTTATTACAGTTGTGTGGGTGACAAATCCTACTGTAACAGTTACTGATTGGTTTTGTTGCTAGAAACTTGACACATCTAAAAGAACCCAGCCATGTGCTTAGCCTTGTTCCTAAAAACACATCTTAGTATTAGAAAACTATTTTTACTTCTTGTTGCCAAGCTTGATAATCTCATTAAAAAGCTATCTTTAAACCTTTGGGATTTAAAAAAGCTCACATAGTTAAACTAGGATTTAATAACTTCTTTTTGATAAATGTTTTAAAATTCATTTTTCTCCTACTAATATAAACTTTGCAAGTAATGATTACTGTTATTAGGCTGCATTTAAGTAAAAGTTTCAAACATTTGGGGAAAGAATGATGATTTCCTGTTGCTATCTGTGTAGTGAGATTTTGTATTTACCTTAAAGTGAAAGATAATTTTCAGGGCCCCAACACAACCAGCTGAAGCTTGAACCACTTTTCATGAGAAGGAGTGATTATGCCAGTAAAATGCCAAGAAGTTACAAGCACTTAACACACACCCATGCATACACACCCCACATGCATCCCTAAGGAGCAATAGCCAACATGGATTTGTGAAGAAGCTATGTCAAACCATTTTAACTTCTTCTGAATCAGAGCAGGAAGGCTTATAAATATATGGGGGAAAGAGCAGATGTTATATATGTTGACTTCAATAAGGTTTTCTGAGGGTGTCATTATGATATATCCATAACTTGGGGTATCCTATAGAATACTCATAAGCTATAGAAATAGGATCCAGATTAAACTCCAGAATTAGTTAATGGCCCACAGGGGATGACCAGCATAAAAGAAGGTATCAAATAGGGTGTGTTCACATGGCCTCTGTCCAATGCTTGCATTTACAACCTAGGTCAAGGGATACACTGTGGACATACCACATTTGAAGATGACACCAAACTGGGACAGGACTGTAACCATGATGGAGGTCAAGATTAAAATTCAAAGTCACCTTGCAAATTAAAGAATATTTTTGGAAGAAAAATGCATCTTTAGCAACAGCAAAAAGCACAAGTTCTACACAGGACAAAAAGACAGAGCAGCACAAATACAGCTGAGGGGAAAAAAAAAGCCTACAAAATGATTCTGCAGAAGCAGATCTGGGAGTGATAATAGGTCACACCACTATGAAAAATGGAAACACCTTGTTTGGCTGTATACAAGTGAGTACATCCCCAAGACTGCTCTTTTCTTTGAGTAGAACTGTTACACCCAGTGCCCAGTAAGGCCAGAGCACTGTATCCAGTTTGGGACATACAGTATTTTTTTGTTGTGGCTGAACTAGAGACAACTCAGAAAAGACCTCTTGTTTACTTTCATTTCTCTAGATCACCACCTTTGAAGAAAGATCAAATAAACTGGATGTGCTGATTATACAGCAGAGAATACTGAGGAGAACATATCTTCAAGTACGAAGAAAGGTGCAGCAAGAGGTAAACATCTGTCCCCTATTTACATGAAAAACCAAACAAGTAGTCACTGCATTAGGGTTAAGAAATACTTTCAAACCACAGAGATAAACACTGGAGCATAACATCTGGTGAGGTTGTGAATTCATCATCATAAGAAACTTTTAAGAACCAGTTAGGCAGACATCTGTCAAAGCTGACATAGGTATAGCTGATCCTGCCTTTGGGCAGAGAAAGGACTGGATGATCCCCTACATCCCCTTCTAGGTATGTTTTTTAACTGTTTTTTCTCTCTCTCTTCCTCTGTTTCATTTATATGCTTTTCTCAGCGTCTTAATCTGCCTTCTTGCACCTGAATTTAACAAGAACAACAAAGTGCAATTCAGAGTCACGTAGACCTCATGGAGCCTTTCCTTAGTTTAGTTTTTTAATTACTTCATACCATGCAAGACAACAACATCACATGAACAGGCCTGTGCAGTTGATTTTAACACATTACCTTTTTCTTTAGTCAATATGTGTATACTTCAGATGAGGAAAAGAAAAAGTGTTTGAGTCTATTTGTAACATGGGTTGTAATTAGATTACTAGGGATGTAACAAACTCCTTGTCATGTTAGCAGCTCCTGCTTTTGAGATAAGAACAAAAAGAAGGAAAAGGCAAATGCTGAATGACTCTGGTTCTCAAGCTATGATGAACTGACCTACAGCTCTTAGAGATAAATACTACAGCCTCTAGGTGTCTGCCTCTTCTTCCCAACATGGTCTCTCCCTCACTGCAACATAGAGGCAAAAGGGAAGACAGGCCATGGCTTTTTGGGCTGAGTTCACAGCCTCTTACAGTAACTGCAGTGGTTGCTGGGGCCAGATGCTTGCTGGTCTGTCAAAGGCTGGGACTGACAAGGCTTCTCTTACCCTTGTGGCCAACCACACTTTGTGGTGAACACCAAAAAGGCAGGCAGACAACCATGGCCAGTGTGGAAACACAAGGCAACTTTCCTTCTCCTCCTGCAATCCCAGCAAAGCAAGAACTGGAGCATAGAGGTCATTAGCAATGCCTCTCCAGCTGCAGTTGGGGAAATCAAGCTGACACAGCAATCCATAGTTGATTAACTATCAATTAACAGATATGACCCCATATAAATGCAATGTTCTCCCCTCTTTGTTTCTGTACTACCTGTTTATAATAAAGGTCCCTTTTTCACTGAGTACAAGCACAGAAGGAACCCAGTACCACACAGAATTCACCTCCAGAGCTTTTTCAATTTCTGACTTCACTGCTTTTGGGAGGGCAGGGCAAGAGGAATATTTGGTGAGTGTTTTTAAAGACATGCTTCACATTTAAGGCTCTGTTGATATTTTCAATTAAAACAGAATAAACCTCTTGGGACAAAACCAAATGTGCCTCTTAGTCAGCATGGCACATTAAACAGAAATAAACACACAGTATTGCCTACATTTGCTAAGTATTCCCTAGCAAGTTCTGTGGTGCCCAATTTTCTAACTCACTACTGTGCTGACAGCTCAGTTTTCAAATACTTATTAAATGATGTCAATATTTCTGTCACTGCTGTCTTAGCTTTAGAAGCAATTTGGTTTCAAGTATATTCTCTGCCTTAAAAAACCTAATGAAATATATATTCTTAGGTCCTTGTCTTGTTTATGGCTATTTGGTTAAACAATCTAATCACAACAAAATTTTCTGCCAGAGCAAGGCAGACTCCAGCATCTGCACATCAACAATTTCATTACTGCTCCATCGACGTCTTGAGTGCCAGCCTAGAGAATTCTATTGCCACTGCTGTCACTTATAGCAAAGAGTAACTTCTGTGCTAATTGGCCTGCTAGCAGTTTTTATTTTTGTCAAGTGCCTAAGGAGGGAAGGTGGGATCAGGGATGCTTCTGGTTTAGAAACAAAAGCAAGCTCTTGTTCTCCTGGCCACCAGAGGGAGGAAACTGCACTGGGGCTGGCGGTGGCTCCTAGCCTAATCACAGAGGCACCTTTTTCTCTTTTCAGAGGCTTAGGTCCATCAGCTGTAGTAGTCTCACCGAGTTACAAGAAGATGATGCATTTTTTTTCTTTATCCAAAGGGTGGTGAAGCACTGGAGCAGGTTGCCCAGAGAGGTTGTGGAGGCCCCATCCCTGGAAGTGTTTAAGGCCAGGCTGGATGTGGCCCTGGATGACCTGGTCTAGTGCGTGTGGCATCCCTGCCCATGGCAGGGAGGTTGGAACTAGATGATCTTTAAGGTCCCTTCCAACCTGAGCCATTCTATGATTCTATGATTTTACACTTTTTTTCCTAAAGTACTGTAAAACCCCCATGTAATACAATTTTACTTGTCATAGAATTGTTTAGGTTGCAAAAGACCTCTCAGATCATCAAGTCCAACCATCAGCCCAACACAACCATGACACTAACCCATGTTCCTAAGTGCCACATCTATATGTTTTTTTAAACACCTCCAGGGGTGGTGACTCCACCACTTCCCTGGGCAGCCTGGGCCAATGCTTAACAACTCTTTCAGAGAAAAAAAGAATTCCTAATATCCCACCTGACCCTCTTCTGGCACAACTGGAGGCTTAATTGCTAAATATAAAATAATTTAATTATTACATGGATCACATCCTCTCCTTCTGTTAATGTTGCATCCTTCATTATTTCAAAATGAATCCTATTATTTTTTATAGTACTAAGTGCATAGCAAGGTGTAACTTAGCATGAGTAAGTACAGAAGAATATTGCTGTAAGTGAAAAAAACCAAATCTATTTGAAGAAACTATCCAGCATACACTTACACCTTGGCTTCTGATAAACTCTTAACAAAAACCATGAAAGCAAAGAAAGATACAGAACACATTGAAACTCATTTGGTACTCAAAGACAGTAATAAGCATTCATATTAAATTCAGAATGTAAAGAAAGAAGAAATTTAGGGGGTTTGCATCTTGTTGGAACAAGTAATAAAATACATTTGACATTACAAATGACAAAAATGTGAGTACTTCCTGTAGAACCTTTTATGGATATTGTATCTTACATCTCTCATTCTTAGCAAGTCTTCAGAATGATTTCATCCTATATCTTCTGACATTGTTTTTTCCACACATTTGCATTCACTGTGGGGAAAAACCACAGAAAACAGGACGTGCAGCAGAAACACAAGTTCCTCAGAGAAAGCCATTTAAAATACTGCTCAACTGTACCTTTTTAAGTGACAACTGATTTAAGGGTTTGGCAAGAATTTTTAACCACAATTAAGACTAAATATCACTCCAACCTGCAGTTAGGCACATGAAGAACTTAGTGTCAGAACCAGTTTTGAGGCGACAGATATAAGTAGCCCTCAGCTCTCCTAACTAAAAAGGTAGAAGTGATGGAAGAGCTAAATGTCCACTAGATGCCAGGCTTCCTTTGCGGAGCAGAGCAGAACAGAGCAGAGCAGAGCAAAGCAGTCGCGCCAGCTCCCAGCACGCCGAGTACAGATGGCCTCTGGGTTGATGTTCTGTCTGATGTATTGGACACAAGCTTTCGTGTTTAGCACCAAATCCTGAACCCACTCAGGTTCAATGGCAAACTCTCCGGATTTATCTCTGGTATCACCCAGAAATTTCCAAGAGAGGCAAAACGTTTTTCAGAAGGATGATTAAAAATAGGAGTTATCAGTAAGAAGAATTGAGAGGTTTCATTGCCTCTCTTTTCTGTATCAGCAGAAAGCTCCCAGCGAAGAGAACAGGATGAGTTTTGTGACTGACATACTCAATCAGCAAACAAACCTAGTTGAACAGTGGCAAAGAAGATTGCTGACTCTGCCTCTTCTGTTCCTGGTGCCATCATCGACAGGTAGGTGACCTCCAGCCTCTGGGTGTCATCAAATAGGCCAGGCAGCAGCTCAAAATATTGACTTAAAACTGCATTGGGGCAATATTTACTCTCTGATTATCTCACTTCTGTAGCTGAGAAAGGCTTCCAGAGAGCAACCATCCCTCTGCACGGGGGGAGCAGGGGGTGATAGGCCAGTAACTCTCCTATCGCCAGCAGTGCTTGGGGCAGGGCACGCTTCATCTCACATGATGGACCAGCCAGAGCACTAGTGTGGGACATGCCATGCTCTGGCAGGGCTGCATACCTCTCCAGGAGATCACAGCCCTTTATGGTGCTACTCCCTCCTGCTGGCACAAATTCTTGCTTTTCTGCTGGGACATGGGTTACCTCTTGGAAAATAACAATGTGATCAGAGGTCACATTGGCTCCAGTTTCTGAAGAGACCAGAGCTGTGTGGTGGTTGTTGTCTTATTAAATGTATAGTCTGGTGGTCTGACTCCTTCATCATTAGTTTGGCTCAGAAGTTACCTGCTGTGAATAAACACCTTAATTTCAAAGGGCTGGGTGCAGGACAAAAAAACACCTTCTTTGAGTAAGGGCCTCTGGCAAGTTAGAAGCTAGAGTAGTTAAAACACCTATTCCTAACTTAGAATATTAACTACTCAAAAATATCTACCAATATTATTTAAAAAGCTCTTTCTTGAATTCAAAGTGGGATAAGGGGTATGAAAAAACTTTCTGGAAAAAGCCCAGACCAATCAGGTTGAAGAAAAACCACTGCTCAAAAGGTAATAACAAAGGAAAAACAACAATAAGTGCTTGTTTCCATCTAAGGTAACATAATTGCCACTCTGCAATTACCACATTTTCTTCAGTTTTGTTTAAAAAGCAAACCAAACCAAACATGTTTCATTCGTTCATCAAAATGAATCTTGGTGAGCAGACTGGTTTACAGGTATTTACTCTTTGTAGCTGTATTTCCTCTCTCAGCTCTCAGATTTTGCCTCTCTCTAACATTAAGGCTTGGTTTGCAGAGAGCATCCTACACATCTCCCACAAACTCCAAGCAGGGATCCAGGAGCTTGAGGGTTTTGAGAACATCTCTTGGAGCAGAGCAGTTCTCTGCTCACCTACTGGTTCTCCCCATAATCTTGCCATACACCACACATTGGAAACAATTAGGGGGCATGGAATAGGGCTCTCTGCCACTTTGCCTGTCATCAGCTTTCTTGTTGAGATCAAGTTGCATAAATGTTACTGGTGCAGCCCATCTTGTGCTCATTGTTGTCGCATCCCTAAACCCTGCAAAACTCTATAGCATTGAGTCAGAACAATCAACATATGTGAAACTTTGTCAGGACTATGAGCTGGAGATTTACTTCAGAACTCTATTTTCCTTGTGAGCAAAAAGAGGAAAACCAATAAAATCAGGTAGTGGTCTATCACATACAGGAAAAATGTTATTCTCTAAACACGTTAGAGGACCTTAGCTTTACTCTGGGCACATCCTTGTAGATAGAGACATTTCTTTATTCATGTATCTCAGTGAGTGGTAAATGAGGCATGCTCACAGAAGTTATTTGGGATGGAAATGAGTCTAATTAGTCTATCCAACTTAGGACTAGCACAGTGAGGCAAGTCTGGGGAAGATGGGAGTTAGCAACAGGAACAGCAGTGGAGAAACAGAGTTATGTGCTTTCTGTGGTTAAGCTGAATATTTATTTGAGGTTTCATTTGACAGAATAAACAACAGATAAGGAGACAGTTCAAGCAGGCAAACGTTTCTAAGAAGCTAGTTTAAAACCAGGGTTATTTTAACTGCAGGATCCATAAGTAGCCTCCTACATATTCCTACTTCTGTTTTCAACCTCATAATTTGTTGTACAGTAAACAGTAAAAAGCTGCTCCATAACTTCAGAGCTTTCTGAATGGGGCAGGGGCAGATGTGCTCCAAACCTAAATTATACTAATAAAAATCAGTGCCTTGAAAGGTTAGTGAGGGCATAACAATGATTTTAAAATAAGCTGCTAGAATATGTACATGTATTTTATATACTGACAAATCTTTTAATCTGCAAGAATCACATCTAGTAATGAATCACATTCTTGAAGTGAATAATTCAGCCCTTGACGCCAACCTCTGAGGGAGAATATTGTGGTCATGGTGTCTGAACAGTGTGGTAGCTATGGCTACCTATATAATTCTTAGCAATGGAAAAAAAAGTGACAATGACATTAAATTTAATCAGGTTCCCCTTTTCTGTGGTTCCCACTGGGATGAGCCACTAGTGTCTTGCCTTAAATATTCAAAGCCTTCAAAGTTTGCATGTGTTCATATACTGGGACAATATCCTGCTAATACAGAACAATGGATCTGTCATGTATTTCTCCTGTGGGTAGCCCTAAGTCTGAATTTAGTTAGTATAGGGTATTATGATTGCTGCTTCTTTTGCAATTGTCTTTACATTAGTCTTCACTTCGAAGGAAGGAGAACAGTACTGAAATGTAGGCAAAAATACAATGAACTTGGCTATTTTGGTTTGGAAATATGGAGCAAAGGACTGTGTCTTCTTAAAAAGATCCAGCTTTATTTCCAGTCACACTTCATCTGATATGAATGAGCTGGTACTACATATCACATGGCTGAATACATTTGGGAAACACAGCCTAACATATATTTAGGCAAGAGAGCCTAGATGCAAACTAGAGGAGTTAAATGCACATATTCTCTGAATTTTCATTTGGTAAAATTCATAAATATTTTTTGTGGTTTGTTGACAGCTGTGAAAATGTCTTTTAATTTTCTTAGTAGTTACTAGTGGAAGAACTTTTGTTTGGATTTCCTTAATCTACAGTAAAAGCCAGCAGTGAAAAGGTTGAGACTAACTATAAATATTTGTGAGTATTGATTTGAAGGAGATATTTTAAAATGTAGTCCTTAAAAAACATTTGTTTATTTTTAAGTGGGAAAGGGGGAAAAAAAAAAAGAAGGGTGGTTTTTGCCAGTAATGTGGAGGTAAAAGTTTCACAGCAGGTAAATGTGCTACAGCAAAAAGCTGGTGCCTGTAACTCTTACAGTTAAGCTCATTTGACAGAAAATTAACTGCTCCCTCAGCTTATTTTTCTTTTAAGAGTCATTGTGATCAGGAAATTATCAGATCTATGATGATTTTATGTTTTTTCTCTGACCTTTTGGTAGCTCAGTGGTACTTACCTCCATTTGTCTGACATAGTAAACCCAAGCCTGTTCTTAATACTTTCTCAGAGAATCAGAGCCACAATTTTGAAAGCACCTCCAGTCAGATGTACCTTCTCTCATGTATATGCTCACAAATGAATACTAGTAAGTGAACACATATGTACCTGCCACTATTTCCAAACCAAAACACTTGAGAAGAGGTGACTACCTCTGTGTGCCACATTTTTACAATTTGTATCTCATTAAATGACGTGCAAACAGGATACCTATTTGTCCTGTTGGAACTTAAACTAAAGAAAATGCCATTCTTTTTATGATACAGTACATCATAAATGAAACAGGATGTCATCCACTTCTATTTATTTTTCTAGGTGGTATATGCTACTCAGGATCTTGCTATCTAAATGCTTCTCATAGTTGTGACGTGTTCATGTTTATTTCTCTTGCCCTTTCTTTGTTCAGAGCAGATCAAGCACCCAGATTTATGTTATTTTTGTTTAGGTCATTTAACATTAAATAATTAGATATATACTGATGGTGTAGCAAAGACTAAATGTTTTTCCTTTTGTTTTTACATGATAAAATCCATTCTCTATGGAAAGGAATTTCCAAAAACCTTATCTGAGCCACAGCAGTTTGCATCCTAGCTAGGAAACCAAGCTCCATGGTGTGATCAGGGACATCAGTCTCATTAGTTTCAGTCCCTGAAGCTGCAGCACCCTAGGTATAATCTAATGGTAGAAGTAGATGTTTATTAGAAGTTTTATTGAAAAGAACATCATCTTTTTAGGCACAGGCTATCCCTAAGGGGTTGCAGAAATGCTTCCCCAAAGAGCAGCGAGAGTAGGACTGTCCATATTTCCCAGACACAATTGCTTTCTCCACATGGAGATTTTCTCCAGGTGGGATACAAAGACTTTGGCCTTTTGTCTAGTTTTCTTTTTTTTTTCCAGGCTGCCCCACTTAGAGCCAGCCTCTTGTTCTGAATGCAAATTTCACACCAGTGGCATTTACACATGCACAGACTGATGACCCAGCATGCATGCACTGGTTCCAGTTCTTCCTCAATTTAACACACACATGAAGGTCGGATGTCTCGGGCTCCCCACGGCTGTGTGCTGCATAGCACATGCTTCTATCCCGGAGATGTCAGATAAAAATGGCAAATCTGCTCAAGACTTTTGGTTACTTCTAAGAATGAAGAGAGGAATGAATTCAGCCTGCTCCTCTGGTCCTCCTTGCTCCTTACCCAGATGTTTTTGATGCTGATTGTCCAGCTCTGCTGCATGTAATACAGATTTTGGTTTAAGGCTCAGCTAGCTACCTTTTAATGCTGTGTTTGGTCCTGTTGTATGGACACCAATTCAGACATTGAACAGGACTAGATAAATTTATGTTTTCAAACATCTGTAGGACTAGTAATCCAGTTTTATTTTAGCATACATTTTACTTATCATTTTCCTTCAACTTTCCCTCACCAAAACCCAACCTATTCCTCTTACTGCCACTTCAAAAATTTTGCTTTGCAGATTGTGTCCCTGATACAATAATGCCAAATAAGAGGCTTTGGGGAATAATCATCCCAAACATGTTGACACTACAAAGTGGCATCTGATCTAAGTAAGACCTAACAATGAGCTACATGTTAAGATACAGAAGAATATGCAGCAATAAAACTGAGAGTTTTACCTCTTGCCAAGTTGGAGTTCAGTAGCAGCTCAAGTGCAAGCAACAACATCTGCTTTGGCAAAACAACTTTTGCATCTCCAAAAATGTGATACTCATATTTAATCTACTTATAGGAGTGCCAGATCTTTCTCTTAATCAGAGCAGTAGCAAGTACCTGACTAGTAGTAGCAAACTGAACAGATGACAAGCAAATAAAAGACTGGGCCAGTTGGTTAAAACTTACTGTGCCCCCAAAATGGGCCACAGGCTTCTACCTCTTTTTGCTGGCAGCAGTTTTCCTAGGAGCTCAGAAGTATCAATCAGTTCAGTTTGCTGATTTGACTGAACTAAAATGGATGGCAAGGGGGTAAAAATTCCATTTCAGATTTAATCTTGATGCAAATAGATGATGTTTTTTCCTTCATCTGCATCTTTGAATATTTGAAAGTTTACCTGCTAGTCATGATGCTTTAAACAAACACTTTTAACAGCATTTCCCCCTGGAATAAGCAAAGTGTGAGTTCACAGTAAATGACTATTAACAAGACATTTCTTACCCAGACTCATAGCAAATCTATAAACTGGGACACCTAGGTATGATAACTCCTGCCAGCCAGTGTGTTCTTAGATATTTCCCCACAGAAATTGGATATCACAGAGGTTTGAGAGAAGCAAGAGTGTTCCAAGGAAGTGGTGACAACAGGAAGGTTCACTAATAGCCAGCAAGGTGTGGGCACTACATCTGAACCATGGAGATAAGGAAAATTAACATTATCATGGACACATTTCATTAAAAAAACACTATTATCTCTTCCCTGGACAGATCACATCACTGACTGCCAAAAACATGACTCTTAATTGTCTGATCATCACTAATTGATAACCAGTTGATAAAACTATGCATCTTACAATGGGTTTGTCTACTTGTATGATACATTCTGATAGGCTTAGTACTCATTTGAAATTGAAGACTATACTAAGGAGGCCAAAAACCAGCAAAACACAAAAAGAACAAATTTACTGTAAGAGAAAGTATGAAAGCAGCTTCTGAGGAATGTTGTGCTCTATACAGAAAAATTCAAAAGTTGGGATATGATTTTGAATGTTATCAGAGATTCCTACAGCAATTAGTACAAGAAAGCAGAAGTTACCATTATGATTTTTTTTCTAAAAATTACTAGTCAGCCAAGAGAGAAAAGTCAAGGATTTTTTATTCCCTTTCCTCTTAAAAGTGAAATCAGTATCTTCATATCAATGCAAAAATTACTTCAGAATTAAACTTCCTTTGTGCATTTAGAGAAACAATCCTAGAATCATAGAATGGTTTGTTTTGGAAGGGACCTTTAAAGATTATCTAGTCCAACCCACTGCCATAGGCAAGGACACCTTCCCCTAGACCAGGTTGCTAAAAGCCTCATTCAGACTGACCTTAAACACTGCCAGGGATGGGACATTCACAGCTTCTCTGGGCAACCTGTTCCAGTGCCTTACCACCAAACCATGATGTTGCCATCATTTATTTTCTTTCTGACTACAGTCAAGTTAAAATGCAGGGCTGTTTAAAAAAAAGTATGTATTCTTCTGGTTAACTACATACTTTAAAGCATGGTTAAATGAAACTTTTCAAAGGATACAGCTGTGGAAATGTTTAAATCATCACTTACAAACTACAGATGCTGGTATTCATTCTACTATATCATGATACCTGAAGTATTTGTTGCTTGCTCTTCTTCCAGTGATTACAAAGCACAGTAACAGTCTTTGCAGTCAAACATAGACATTTAAACCAGAGGGAAGTCTGATCATCTTAAAATTTGGTAGAAGAGCTGTGTTACTAAAATAACATCACCAATGCATAAAAAACCAATCAACAACAAAAACCCACCACCAAACAGGAAGAGCCTTTTGAGTCAAGGCAGCTAACAAGGGTCACAGGATTTCATCTTGACCAAACAACCAGAGAAGATGTAGACTTTGGCAGAAATGAGGGGTTTGATCCCCACCATCCCACACTAGCTGAGGGACAGGATAATCTTATGTCATGTGTAGTACAGATTTCAGATTATATGGTTGAACTGCCACAAATTAACACTTCTGCCTTCAACTGCTAGCTCCTCCAGCCTTGGTGAAACTCCATACAAACAAAGCACAAGTACCTCAGCTACCTTTTTGCATTTTAGATGTATTCCTTTTTCATGCAAACTAAGTCAATCACACAATCTTATCTGAGTATGACTAAAGCAGTGGTTGGCTAAAATTGAAAGCTCTCCTTCCAACTTTCTATGTTAACCATGGGGGAACCACCTGACTCTCTTTCTGAGGTATAAAAATACTAACCAAAAATAATGCTGTTACAAACTGAGGCTATGCAGGCTTAATGAAGGTGTGGGGGTTTATTGCTCAATTCCCTAGATCCCTGTGATAGCTCTCCAGGGGGAAGCAATGTAATAAAAAGGGTAAGATGATATGGCCCTTTAAAATAACAATCTTCTTAATTGCTTTATGCATCTCCCATGGACTCGCCTCAGGGGAGCACACCCTGTTGGCAAACAGCAGGTTCTATTATACAGGTATTAAACGTTGATTCCAAAGTGCACCAACTTGTGTGTGCCCAGTGGAGCCTGGCTGATCCTTCATCAGCACAGCACATGGGTGATAAGGTTATTTATCTTCCTGCAGCACAGCAAGAAGGTTAGTTGTAGCTCATTCCAAAACATGTCCCTGCAAATCAGTATAAGATTGAGTATTGAGACCATGTTAAGCCTGGGGCACGAGCTACACATCTGCAGCTCTGAAAATCCTTCTGAGCTAACAAAAATTCTGACCTGATGCCAGGCATGTCCCTGTTCAATACCTGGAATCCCTTAAAAATGGTGAATAGCTTTCCTGGGATGCTGGGAACCACAGGGATACTATTGTTGTCACAAACTGAAAGGTACGGCGTGACATCTTTGGTGCCCTCTTTTTGGGTAGGATTTGGTGACAAGCAGATATTATACCTTTGTCATTATGACAAAGACTCACTGTTCTTCCCATTGCACTAGAATAAACCAGCTCAGTCAGCACAGTTGGGTTTCAGATTCCAAGGGACAGTGAGTCTCACTTGGGAGAAACTGTTCTTTATTTCTCAGGCTAACTGACATGGACAATATCAGTTGGGGACACATTGAGTCTGGTTTATTTTTCTGGTGTTTGTGAACTGGTCTGTATGCTCTGATGCCTTCAGAAGCCAGCCACTCCAGAGCCTGTGGGATGACTAGCTCCCTCAGTCTCATAAAAAGTCACAGTCTCAAGCTTTCCATTATGATATCAGGAATTTTTAGCTGCAGAATATAGATTAAGAGAATCTGGAAGAAATCAAGGAACACCTGAAGCATTTCTGAACATTTAACACCATCAGATTAATCTAGGGTCAAAGGGGAGAGGTATCTACAATATGTAGTGATTAGAAGTGGTTATTAGAGGCCAAGGATAAACTGATACAGTTGAAATGCTGGTTGACACAGTTTGCACAGATGCCACAACCAGAACACATAGTTTACAAAGGCTTCCTGTCAAATACAGACAAGTGTCCTTCAGGAGAGTAATCACAAGAGTAAGGTTCTTTCAAAAGAGGATGCTGGTAAACTAAGACTCTCACACATACTTCTTCCCAGTGTGATTCGACGCTAAAAGCCACTAAGTAAAACTCATAACTTTTCTGACCTTAGCATAATAACTGACTAAATGACTAATGGCTGGAATACATTTGCGCTCCTCACTCTTCCCCATGACCCTGCAGGACTAAGGCAGCTCTGGCAGAAGGAGCAGGTTCTGCACCATGCTGGTGGGTAGCTGACAGAAATGTCCAAATTCCTCAGTCTTGCACTAAATTTATTTTAAAGGGAGGGAAGAAAAGATCTTCCCTTTTCGTGAAGGGTCCTTATGAGAGTGAAGACAGCATTTCTTTTGTTCACTTTGAGACTGAGAAAGTATTCCATGGGTGCTTATCTTTGACTCTGGGAGAAAGTCTACTCAGAATTGCAGCTGAACATGACATAATCAGGATCTGTGTCTGCCTAGGTGGCAAAAAAGCTATGCTTACTGCTTTTAGAAGCCAGAAATAACCCAATAAACATTTTGACATTCCAATGAAGTAAAAGGGGAGAGCTGTGACTGAGTAATGAAAGAACCTTTCCTTAACCCTTGCACAGACATTTTATGCCCCAGTGTATGTCAGTTGAAAAGTTTGAAAGATTTTTACAGCTTTCATAATCTGCTTCCTTGCACCATAGTTCAGTATCAAATATTATGTACACTCTTTTCTCCTAAATAATTTTATCTTTTTTTTCATACCTAATATACTTACAAGAACAAATTTATTTGAGAAACAAAAAAACTCTCTTAGTAAAGATAAACAGAAAAAAACAGCTTGCTAAGAGAGGTATGCTGCCAAAACCTCACCAATGGCTTACCAAACAACATAAGGATGCTTTTTTCCTTATCTTGCAATAGCTTGCTGGTTTGTAAGCACCTTCATATTTTTTTCCTTTATTTCACTACACATTATCTAATATATATATGTATGTGTGTGTGTCTATTTTCTATATTCAGAGTTAATATGAACTGAACAAAATTTGTCCCACCAGGAACCTTTGATCTATTCCTGTATCATGTTGATATTGTGGCGGAGCAGACACGCACAGGCAGACAATGTACCCGTTCCCACATAGTGCCTATTACTCTTGTGAAAAAGAGCGGGATGTGGCGATGGGGGAGTACAGGGAATCTGCATTAGTCAGGCAAAATTACTGGTCCAAAGGCTTTTTGTTGTTTGTTAACTGATGCCCTCCAACCCAGCTTAGATCTGTTTGCTTTTGTGTGATATCAAGGAAATTTTTCCCTGTGAATAACAAATACTTAGTGAACGTCCCACAGATTAGATGTGTCAGCTTCTAGGTGCCTGAACACTTTGAATTGTAATAAGAAAGAGACTCAGTTGTTCCCTTAATGAAATAACGTGTTTCAGAAGACAGCTTGGATTGCTGAAAATGGCAACACAGAGCCTGTAGTTTTTTGGCTGATTCTTCTGGTGGCTTTCAACCTTTTTACCTCTGAAAGAGCTTCCAAATTGCACAGATTAATGTCAGAAATCCTGCAGCTGAGTTGCTGTGTTTGTGCACACCCCAGAGGAACAAGGGCACCTGACTCCTGCCCGCCGCAGACATTGATGGATGTCCCTGAGCAGCGCTGGGTTCAAGTGCTGGGGTTCCCGGCGCACAGACCATGCACTGCTCTTCTCTCAGATGCCATATCAAGAGCTAATGTGGCGACAAGGCCCGCCAATCCCTAAGGTTCAGTGTCTGGTAGTTAGACTCATTACAATTAGTCAACTTGATATATTGTTTACAATTTACACCAAACAAGCTTGGGGCTAATTATGACTTAGCTAGTTTGTCTCTTTGATGTCAAGATCCTCTGCAGGAGGCCCAGCAAGTGAACAGCAACTACGTTTAGTCTCAAGCTCAGGTACAGAGAACCAACATGGCCTTCCAATTCAATTGTAGTAATGCAAAGTCCTCAGATATTAAGAGTTATATTAGTGCAGCTGATAAATCTGCTGTGAAAAATTTTATTTTTACATCCTCTTAAAACACCTGCTACTCAGGAAAACAGTTATTAAGAAAAAACCTCACAGCTCTGAATTTCAACCATTTCTCAGTGCATTCAAACACAGGAAAACTTCATCCACACAAAATGCAATGATTGAGTCCCAAATATTGCTTCATTGCACTGAAATCTATGGATTGCATGTCTGCTTAAAGTTGCATTATTATGAAAGCTATAGCACAAAAGACAGATCGTTTGACCTTTTCATGCAGAATGCTAGGTTTACTCTACCACTGTGTTGCTAAAATAATGTTGTATGAGTGAAAGCCATGCCACCAGACATGCCAGTATATTTCTTCTACAATTTCAAATCATGGAAATGAATTTGTAAAATTGTTAAGGAAGAAACTAGATCTAGTCAGAAGAGAAATAAGAAAGTAAAGAGTTTCCAGCAGAACACAGTGCTCCTTCCCTCGAAGAGAACAGTGAGACTTCAAAATCCCTTTTGCCGTGGACACCACTTCATTGACCTTGACTCTCACTCTCACCTTTGGCACTGGGTGCATAACTCACACTAGAACCAATTATCCCATCAGCATACCCACAGTGGCAAGAAATGCTGCTATAAGAGAAGTCTAGTATCATATAAACGCTCTCAACAGCTCCTGGGTCAAAACTGTATGTTTTGTAGCTATAAGGCTGCCTTTTTTACCCTTTTGTTTTGCAGCTCAGCATATGAAAATGTTTCATACTTCTTTTGACTCTGCAGTAGTAATAAAGAACCTGCAGCTAGGTTTTAGCTGACAACTATGGTGGTGAATCACAAGACAAAATAGCATTCCCTTTGTTCTTGCATACTTGGATAGAGTCTGCCCTGCCTCTCACAAAAGTCAAAATGTCTATCTCCGCAATAAGGCAACATACTGGAGCATGAGTTTTTTCACTAGTTGGTGGTTTACAGTTCTAGCTGCTCTGTGATTGTAGACATCATTTAAAAACTATAATCAGAATTTTTATTTCCACAATCTCTAACCTTAGAGAATCAGGCCTAAAAGATTCTCACTTTTGGTTGACAATCATCACCACTTGGGGGGAATGGAGAGAGTGAAATTCAGTGGAAAAACTTTCATATTTCTCCCTAAAAAGTTAAGCAAAACCCAACAGTAAACAAATAAACTCTGCCTTGTTCCTTAACTGTAAGTTTTGTCAATTAGTACATAAGTGTTTTAAAAATTGAAAGATGAGCTGAAACAGGTGTTAGAAACAAACTCTAAATAGCTTGAATTTTGCAGTAAATTCTTAGTCACTGTGTATTTTTTTTTTTTGCTTCTTTCTGTATTTTTATGAAATTACAGAAATATTTGTTTAGCTTTCTCCCTCCCCTCGAAAAAAATCAATTAAAAATTATGGTCATGAAAACATTAAAATAAGACTGAATAGATGAAGCCTGTAAATGCCACTTTACTTGTGTGCCTCCAAAAAAACCTCATTTGTAACACTGATGAGAGAGAATCCCAGGTAAAGTCCCTGAGAAAAATATACCATGCCTAAAGTGAAATCAACCCAGTTTTGCAGACCTTATTTTTAAAAGCTATTTCAGGTGCAGATTTATCCCTTCAAGTGTTAGAAGAAGAGATTTGCCCCAAATTTACAGGCTGAAATTGGATGCAAACTTTCCCCACCATTTTAGACAGCCAGTCAGCATATCCAGGGAAATAGGCATCAACCACAACTTTCAGACTCACAGTTTGCCCTAACCCATCTCCACCATACAGAGACAATTGAGACACCAATATCTGAGAATGTCCTAAACAGTTTGCTAGTGAGACTTTATCACAAAAAAAAGGAGCTTTCTATTGATCTGTTGGGGAATAGCACACTAGGTCAAACTCTTCACAGGGACTGAACTACAGTCCTCCTGAAACCTCACGTGCATATCCAAGAAGATAACTACAGACACAGCAGTTATTTTCTATATTAAAACATAATGAAAGTTTACTAGTTACAGATGGGACTTTGATTCTTTTGAAGCTGAGGGACCATTGTTTTGCAGCTATGGCTGCTGTTATCTGCTATGTTTATTCCACTTGAAAATCTCTGACCTCTGCATTCCCTGTGTCATAGAAAGAACAAAGCAGTGAAAATTGATTAATAAAAGTCTATGACTCTACTAGCAAAGCAGCTACGACCATTGGGAATTTGAGTTGAAAAGTATGTCCTCTGAGACTAAACACCTCTTCCTTCTAGTCTTCTGACTAGAAAGTTCCCACAGAAACCTGCTCCTCTCTCCCTCCACTAAGTAAATTCACTTGGCCAGCTGGTATCAAAACTGTATTTCCACCCCTCCTGCAATAGGACGATAAAGTTAAGGGAGCGTTATAATGCCTTTATAACATAAAAACCAGTGGTGAATCTGAACCACCTGAGTTCTGCCTCTGCAGGACAGTGACAAATGTCCTCTTGAAGTGCAAAGATCAAGTGCTGGGAGAGCAAGGTCAGATGCTTTACATGACATCTAACGTGACTGTCATTTCTCAGGCTCGGTAGCAGAAGGAAATGTGGCGACAGGATGAACCAATCACTAAGGTACCATGTCTGGCATTTAAATAGGGTGCAGTAATTCCAGCAGTGCCAAATGATTAGAGATCTAATTGCCATTGTCTAATGAATTCCTCTGTGGTGTGGTGTGTATGTTCAAAAAAACATGAAGCTGAATCTGGCAAGGAATTCTCACTAAAAATGGACTTTAAAAAGATTAAATTCTGGTTTTCTACTCCTAAATGGTCTCCTGAATTAATAAAAGGTTCCATATGGGCATATCCATAAATAATGAATGACTGTTTTGCTGTTTTATTGGGAATTACCTTTCTATACATTGCAACATTTGGCTCTAGGGAAATACTGCTGTCTGTATTAAATGCTCTTCCAAGATCATGAGAATTGTACAATCCAATTTTTTGCCTTAAAAATCATTATCAACTTCTTTTCTCTGAAGACTGTATCATCTTATAATTGTTTCAATGTACTAGTGACAGATATAGGATATAAAAGCATTGATTAAAGAAGTAGAAAATATGATTTACTAGGAGACCAAAGACCTCCATGTATTTCAGGTAAGGTGACTTGATCACACCCTCTGAGCACCTCTAGGGGAACAGAAATTAGTTGACAGATTGCTATTCAATTGATTTAGAGCAAACCATTACCCCATCCAGTGGTCTCACATAACAAGTATGACTTGGGTAAACTCATCTACAAAATTAGATGTCCCTTTTTAAAATGAGATAGTAGCTAACCAGTCACACAATTCCCAAATGTTGTCATGACCTTTCTGCTGCTGGCAACGTCTAAATACAGAAGGAATTTTTAGCTTCTAGAAGAAAAAAGTATGTCCTGTTTCAAAGAAATACAAAGTCAAGGAGCCCCATGGCCTGTGTAACACCAAGGAATCCCTCAAGCTGCAGCACAGTGATTGCCATCTGCACATGTAACCCAAACACTGTCACTTGGATTTGGATTTTGACACTGACCTGTGACCCCTCCCCTCACAAAGCAAATGTTTTCTCCAAAATCATGATTTTGATTCATTCCTGTTCCTGAAACCTTAAAAAATCATGCAGATAAGTAGAAACCTCATCAGCTGAACATCTGCTGATATGGAGTTTTAGCTGCCACTGAAGTCCTCCTTTTTTTCATGAATGGGGAGGTCTTCTAAGTGCCTCTCCATGTCACTTTCTGATCTCCTCCTAAAGGTCAGATCAAAGTGAACAAATGTAGGCAGATAAAGTTGAAAGTGAAGGGGTCTGAGCTTTTTTCAGATTGTGTGATTGACAGCTAAGGCCTTGCTCAGTGACAGTGTCACTTGAGAGACCCTACACTTTTTTTCCCAGGTTTTCTGCAGTCTCTGGTGTCACGAGGGGACAGCCCCCTGTGGTAATGCCAGGCTCCTCACTGTCAGGGGGCTAAGACCTGGACTAATTCATTGCGGTGCAGTTTAATTAAACTGCACCGGAGTTGTTTCCCTGGTAAAATAAGTGTGGGAAGAGAATGTGTGTCAAAAGAGACATGCCTCTTACTGTGTGTGCTTTATTGTTACACCACAGCTAATATATTGTGGGAATTCCCATGGAGTCAATGATAAACTATATTATCAAGCTCCATAAAATAGGCATTCTACTAGTGAGGGTTACTGTAGCCCACAATTCCATTAATCCTCCTAATTTATTATATTATAGCTGTATGTGAGGTCTCATAAATTTATTATAACCCTTTCATCTTGATAAAAATGCTTGTTTCTCCTCTCAAATAAAAACCCTTATTATTTGTTGTGTCTGTCTCTAAAAAATAAATGTATCAGCCACTTGCAAGAAAATATGATTATTGGCTGAGAAATGTAAACTGCACTTGACATGTCTTCTGCCATAAAATTAAAGAATTTTATTAAACCTTGCTTTCTGAGTACAAAACCCAGTATATGAAGGCCCATTGAATTTTTATTTGCTTTTGGTTTAGTGCATTGCATTCTCTTTTATTTATATATATATATCTCTTTACAAGGTTTTTTAATTTAAAGCCACAAAACCTACATCTGTCAGCTTTGCCTTTTATGAAGAAGGCAATTTTTGAGACTCAACATTACACGTCTCTTGGAAACTGACCTGAGTGGCAAATAAAATAATTCCCATTTTTAGGGCATTTTGTAAGTAAAATATTTGATGGTAGGTTACATTGCAGTAACCTATACTGAACGATTTGATGCATGCCAGTATGTGCTATGTTAGGTAAGTCTATAGAACAAAAATAGCAAACCTTTCCCCTAGGTTTTGCATCCCTGAAGGGAATGCAAAGTGGCCTCCATCTTTCACTGGGACTTAATGGATGTGGCAGAAGCTTGCTTCAGCCATGGTCTAAAGAGAGGAAGTCCTCTATCATGGCTCAAAGCAAAATATGAAGGTGATCTTGATTTAGTGGAGTCTCACAACAAGTGACACCAGGTTGGTTGGGGAACACAGAAAAGACGATGGCTATTCAGCTGAAGGGCCCCTCTAGGCCAGTGTCTCCAATGGTGGCCAAAAGCAGGTGCCTGACTGAGAAAAGGACAAAGTATGTGGCACTTTCCCCAGCTACTATCTCAGACTGCTTTCAGCTCAGAAAGTTTCTCTAGAGTGAGATGGTTTGTCTTATTCACTAATCCTCCATGGATCTATCTTCCTCTGCTCTCCTCTTGAACCTATGTTACCTTCTTCAAGTACATAATATCCTTTGGCAAGATGTTCCACGGAGCTACACGCTGGGGTGAAGAAAGCATCTCCTTACATTCATTTTGACCCTGATTCTTCCTCACATGATCTAGCAGCCTTGGATTTTGTATCAGATGAACATCCCTGTCCATTCTCTCCATGTTGCTCCTTATTTTGTTAATCTCTGTTATCCTCCTGCTAAATCCTGTCTGTTGCAAGCTGAAGCATCCAAGCCTGATCAGTCATTCCTTGTGCAGAAGCCACTACTTGGACACCTACATTTTAAGAACAGCATTTCCTCACCCTCCTGTATCTTTCTTCCTCTTTGGATTATATTCCCTGTTATCCAGGTATATTACGAGCTTTATTACATGATGACCACCTATCAATCCAGCTCTCCTTGTGAGTGGTGTGCAAGAAAAATCCTTATCTGGAGAAACCAAAAATATGTCAGCTTTATCAGTAGATAATCCCTCTTCTTACACCTTGTAACAGATAAGGCTTACCAGGTTGGTCAATATTTGTGCACATATTACTGCAGTGGTGCTTTCCCCCTGCATACTCAATGCTTTGCACTGTCTTTGTTCCAAGATATGTACTGAAGGAATCTCTCCATTTGTCCTCAGCCAGATGTAAAATTTGTGTTAAAATACAAAGGAAGATAATTAATAAAGCCACTTACTGCCTGCTAAAAGCTAAGAAACTGCAGAAATGAGGGCACCTGTAGCACATAAGAGGTACTTAAATCTGGTAGGTCTTTGTGAGGAGCTTGCAGGATCAGTGCGTTAAACTGGCTTAGACTACTGCAGCAGGTCCCAGGCTTTCTGCCATAGTGGTCAGGAATAAGCTGAAGATTACATCACTCAAAACACTGGGAGACAGTGCTCTTAGTAGTTCTTAATGCTGGAAATACCTACCACCTGAGGTACAGCCCACAGCGTTCACTATCAGCAAATACAGTCCCAAAATCTGGTTCCAAATCCCAATGAAAAGGTTTGAAACACAAGGAAATGATGCCAAAATTCTATTGAATAGCAGATTTCCAATACTCAAAACAAGGTGATCTAAATGAATCAACCAAAATGTAAATCTCCACTCGGCCACGTTGCAACAAAACTAGCACATCACATGTATCTATACATTGCAAAAAGCTGCTAGGGTTAAAGGTTACTTTTAAATATAAACCGAAAGGCTGATGAAAAATTTTTGAAAGGCTGTGATATCCATTTAAAAGAGGAACAGGGAGGAAGAGTGAGAAGGCTAAGAAATACTCTAGGCAGAAACACTAATGTGAAAGAGGATTCAGTGTTACCTCAAAGGTAACAGGTTCTGTTTCAATACCATTTTCTGTTCCAAGCTAAAAAAAGTCACTTGGTCGATTATTACTCCAAGAAAAGTGAAGCTGTTGTTAGAAGTGTCTGATGTGGTGTAATTAACTGCTGAACATGAAGCAAATTATTTCACTGGGAACCTGGGAGGAAAAAGAGTAATATTTTCCTAACAGCCTGAAAAATAAAAACTGGCAGGTATTTCCTAAGCATGCCTGTGCCAAGATCCTTGGGGAGGAACAGGGTAGATTTAAAACTGCACTGAGATTGTACCATCACAAGCCTGGGTAATTAGTGAGGACAGAAACAATGCTACGAGAACAATACCTATTATACATGCTGGTTCTTACCCTGGCTGTGTGTATGAGGAGTGGAAGGTGAAAAAAAGCTCCTAGTATCCAAACCAGTTGATACACTTTGTCATCAAGAGGGGAAAAAAACCAACCCTCCTCTGGACTTGAATATGGCATTTTATCCCATTTATCCTTTTAGCATGAGCACAGAATGATAGGGGTTAAAAGAGACCTCAGAGGATCAGCTAGTCCAACCCCCTACCAAAGCAAGTTCACCTAGATCAGGTTGCACAGGTGGGTTTTGAAAGTCCAGAGAAGGAGACTCTACAGCCTCTCTGGGCAGCCTGTTCCAGTGCTCCATTGCCCTCAAATAAAGATTTTTTTCTTTATGTTTAGGTGGAATTAATTTCCTGTGTTCTAGTTTGTGCCCATTGCCCCTTGTCCTATCACTGAGCATCACTGAAAACAGACTGACCCCATCCTCCTGACATCCACCCATTAAGTATTGATAAACATTGATAAGATTCCCCCCTCAGTCTTCTCTTCTCTTCTCTAGGCTAAACAGACCAAGTTCTCAGCCTTTCCCCATAAGAGAGATGTTCAAGTCCCCTAATCTTTTTTTAACCCTTTTCTGCACCCTGGGGAACTGGGGAGCCCAGAAGTGGACAGAGAACTCCAGATGTGGCCTCACTATGGCAGAGCAGAGGGAGAGGAGAACCTCCTTTGGCCTCCTGGTCACTCTCTATGTAATGCACCCCAGGATACCATTGGCCTTCTTGCCCATGAGAGCACACTGCTGGCTCGTAGTTAACTTGCTATCTGCAAAAACTCCCAGGTCCTTCTCTGCAGAGCTTCTTTGCAGCAGGTCAACTCCTAATCTGCACTGATGGATAGTTAGTCCTCCCCAAGAGCAGAACATGTCCCCACACATGCCCTTGTTGGACTTCATGAGGTTCCTCTCTGCCCAGCTCTCCAGTCTGTCCAGCTCTTGCTGAGTGGCAGCACAGCCTTCTGATGTGTCAGCCAGTCCTCCCAGTTTTGTATCATCAGCAAACTTGCTGAGGGTACACTGTGCCCCTTCATCTAGGTCATTGATGAAGATGTTGAACAAGACTGGACCTAGTACTGACCCCTGGGGAACACCATTAGATGCAGGCCTCCAGATGGGCTCTGCAGTCCTGAGCACAACCTTCTGAGCTCTGTCATTCAGCCAATTCTCAATCCGTCTCACTGTCCACTTATCTGACCCACACTTCCTAAGCTTGCCTCTGAGGATGTTATGGGAGACAGCATCAAAAGCCTTGCTAAAGTCCAGGTAGACAACATCCACTGCTCTCCCCTCATCTACCCAGCTAGCCACACCATCCCAGAAGGCTATCAGATTGGTCAAGTGTGATTTCCCCTTGGTGAATCCATGCTGACTACTCCTGATAATCATCTTTTCCTCTGCATGCTTAGAGATGACCTCCAGAATGAGCTGTCTCATCACCTTTCCAGGGATGGAGGTGAAGCTGACTAGCCTGTAATTTCCTGGGTCCTCCTTCTTGCCCTTTTGAAGACTGGAGTGGCATTGATTTCCCTTCAACCCTCAAGTACCTCTCCTGCTCTCCATGACCTTTCAAGAATGATGGAGAGTGGCTTAGCAATAACATCAGTCAGCTCCCTCATCACTTGTGGGTGCATCCCCTCAAGGCCTATGGATTTGTGAGCGTCCAGCTTGCCTAGATGATCTCTAACCCAATCCTCNCTACTCCTGATAATCATCTTTTCCTCTGCATGCTTAGAGATGACCTCCAGAATGAGCTGTCTCATCACCTTTCCAGGGATGGAGGTGAAGCTGACTAGCCTGTAATTTCCTGGGTCCTCCTTCTTGCCCTTTTGAAGACTGGAGTGGCATTGATTTCCCTTCAACCCTCAAGTACCTCTCCTGCTCTCCATGACCTTTCAAGAATGATGGAGAGTGGCTTAGCAATAACATCAGTCAGCTCCCTCATCACTTGTGGGTGCATCCCCTCAAGGCCTATGGATTTGTGAGCGTCCAGCTTGCCTAGATGATCTCTAACCCAATCCTCCTCAACTAAGGGAGAGTCATCCTTCCTCCAGACTTTGTCTCTTGCCTGCAGAGACTGGCGTTCCTGAGGGCCTGTCTGAGCAGTAAAGACTGAAGCAAAGAAGGCTTTCAGTAACTCCACCTTCTCTACCCTCTGTCACCAGAGCACTCATCTAATTCAGCAGCAAGCTCACACTTTCCCCAGCCTTTCTTTTCCTACTGACATATATGCAGAAGCTGCTCTTCTTATCTTTCACAGCCTTTGCCAGATTCAGTTCCAGGAGGGCTTTACCTTTTCTCATTTCATCCCTACATACTCTGGCAATGTTCCTGTATTCCTCCCAAGTGGCCAGTACCTTTTTCCACAAACTGTAAACTTTCTTCTTCCATTTGAGTTTCTCCAGAAGCTCCTTGCTAATAAGGTCTCACTGAAAGTTGTAAATCCCTTTGCTTATTAGAACATATCCTATTATTAGTAAATTAACTTTGGAAAGTCCATGCTTAGGAAAAACATTGCCATTTCCACTTTATAAGCACCCTTAACTCTCTAAGCTTATAGGGCTCAAGAGCAGCACATTTTGTTCAAGACTAGGAATGCACCAAGATACTAATGAAATTACCTCTATTTAGGACAGTAATCCTGATCTCAAAGCTCACCTAACACCCAAATGTTTGGAAGAACTGGTTTGAATCATGCTCTGAAGGTTGACGCTGGTAAAAAAGTGAACACCAACAAAGAGGACACTTCAGGGAAACAAGCATCCCACAAGGTTCCTTCCTCTGGAAATCAAGAGGCTTCTGCTTTGAGTTTCTAACTTGGCTGAACTCAGTTGTGACATGGGAGGGTAAGAAGAGGTGGTACAGGCTAACATTAACAAATTTTATCTTGCTTTCTATTTGGAGTCTGGAAATTTAGTTAGGAAAAAAAAGATCAGAGCCTTACATGAGTTGGCAAGGAAATAGAGATTCAGGGCAGAGAGGTGTGTGGGCAGGGAAAGGGTCCAAATGTGAATTACTCTAATAAAGTTGAGAAACATTCAGTTCATATAAGGTTCTTCCATGCTTATTTGGCAGCAGTCCTGAACTGACAGCATATAGTGAGGGTTGAATATAAATAGCCTTCAATAACAGCCATGAGAAGAGGTTGTTCAGTCTTAAAACAAAATAAAAATAAAGCCATTACATTTTTTGTCTGGAAGAAAGTTCAGGGAGGAAAAAAAAGGATGAGAAAGCTGTGTTATTGGTCAAGGGAAGGAAGAAAATCTAATAGAAATATATGACACAGTTTCTCAACCTGGGGATTTTTGTTCACTATACTTCTGTGGGGACTTTGTTGAACTTTGGTTTTTTTTTCCAGTACTGCTGTAACTTGCAAGTGCTTTTGTCATGACTAATATCTAGTGACTAGATGAAATGAAAAAAAAAGTCACCCTTGCCTTCCAAATCTGTATATTACTGTGGTGGGTTGACCTTAGGTGGCTGACAGACACCCACCCAGCTGCTCTCTAACCCCCCCTTCTCAACAGAACAGGGGGAAAAGTAAGATGGAAAAATCTGTGGCTTGAGATAAAGACAAGGAGGTTGCTTCTCAGTTACCACCATGGGCAAAACAGAGTTAACTTGGAGAAAATTAATTTAATTTACTGACAATTAAAACAGACCTGGATGGTAATAAACAAATATGAAAGTAAAACACTGCCTTCTCTCCTCCCCATTTTCCCTGGCTCAACTTCACTTCTTCATTCCTGACTCCACCACCTCCCCAGCCCTACTCCTTGGGTAGCAGAGGGGGAGGGATTTGGGGAATAGTTGTCTGCTGATAACAGCCACTTCTCTGCTGTTCCTTCTTCCTCTCATTTTTCCCCTGCTCCAGCATGGGTTCTAGTTCTGCAGATAAACATGCTCCACCTTGGGCCCTCCACAGGCTACAGGGGAATCTCTGATCCAGTCTGGACCATCTCCTCCTCGTCCTTCTTTCACCTTGATTCTTACAAGGCTGTTTCTCACACTTTTTTCTCTCTTCTCTCTGCTGGGCAGTGTTTTCTCCTTTCTTAAATACATTTTCCCAGAAGCACAGCTCTGCCTTACAGTAAGTCCTTTGGAGCTGACTGGCACTGTTTGTATCCATCATGGGTCAGCCCCCTGCCACTCCCCACAGAGACCACTCCTGCTGCCCTCTCTGCTGCCAGCACCTGGGCACCTGCTCCCAAAACTCATGAAATTTTAGGGATAAAGCCATAATTTGGCCTTTTTTAAAACAAACGAACAAAACAACAGCTAAAGAAAGCAAGGGTGAGTGTATGCCAAGGGACAGAAACCCAGACACACGTGACCTCCCTCCAGCACCTCCTGCTTCTCCTGTGCTTGAGTCCTTACACTTCAAACTCCTCTTAATACATTAAAAGGGATATGTTAACACAATTACCATCAGTAACTGACCGAGGGAAAGCAATTAAAAATTACACTGCCTGCCTCCCTGCATTCAAGGGAACTTCTGCCAAAGGCTTTTTAAGCACTGCAGTCTCAGTGGGAGGAGGAAGGATTTGCTGCAGCAGCCTCTGTGCCGAATTCCCATACTCGACACAAGCACAGCCTGTCTTGTGATAACCCCAAATTCGAACGTGCTTGATGCAACCCAAGTCCCCCTAGACATAAATTTTACTTTCACATCTCCAGCCTGCCGCCAGGGCTAGTAGGAGCCTTGTGTCTCTACTGAAGTTGTCCTTCCAGGGGGTGGTGACAGCTCTCAGAAGAAAGCAGCGAGTGAAAGGGGAACATGACAGGGGGCTCTGTCTGACATGGACCTTAGCAGCATGGGAGAGGTTGCAGGGATGGTGAAGGGAATCGGCGTGGCCTGGCAGGGGACAGGCCGATCGGCATTAATTCTCACCCTCAGACAGAGCCTCCTAACCACAGCTCCAATCAGAAAGAAAAGTCTGCTTTTAAATCAGAAGGAAAGTTTCAGGGTGTTAAAAAAAAAACCACCCTCACCCAACATAAATAATGCAAACTACAATAAAGCACTATTTCAAATGGACTAAGTGCAATATATACACATAATTCTGATCAAAACTGTGACTATTAACCTCAAGTTACTCACACAGAAACCTCTTCTGCCTTGACTGTTTATGTATTTTACTGACTGAACCTCTTGTTGGTGACTGCTGAGGATTTGGAGTAAAGCAGCTAGAGACCAGAAACACCATCTGTGTGAAACAACTGAGTGTGCCTTTTAAAACCTCAGGGAAAAAAATAAGAAGTAACATGAACATTTTTTTCAGATATAAGTTTTCTATTTCTAGAACTAGGAAATAAAAAGTAAAATCTGAGACCATAGGCAGTGTTAAAGAAGTAGAAAGCTGAAGCTCAACGTTTATACCTGGATTAATTTCAGCAGCTGTGATGGATTACTCAAGTCAGAGAGCACTTTTGCTTCCACTGTAAGCTGGCTTTATCACATAGAGAATTCATCTTTGCCTAAGTGAGAAAAATGCCTGTTCACAGGTAACAGTTTAACCACCCTGTACACACACTGGAAAGAAAACAAGCAGTCAATGTAAAGACAACAGCAGGTTTTGGACAGAAGGACTTGGATTCCCTGGATATCACATTGCTCTGCCTGTTCTTGCAGGTGGAGTGGGCTGGTGGAACAGAGGCTACAGGAGGTACACACTCCCACATTTGTACCACAGGCAAAAGCTGCTGGCCAAAGAGCAGCCAGCTTTATGAACCCAGCCTGGAATCAATAAGTCTAATTGCTGTTCCTTTGTTCTTATTTTGTTGTGGATTTTGGGGGAAAAAAACAAACAAAACCCCCAAACCTAACCATCAACAAAAGAAACCAAAACACAAAACAACCTCCCCACAAAAAAACACACAAAACAATGCAGATCTAACATTCCTTGGTAAAAACTATAGTACAAAACAGTAAGTAAGAGGTTTTCTCTGTTTTAGTCTGAGAACAAGGGGGCTGGCAGTCATTTGAAAGAATAATGTCTTTCAGAGATGCCCTTGAAGAGTACTATGAATTGGCCTCTGATGACTAGTGAAGTGTGTTAAACATAGGACTAGTTCTTCTTTAAACAGTTCTTTCAATGTAATCATACAAATTTCACTAAGTTTTATGGTCAAGATAAGTTAGCCACATGCACTTATTCCATTACAAAATTCAATCAGAACAAAATAACAGTTGGCCATGGATCAAAACCACCAGTATTTTTAACACAGATTCTTAAAAAGTAATAGAAAAACCTTTCAAAAAACATATCTCACTTTCTTCATATATGGAAGCAAGCAATGAACATCTTCTGTAAGTGCAAAACACAAGCTCAGCAGGAGACACTCTTAGCACCACTGAATAAAAACTACATTAAAATATATTTCAGAGATGTAGTGGAAGTGTCTATCAGCAGTAGATTGTATTGCAAACTTAGAAAGCCAGACTGAGCCCCAGCAATACCAAGCTGGTAAGATCTGTGAAAAGTGCCAAGATAACATCTTGAGTTTGCTAGGGATATCACCTATTAGCTATCATCTTTAGCCAGCAGCTGCAATAAAACAAAATAGCTTTGCAAGGGGGGGCTTCATGAAGGTCTTTTCTGCCACAGCCAGGGCCAACACAAGAGGAGAGGTGGTAGTAGAGTTTGCACAACAGTTTGGAAACCTATGTGGAAAATAAGCAATTAAGACTAAGAAACAGCTGTTAGTCACTGGCCCTGCCATCAAGCACTTTCTGAACATGCCATTAGTGCTGTACATGTCATGTCTAGCATTCTCAACCATTCTGCTTGGCTAAAAACTTTTAGGGACAGAAATTCAACAAGGACTCCCAGAAAAAGTCAGGGTCGATCCTGAACAAAGAGGAATACTGTCTCTCAATGGCCATGCACAGAGGTTGTCACATGTGAACTAACATAAACATGCTTTACTGGAGAGGAACTAAAACACTTGCCAGCACAGACCTTCCTGAAAAAAGAAGAGCTAAGAGGAAAAAGTTATTCCAAAAAAAAAGAGGCTTACCCAGTCAAATACTCAGTCTGGATTCACCAACCTGGCCACTTTCCCTGTTTCTTAATGTACACCAAAACCAAAGTGAATTTTTATGATGTTACCAGCAAGAATTACAGGAATGGTAATTCTGAGCCTTTGTGCTCCAGGGACATACCTTTCTTTTAGAGGAGGAGGGAAAGGGCTAAATTGGTGCTCTGGCAAAACTCAGTGCAGGTAACTCCATGCTGACTACTGAATTTTTCCACCTAGAGTCAGCTGGACCCCAATGACAAGAAGAGACCAGAGTCCCTTTCAGAGGGAGCTCCAAGAAACCTCTGTCTGAATTAGTTTGTGAATCTCTATGAACTCTTCAAGGTTCTCAAGTGCATACACTGCAATATAACTGTAGAGCAGTTATTGTTAAAGGACAAATAATAATTTAGTAATGAGTTGAAGACAAAAGAACAAGTAATTGATTGTTTCCTTTATAGGTTACTTAGACTATAAAATAGAAGTTAAGGCACAAAGTATAATTCACCATTAATTTCCAGCTCAGGAGATACTAGGTATTTGCAGTACAAAGTGAATGTGGATCCCTGTTAAAGTGCAATATTTTTTCTGAATGTTTAAAGATATCAGAAAGGAAAGTGCAAAGGAGAAATGCCCCTAAAGGAAAGCCAGCTGAACTCTGCTCACGATGAAAAGAGCCTGGAATACAATGTGGTACCAGCTCTCCGAACCAATCTTTGTGCAAGGAAGTAAATGTTAAGGCTTGAAATGGGAAACTGAAAGAGGTCACTCTGCTTTTTATTGAGCTTTTCCTTCTTGTCAAACCAGTAGGTTGTGTGTTGTACTCCTTATGGGTCACTGATAGCCTATCACAAAGCCCCCTCTGTTTGGATGCTGTCCCCGAAACCCCACCAGCCAGCAGAGCAGAAACACTAAGGTGGAGATACCGTCCAAAAAAGCTTCCCAGCACAATAGCTGCTGCTGTCACTGGAGGACAATAAAGTGGATTTTATGCTGGTATGTTTTTCTCATCATATGCATGACAGAAAGTCTAATGGGCCTTGCTAGTTTCTTAGTGGCTTTTAAGGCCCTATAAAGTAGCCTACTATCAGTTTGATCTGTGTTCTCAAGATGTCTGCCTGAACATCAGAGAGCTTCAGCAGGAGCTATGTTTTCATTCCCCCAACCTGCATGGAAGAGATAAGCTAATTATCTGAGAAATTAGAGAGGGAAACTATTAGCATCACAGAAGTGAAAATGAAAGCACTATGAGAATTTATAGATGGTGAACACCTACCTATCTACTTCTCTCTAAGGTCTGGAAGGGTTTTGTTAGCATACCTTTTCTTTTCCAGAGGAAAAGAATTCCAGCCAACAGTCCCTAAGAGCAGGGACTCGTTCAATGTTGGTGGAGAAATGTTTTATCCCTCAATAGTCTTCTTCCAGGTGAATCTCCAACTTGGTGGAGTTTCAAAAGGAGACAATTTCTAGAGGATGAAAAGATTGAGCTTCAAACTTCATGATGACAGGAGCTACAGATGAAGATTTGGCTAAGTGCAAAGGGGAAGGGAAAGTGTCTCTCTTTTGATCAATACTTCATGTCTACACTGAAGTCACACTCCTCTCCCTTCTCTCTCCCTCTTGGCAGCAATGGGGTTTTTTATGTTGATTCACTTTGTGCCAACTCCTTTTGTAGGACTAATGTGCCCTCATCAGTGGCCCATATCTACTGTAATCCTCAATTCAGGAGAAAGTGCACAGCTTTCTGTATCTTCCTTTCTCCCAGTCTTGGTTATATTGGGCTGACATCAAACCTGGATCCAGAGAGACAATACTCCAAGAATAAGAGACAGATGGTTTGCATACTGTTTTTGCAGCATAAATGACACATTTCATTCTTAGAAAATAGAGAGATTGATTCTGTTTTCAGTTTTGCATGTTTTCAGTTCAGGTTTCAGTCTTGTTCCCACAACCACACCTGATAACTTATTAATGAAAAGATGCAAGTCTGAACATATGTACAGCACAACACATGCTATCATTGGCCCAGATCCTGCCAGAATCCCTCACAAATAGAAATACCTTCATGTGCAACAATTTCCCATAAATTTAGCAAAGCTTTTCATGGACTAAACCTCATACCACTTAACCATCATTAGCAGAGTCAAAATGGTGGTCTGAACAAGGCTGAAGTTTCACAGACAATAGTTAAAACTTGTCTCTGAAGTAGCACTCACAAAACTTTGCATTTTGAAATCTCTCAGGTCCAGGTTAATTTTCAAAGATCACTTCCATAGCTCACATTCATCCTATCTAAAAAGAAGGGTGAAGAAAATGTTGCACTGCAGTGACATTCATCTCACAGCAGGTTATGTTTGGACCTTACAGACAGCAGGCAAAATAGATGTCTGTGGTTAAAGAAAGTGCATCTGGAGTTGTGGAGAACAAACAGAGCCAACACGATTGACGGTGGGTTTTGGTGGAGAAAGATTAGAACAGAAACCAATTTATGCATATAGAAATATTTTAAGTTATTTAGCAACCACATGAAAAAGTAGGCAAAACAAAAGCATGCAAGTAGGGAAAATCCAATTGCATGCAAACTAATCATCCATACAGAAAGCTATGTACTGGGAGATATGAGAACATCCCTGTCTCTGCTGAACACTGCAGAAATCAAGGTTAGTGGTACCAAGGAACAGGGAGACAGGAACAGACCTTGTCCCCCTAAAATAATTTCTCTCAGAAGTGTCATTCCTAGCCCTGACCACAGTTGTCCCCAGCCAGACTTTTCTTTCTAACTGATGAGGAGATCCCTTTTGCTGTCATAACTCCTGCCACTTCTCTCTCCAGAGTTAGCTTTTCAGGAGGCTTCAGACCCCTAAGCAGCAGAGTCACTACCAGACCTGCACCAGATTCCCCCAAAAGCACTTCTTAATGACTATTCCCATGTTCCTTTCTTACTGCTAGAATGGTTCCCTCTTTGTTCCTCCCTGTCTCATCACCAAGGTATTCCCATAAATAGGTAAGGACCAAATTCATTCCCTTAAAGGAATTTAAGGGAACTGTGCTTCCAAGTACAAATAGATGTTTCTTTTCTTCCCCAGCAATTTCTCAGAAAGCCTCTGCACATAGCAGCAAAATGAATGCAAAAATCAACGTCCCATCCCTTAATGTTCCTTTAAATACTTAAAATGCCTTCCTTTAGGCATGCTATGCTTTCCCAGAGCCTGTTTCTGGAATTCCTGTTATCTTCCTGTGACCCCACTAGTGCAAGCAACTGCCTAGGGAGAAACAATGCTCCAAGAGCCAGCTCACAAACACACTGCTTTGCTACAATGGTAAATTTGACTTCAGGGTACCCAGACCACCTCTCCTTCAAGCTGAAGGGGTATATGACTGCATTTAACTCTGTTACTGTGCATAGGGCTATTCAGCTCTGGAAGCTAATTTTGCAATAACAACCCCAGTACCTCCTCTAATATTTCATAGAAAAGCCCTTGCAGCAGCTACCAGGCCTCTCTCAACAGTGTCATCAGACAGGGTGCAGGCAGAGATGCCCCCAGCAGTGGAAATGGAGAGGTGTCTCAATTTTCCCATAGTACCTAGGTCAGAAGAGATGAGGATGAATCCCAGACTGTTTTTCCTGGTGTGGCCAAGCCATTTTCAAGACAGAAAACACTTGTTGTATTACCTAAACATTTGTGTTACAGTGGTACCCAGCTCTTTCACAGACATCTGGGAACAACCTGGCTTCTGGCACTCCCCAACTCTCTCCTATGCATTGCAGTGTAAAGACAAGGGATTATGTAGCCCAATGCCCTACAATAGTCCCTTTGAAGAACATGGAAAAAAAAAAGTAGAAGCTAATAAATCTCTCTCAATACCCTCTTGAAAAGGCAAAAAGTTTTTCATCAGCTGTTAAGGAAATGCTTCTTCTGTTGACTAGTACTTGCACTAAACATATATATTTACATAAACATTTTGTATATTTACTGTTGGTTTTGAGAGACATGATACCAGTGTCACTGAGGTCAATCAAATTTTAATTGCTAAAGAATTTTTTTTTTCAGAGTCACCTGGGAATAGTTAAAACAGGATACAAGGCTTTTATTCCTGCTTGCCTTCACCAAGTGAGCTCTATTCTCTGCTGTACACACGATAGTTGCTATGCATACAGAGAGAGCCTTAACAATAGCATCCTGACATTTAAGTATTTCGCCCTCTGTGCAGGACAGCCTGTTTGTATTTTTAAGCTTGGTTCTTGGGCCAAATGCAAAGAGACCACTGTGTGACTCTCAGCTTATCTTCTGTACTCCCATCTAAAATGTTAATGCTTGGGTGTGTCAGGTATCACCTGGGGATTTAAGCAAGAGGCTTTTTTTGCAGTTAACCCAGTCCCGTGACCTGCTCTGAATTACCTTCGATTTGAAGGCAGTCTAGCTAACTGTCAAACTGCCCTTTCCATTAATTGGAATCAAATTCTCCCAAAATGTGGGTGCACAATAATTCTTATTTTGCCTCCTTAATGGCTCTACAAATACTCTGTTACACCTTCAAGCAAAGGTGCCAGTGAGACACAAGTGGAGAAGGTTGTTTTGTTGTACTTGCCTTCTCATATTTGGTTTTCCTTGCTGAATGTTTTTAAAGCATCAGCATTTAGTTATCCTGGCAGTCATCTATACAGAGGTTACTGCCTCCTGGTAAAAGTGCTTTCTCATCCTTAAGAGAAACAGCTCATTCATCATGGCTTTCTGTTTTACCTATATTATGATCAAACTCACTTTTATCCATCTTTCAGTATCTGAAAAAGGAGGGTTATAGGCATGATCTCTGTCTCATTTCTCCTCAGTATTTATTGCAAGGTTGTTATCCAATCTGTATGCAAAGAGTGGTGATCCTGGTCACCAAACAGGCACTTTTCTTGTTTGTGGGCTAAATAAAACCGTATACATGCTCCTGGTCAAAGGCTGCAACGGGATTTTGTATTGATGCGATCCACAAGGCAACTGAGCAGCTAATAGAAGAAAACTGTCTTTATAGCTAATTGTATAAAATGGCATAGGCACTGGCTGAAGTATCAGCTGGATTTTAGACTCAGGCAGGTAGCTCTGGGGGACTTTTCCAAAGGGATTACTGCTCCAGTGTCACTGTGAGCCAGGCTCATCCCATCTTGGGTTGCTCCACGCTGCTGCTGTGTTAGCCCACAGAAAGCACAGGCAAATGCGACTGCACCGATGTGACCTCCTGCAGCGCCCTACAGTATCCACTGGGTCAACTCTGCCACTACAGCCAGGATCAGCTTCTCTTGCAAGTTAGGTTACCCCATCACTCTGCAGCAATGACTCCTTAGTTCTAGCCACAAACAATTGCACTGTGAAGAATAGGCAGTAAGGGGATGTTCTAAGAAGCTGTATTTCAGAAAAAAGGTATTTGATGCCACATCAGTGCTGGTTACTTTCAACAGTTTACCACATTATAACTGGTTTATAAATCCTTACTTATGCTAGGAATAAATAGCAAATGAAAAAGGACCACCAACTAGAATTGTGCCTGGAGAGCTGGTTTGTGGCTAGTCTCCACACTTCACTATACCTGTTGGTTTTGTCACTTCCATAATTAGACTATCAGAGACACATGACATGTATCCCATCTCCTTCTTCTGCAGGATGACTTGCCCACTTAAAGGTAGATAGATAGGTAGATAGATATTGTGAGTCTTATTTCCACAACTGATGCAGAAACAAAGGCTTTACAACAGAATCACTTATGCTGACCTAGGGCACCCCTGGACATGTTTGTACACAACAATTGTTATCATTTTGCCACTCTGATCATTTCTTGAGGACTTGTGCCTTTTGCTTACTGCCCTCTAGGTTTTAGAAGAAACAGACTACTGGTTATAGTTAAGATATACATTAAATCTAACTGTTGGTAAATGAACAACACCTCTTGAAAATCTTGCTAGGAATTGTCCCCTAGGGTATTTCCTTTGGGAAAACCTAACTTCATTGTTGTGATTTAAAGGTTCTGTCTGGTTCTTTTAAATATTCCTTTGACGTCGTATTGCTCTGCTTGTAATGGATTGTTATTGCCCTATATTGAGTTTGCAGAGTGAAGGTAAATCTTTTGTGATGTGATTGTGCTAGCCCAAACTCAATATTGTTCAGAGGTCCTTTATAACTCTCTGCTTTCACCACAACAAGCGGGACAAATTTTCATTTTTACTCTTTTAGATTTTTAATCTCTGGTCTGAAACTCTAAGGGACTGCATTTACAGGCAGTGTCTAGTGCACTTTTCATGAACTGAAAACTCAAATGCCATGGTGGGACCACTGCTATTTGCCTTTCTCTCTGCCACAGATCTACAAAATATATAGGCATGGAAAGAGAAGGATAGAGAGACCACATGCATGTCCTGGCATCCTATGGTAGTATTCCTAATACTGTAGAAAACAAAAAAGGTTCCAGTCCTGACATCAAGAATGTCATGGTAATTCTTGCTTTAGAAATGCATAATGTGTATATTTTCTTATACTACCTCAAGCCTAATTCCTTATATTGATACTTCAGGTATGGTAACTAGCTACATATCACAAAAGACTAGTTGACAGAGGTAATGAGCAAATGGCAATCAATACACTTTACAATACATAGCTATGTTTTTCCTATAATGCATTTATACATCCAAACACATATAAACACACATACAGTGGAAAAGTTGCCTGTTTTTACATCTGCCCAAACAGTTATTTTGAGACCCTTTTCTAGATGGACAAGTGATATTTCACAAGCATGATGTCAGGTATGCAACAAGCACACAATACTGATATTTACAGGTCAGGGAATCTTTCATTTTTTGTTATGGCTCCCAAATGTCCTGAAAGCATTTGCAGCCTCCAGATATACAGGACTTTGGCACAGGTCTTGAGTTTCTTCCTAGGTTGCATGAACAGTGTCAACAAGTGCACCCACTGGGCTCCCTAGCTCCTATCTGAGATTGCCTAGGTCAGGAGGGTAGCCCTAAGACCATATCTGAAGTAGGCTTTACAATTACAATTCAACAAGTGTTCATAACAATCCCACTTCAAGGGCACCATCCCTATGCTTGCTCAAGTTCATCACACGCCATGTGTCCAAGAGACTCCCCTGCTGCCCAATCTCCTGAAAGAGGTTTAGATAAATACAAGCAAAAGTTTGGAGTCAGGTCATATTTCTTAAGTGAGGCAGTTCACACATTAAATTCCCTCTCCTCTCTCTGTAGAATATTTGGTAATGACAGTGAATGTAGGATGGGGTTTTAAAATTGTCAAGGAATAAAGAGTATTTTTGTATGAGGGTATTTTCATTTTGCATTTTGCCAGATAACTTCCAAGACAGAAAAATAAACTGTCTGCTCATGAGGAGATCTCTTTAAAAGTCAACTGTCCCCAAAGTCTTTGTGTTTCCCTAAATGCTTAAAAGAGGTCAGCCCTTTAATGTTCAGGTTTAATTTGGAAAGCCACACAGAGTGCAGAGGCAGTGTTTCTTCTGAGGAAAAAGGGAGCATTCTTTTTTTCCTCGTTTTGTATTAGCAAAAAAATATCTTTAATGCCTAAGGTTATTTAGGAAAGAGACTCAACATTTATGCAGGTTAATAAAGCAAAGCAAGAAAATAGTTTGTCACCATTGTGTAGCTCTTCTGGTTTCATTTTGGTTTTCATTTGGGATCTCTCTTTCTGTGTGTGCAGAGGTAGGATTTCATTAGAAATGCTAAAGAAAACCAACCTTAATTAGTCTGAAACACATCAGTAAACTCAAGTTTGCTGGCGCAGAGTCATGTAGTGTGAAAGGCTGATACACTGGGGTCAGTCATGGTGAGTTAGGGGTTTAGTAAGACTCCCATGAGTCTACCTCTCAAAACTATAAGCGGTCAGCAAGACAAAATAGCCTTGATCAGCATTCAAAGTCATGCTTTTCTGGACAGGATGGTTAGCTACAGTTTTCTGCCTACTAATGTTGCAACTATTCGTGGTGCCCTTTGTGTCCTGGATCTCTTATTCTAAAATGTTTGGCTCAAACCCTTTTCCCAGGTGAGTGGGCTCTGGCTTTCTGCAAGTTAAAAGTCCTTTGTGAGATGTGGCTTTGACTCAGAGAACACGATCTGCAAACATTTTATGAGACGTTTTGGGCTAAAATGCACTCCAATATTCAGGCAGACACCCCATGTAATACAGGCAGTGATGACTGGGCCCATAAAAATACCTGCATTGTACCAAACAACTTGGGGTGAACTAGTCTGAGCTTTTATTGAGACCCTCCAAACATTTAGAACACAACAAAAAGTTAGGGTTTCAGTTGCTGTTGGTTTTCTTGGGCCCTGGAGGTTTAGGGATTTTTTTGTTTTGTTGTGTTTGGGGGTTTTTTTGGGGGGGGAGGGAGTTGGGTTTTTTGTTTGGTTGGGGTTTTTTTAAACATGCTCAGCTGGAAAACTGAGACCTTGGACTTGTTGGGAATGTCTGTAGGAGAGTGGAGATTGGCACTCATCAGGAGATGAAGCCCATGGGCAGGAAAGTCCCAGGCTGGATGCAGTGAGAGTGTCTGTATTTGGCATTGGGCCACAAATGTTACAGAAAGGGATAATAATCTTGCCCAGACCAGTAACTCTGCTAGATTGAGTCCACTTCAAAAACTGGGGCTCCATTCAATGAGAACAAGGGATTTAAAACCAAAAATCTCTTGAGAGTGTAATTTCTTATTTGGCCACTTTCCTCTGGTCACAAAGCTGAAGCTGAAGATGAGAAGGTCAAGGGCAAAGATTGGTGGGCATTCACATAAATTTTGAGGCAGACACTTGGCAAAAAAAGTGGGGAAAAAAAACCCCAAACAACAAAACAACCCAGAAAAAGTTTCAGTGCTATGCTCCAAATTCTGGGTTCTGCAATTATGTAAACTGAGAGAAATTCCTGGTATCAAATGAAAAAACACAAACATTGTGAGACACAGAGCCGTATTGCACAGCATTGGCAGACCCAACTGAGATAAGCAACCACAAAAGCCCATGTGTATTCCAAACCTACCTGTTTCCTGAACAGAAAACAACAGACTCACCAATAAAGAAAAACCCTTGCACCCTCAAGAGGTTCTGCTTTCCTTAAGAAAGCAAGGGCACGTTTGGGTATTCCTGCTGACATGACTGGAGAAACCACAGAAATGATCCTAGAGAGGCTTTAGGGGGAGGTCTGTTGGATTATGGGAAACTGCCCAGATTATCGCAAGGAACACAGTAAAAGTACAAGATGCTATTGGACACAACACCTAGCACAGCCCAGCAGTGTCAGGCTCCTGAGGATGCAGGGAGAAAAAGGGGCCCCAAGGCCATTTTTGCCTATTTTTGTTGGGTTTTTATACTTCCTTATCTATGTGGAGATCTCTCTGGCTGATGTTCAGCTTTCTTTTGTAGCGATTTTATCACTACTACATAACACATTCCAAAGCATTAACAAAAGAATAAAGCTGCTGGGACAACCCAGCTGATCACCAGCCTCCAATACACTGGGCTGCCATCATCTGTCCTTTCATGGAGTGCCTTGACTGAAAGGAAGCTGGAAATAAGAGGCGAGGAGCCAGTGCCCAGTGACACTGCAGGGACCACAGGAGGAAGATCACCTAACGCATTTTGCTTTCTTATTGTTAGCTTTGTCTGATCCTGAAGTACAGGTGCTGGTAGGTGAGTTTTCCTAGGGTCACTCCCCCTCTTCACACTCTGCATTAACTCCTTTGCTGCACCATGGTGATAGCTGTCACACATTCCATGAACAGTATAGTTGGAAGTTATGCAAAAATATGACAAAGAACTTACAAAAATCTTCCGATAGTTAAGGATTTGGGATGAGAGAAGTGCACTCAAAACAAGAAAGATTATGCTGAAAAAGACTGAAAGTCTTCCTGGAGCCTGCCTCCTTTGGGTCATATGGGTGCAATAAAGCTTAGTGATTTTAAGGAAAATCGTAGCTTAATTTACACAAACTAGAATTTCTAAATTGTGCAATTATTCTTTCTGCAATGGATGGCAAAGAAATAAAATCAAGCATCACCTTTCCCTCTCTTTCAGGTCCTTTCCGCCCCTCTTCCCCAGCCTTTGTGGGCTCCGTTTTTTTCAAAGAGTTAAACTGGGTGGTTCTCAGGGGTTTGCAACAGGCATAACTATTCCTGAAAAACAATCTGATACATTCAACTGAGCAAGGCCTTGCTCTTTCCCTCTAATCTTTCAGCAGGACCCAAGGGAGGCTAAAGCTGAGATCAGTCTATTCTCCCCTCGAACTTTGATTCGCTATTAAGTTCCGCCTAATGACGATGACTTTGCCATCTCACGTTCATCAGCAGGCTATGCGCAGAACAATGCGGGTCCATTGGCGTATAGAGGGACATTGTTCCTGCATCCCAGTTGCTCTGTTTGAGCAGCATCACATGAAAATCCTCCTACACTGGAGACATGTAAAACCAGCAAGCGGTATTACTCTCCAGGGTGCCACGGTAACTCAAGTTGTAACTTGGGCGTGGGCATTTGTGTTTATGGAATCTCCTGTCGAGTTTAGGAAAACAATAACAAAACCTACAAAAGAATAATGGATAAGGAACATACAGAGGGGAGACCTCAGTGGAAAGGGAGAGGCAACTCTGTTGCGGAGGAGACTCGTGCACATTCACTGCCCAAGTGACTTTGTGATCCATGCTAAAATCCTATACCTCCATTTGTATACTGCATTTTCTGCATGGCAGAAAATGATTTTTATACCCTTTTAAATCCCTGATTTCTGTTTAGGTAACAAGCTGGCATTTTCTCTGTCACTATTAACTACTACACAGAAAGTTCACCTGCAGATTTCTATGCCATTTTACAAAAGCGCCCTGACCAGGAAGAGCCCTCATTACTCCAAAGAATAACTCAGTTTTCATAAAGGAAGAGAAGTTTCTGAGATAAACTCTTGAGAGTTTATTTCTGGCTGAGATTTCCCAAGCAGATGCATGTGCATGTGTATCTTACGCTATATCTGCAGGGTGCTGCAACCCAAGCCTCACGGGTCATGCTGTGGGACGCTGTACACACAAGGTCAGTACACACAGCACCAGTGTCCCTGGGACCATGGGGACAGTCCAGACAGGCAGGTGGCCAAAATCCTCCTCCCCACCCACATTATTCCACAAGGTACCAGCCCTACTGTATTGTAATAAGGACTGCATTGCTCAGTGCTTGTCCATCTGTCTTCTACATCTTTATTCTGCACTTCCAAAGTTAAGGGTAGGCCACCGTGGGTGCACACTGTAAGCAGTGAGAGCCGAATCTTCTATACAACTTTAGAAGACAGAAGGCAAGAAAACAACAAAAGCCTTACATTTGCTAGACTCACTTCCCTCTTCACACACTATGTAACTCTTTCACTGCCCTACTTCAGGGAGTAACGTGCTCAGTACACAAGCACTGTAAACTCTGGGGAAAAATGGACAGGCTGGAAAGCAGTAGTCCACACATAGAGCATTTTTTACGCTAGCAACAACTTGGAAACTACAAAGATTTCATGTCTTTCCATCACTCCCTCAGTTCCACATCTCTCTCAAAATAACCTCTATCTTTAACAACAAATTCAATTTAAACTAACTAGTTTAGTTGTCTATTCACTGCAGTGTATATAGCTAGCCAAACTAGGTGCTTTTTTGAGCTGGAGCCAAACGGGTTAGCTCAATTTTCACTAATCCAGCTCAGAGGATTCACTGCAAACAGGAGTTGTGTGTCCCTTGTTTCCTCTTTCTGCCTGCTTTTGTTTGTTTGTTTTTTCAATAACAAAGTGTTTTTCAAACATTTCATGTAAGATCCTGAGCCCAAAAGGGTAGTTCATTACTGAGGTAGCATAAAAAAACCCCAAAAAAACAACAAGCCAAAACAAACCAACCAACCAAAATCCTAACGCCACAAATCAAAAAGTATAAGAGATTTTTAAGTTGCTCTGCATGCACACACATCTGTTTTACTCAGGAACACAATGCCCAAAATCTTGCTAGCATCAACATTGCTTAAGGACAAAGAAATCCATTCCCCCAAGTGCAAAGCTTAATCTGATTTTTCTCACAAAGGTTATTATGAGGTTTTTCATTTGAGTCACTAGAACAAACTAATACAGGCATCAAATCAGGTACTAGCCCCAAATTTGCTGAAAATCAAATTTTAACACATTTGTGGAAGCTTACTAAACAATAATTAACAACTGGAATAACTGAACAGAAATAACTGGTGAAAATAGAACTTCATCCACAGGAATATCAACATCACTCAGTTAACTAAGGTTGAAGCTACCTGTTCATTTATGAAATGACTTAATGTAGGCTCACATTTTGTGAGGACACTGAAATTTTTCTGCATTAGAACATAAAATACTGCAACAATATGACCCTCACAAGAGAAGAGAAACTGAACTTCACAAGTTGACCTTTTTTTTTTTATTATAAGCTAAAGATCCTTTAGCCCTTTTTCTGGTTATACCAACAAAAGAACAAAGAAAGATCTAAGTACTGGCAAAGAATGTTTTAACCCATGTTCCCATCAAAGGGAAACAAATTACTCTGCCCTTATCTCTGAAAGGGGATCCAGCCTAAGAGTAACTTGGCCTCATGCAAGGATGTGCCCAGTACCAAAAAGGAGAGCTCCAGACTAACAAGGAAAACATTTGGCTTTGTGATTATTTTTATTACCTGTTACTTCCTTTTCCATACCAGACACTTGAGGTAGGATCCATTTACCCCACTGGTCACAATTTCTTTCCCTTTTTAAGACTGTGACAACCTCAGCTCACTTTGCATGTATCTGCCAGCCATTTTGAAAGGTAAGGCAGAGCCCTCCTATAGGATTATCACTTAAATTTATCACTCAGACTGTCAACCAAAGGCCAGAAGAGTGAGCACGTAAAGTGGGGAGCGTGAGAAGCAGCACTGAGAGCGATGCCTCATCAAAACCTGTCTTCAGAAGGAAAGTCCAGAGCCTCCATGGAACATCTTTGCTTCTGTAGTTGCCATTTCCATTCTCCTATTTGGTTTGAAATTTGACTGATTTCTCAGTTGATTGCTCCACAACCCTGTTTTGTACTTATGAAGTACAACTGCAGTTCTCTCAGTAACCTATGAGACCTGTGACCCAGTTACAGCAATTTAAGTTGGCTACTAGGCAGCTCTGTCAAACCAATGGATCTACAAGCGTCAAGTAGATGAGTTCCTACTTGCAATGTGGGAAGTTTCTCCTTCACATTCTCTGGGACAAATGAGTCCCACCCTTGTTCCTGGAGCACCCCAAGTTCAACCCCACAGGTTACTCCCAACACCCATTGGTGGCCTGTGATGGATTTCACATCAAAAATTAAATTCCAGTTTATCTTGCCTGAAGCAGGTTCCCTGTCATGATTTCTGCCTTGTACCACAGTAATACCTTGGTTTGCTACAAAGGAAGAAAGTGACATTTCTTTTCTACAAGTGTATAGGTAAAAGACACCTATTATAAATACAGGGATAAATGATTCCTCAACATCTAAAGCCAAGCCTCACTGTCAGCTACATCCATGCATTTACACTCAAGCCAGGGCAGGTAACAGAAATGTGAAGCCACATTACCAGCCTTAAAGAAACAATGTTCTTTTAAAGTATAGGCTACTTTTTAAAATGGTCCTTGAACAAGATATAACAGCTTTGATCAGGAATATTTCAACTATTTTATTTGCCTGTTCAGCTGCTTTTATTTTTAAGAAGTGTTTGCAATCAATAATTATTTCATAAAACAAATGTTATTTCAGATAGGAAATTTCAAATCTCCAGCTGGTCTATTAATCATAAAAATCTCAAAATCCTAAACTTTGGGTCAATTGTTCGCTGTGCAGGAGAAGCAAAAAGATTGCTGTAATATCATGTTTTCTTCCATCTTTCACTCATCTTTCAAAAGTGGGATGTGAATGGATTCTTCCCCTCTCAAAGCCTCTCCCCTTTAAATGCTTGTTGTCTCTACCACTGATCAAGTTTCTGAGAAATGACTTTATGTAAGAGATGGAGCAAGATAAAGTTGCCACATTTCGTTTTATCTTTTTGGTTGAACTATTAGGACTTAAAGTTGTGGTGACAAGACTGCTACCTGCTAATAGGCCTTGTTGCCATGGGAGTGGGCTTTTTGAAAAGAACAAGGCCTACGGCCACCAAGACCTTTTTTTGCTATTATTTCCATCCTCGGCCAACACAGAAATCCTTAGTCACAGACAGGAAAATGCAGTGTAGTATACACAGTAACACTTGCTGACAGTGAAAAACAAAAGGAGTGGAAACTAATACTGCAGAAAGCTGAATTGCATCACAGCCTACAAGCAAAAGCATTTCTCTTCTGTCAATGAAATGCTTTGTGCATCTGTACAATTCCCTCGCTCTGGGTCTCTGTGGAGATAAAAAGGAAAGAGGGCTGCCGTTGTACCAAGGAGGCATTTTGGAACCCATAGGAATTCAATTTCCTCTGGGAAAAGAAAACACCATGTGGCAAAACCAGGCAAACAAGCAAAAAGCATCTGCTGGTAGTCCACCAGCTGTGGTACCTGGCCACCACATACACCTGCAGTGGGATTAAAATCGTAGAACTGCTATGGTTGGAAAAGACCTTTGAGATCATCTAGTCCAACCATTAACCTAACGCTGCCAGGTCCACCACTAAACCATAGTACCACATCTACACATTTTTTTGAAAGCTTCCAGGGACAGAAATTCCACCAGCTCCCTTGGGAAGCCTGTGCCAATGCTTGGTATCCCTCTCAGTGAAGAAATTCTTCCTAATATTTAATCTGAACCTCCCCTGGTGCAACGCGAAGCCATTTCCTCTTGTCCTATCAGCCACACTGAGAGGATTAAGGGGATTGTTGTTTCTTTGGACAGGGAGACCTGCTTCTGCCACCTACATACTCAGAAGTGCCTTCAGTCAAATTAAAAAAGCTTAAAGTCCAGCTGGTGGTCTCCAGCCAGAAACACCCACAGAAATACAGAGACTGGGGGACAGGTTGGGAAAATCTTGTATCTTTCTGTAGGCAAACATTTCACAGCTTAATGTCTGCAACCACTTAAACCTTTAATTAAAAAGGTCTATCAGGTAAAACTCTGACTGCAAGCTGATTTTTGTGATACAGCCCATTCTATGTAGATGAAGACTGAAACTTTTCTGTAGTTCAAAGCACAGCACATCACAGACTTCTGGCAGGAGGGATGTAAATATAGTGTAGAGACTGATCAAAAGTTTACTTGTGTGACAGATGTTCACTATTATTTTCTACTCACAGCAATAAAAAAAAAAATCAGCTTCATTTATACCCAAGTATTCTTTTTGAGGAAGATAGTAATTTAGCTGCAGTCTGTGGTAAAAAACCCACACAAACATTAGAAAGCTAGAAAAGATCTCCATGTCTCCCCAGAGACAGTTATCCATGCATTTTACCCAGCCTTTATAAATACAACAAAAATTTTAAGTGTTACACTCCTCAGGAATTTCCCATATCAAAAAGGGACTCATAAAAGCACACAAATATTTTTGAAAGAATGAATCAGTAGCAAATTGTAACAGACTCATAACAAACATGCACACTCTCTCCTGAGAAGCTATCTTTCCAGGCAAAGGGTGAGAACAGAAATACACAAATTAGCATGGAAGAGTATCTTAAATTTGGCAATGCCAGGTTGCTTTCAAAACATTCTACAGGGTTTATCCAACAAAGTTTTAAATGATGGTGCACTTACTCTTCCTGTGCATTCTGAGCACAGTTCTGAAGATGGCTTGGTATTTGAAAGCAGGTGCCATAGCAAAGGAACACTTAATTTTTATTCCCCAGAACCACAAGTTAAAACCAAACTGTTTCCCAAAGAAACCATCATATAGCACACCTTTTGTAATTCTTTCCAGTAATCAATAAGACTTCTCTGAACCCTTACTCACTGTTTAATGAGTTTACAGTTGGACTCAATCTCAGGGGTCTTTTCTAGCCTAAATGATTCTGTGAATGCAATGTTTAGTCAAAAAAAGTATAAAGAAAATGAACAGGTGTTACAATGTGAAATCATTCTGATGGCCATCATAATCTAGTTTAAAAATATTCAAGCCAAAGTCTTTAAGTAAAGACAAAGCAAATCAAATAAATGAGGCTCATGAAACAGATAAATCACTCAAAACATGCTGAAGAAGAATGTATATTTTAAGGATTAGAAGATTATATAGGGAAATGAGGGCTGGAAAGTACTGGTGAGATATTCACTATCTAAGAAACATCACAGTTCTCTACTTTTCTTCTAACTACGAAAAAACCCATCAATTCATTTCCTGGAACATCTGTGCATAGTGCTAATCCTCAGATACACAATGATGTTCTCCCCACTAAAAGGACCATTTCATATTAGAAATACTTACTAATATCAACAAAATGCCAGCAGTTTTCTTGAGAGAAGCTGGGAGGTGACTAATTCTTTAATCCTAAATTACATAGACATCAATTTAATTTATGTAGGAGAAATGTCAAGTGTCCATGAGAGTGGACCTCCTGGGAAGCATTCAAAAGTATAGATGTAACGCCTATGTCTCTTCCTATTTAATCACATACATCCTTAGAAGCAGTCTTGAAACTGTGTAGGGGCATTCTCTTGATCCTCACTTTTTTCCAGGCATTTGTTTTGGAACTGCCTTAAGTTTTAGTGCTCAGTTTACACTTAGTGTCAGTCTTCTAAGGCAGTTTCACAAGGACCTGGATATAACACTTTGTAAAGTGTCAAGCAGACCTCTCTATGAATGTCACTGTAGTAAGTCCCACTGATATTTCCAGCTCTGCTCAGGTGGCTGATCGTTTATACCAGACTCTTCCTCACAGACCCCAAGCACCTCCTGTGCAAATAAACAGCTAAACAGATACACATTTCCATCTTACCTCCTGCTTCCACACCCCTACAAGCACGTGTTTTTACACTGACTTTTTTCTTTTCTCTGAGGGGATGGTATACTGGGGGGAAGGACAAATAAAAAGCCATGGTCTTTAAATTTGATTTGAAGGTGGTGAGTTTTGTGGTGGTTTTGATCTCCTCCAGGCATTCCATAATCATGGGCCAAGTTGCCTAGAGATCTTTGTCTCCCACACTTCCAAGTCTCTCTGTTGTGGCTGACAGATCCATTGTTTTGGAAGCATGTAGCTGTCATGGGAGGTCATGATCTCCCAGGCGTGAGGCAGTTCCTTCCCTACTTTGGGTTGGGCTTTGAAGATAAAAATGGCAAATTTGAACTTGGGCATGAGCACATTTGATAGAGAGCCTTCCCTTTTGCTCCTTAAAAACTTGTTCCAGTAGGCAGTGGGCATTGCAACAGCAAACCAGAGATTATGTTGATTATTACTAACATTATGGTTTAACAGCCACAGTCAGTAAGGTCAGGGCCCACAGCGCCTGGGATAGCACAAACATATAGTAAGTGGCAATCACTTGGCCAAAGCACTTGTATTTGACCTTTATATTCCCTCTGTTGCATCCCCTAACTTGTCACCAAAAAATGTCTGCAATGACATGAGTGTCATGTCAATGTGATACCACCTTATAAATCTAATCCAAGGATGAAAACTGGAATTTCCTGAAAGTGGATCCCATGCAAACCATTCAGAATTGTAGATGTGAGGCTCATGCCTGCTCCTACACAATCAAATTTTTAAAAATTATAAAACATGTGTTTCTATTATTACATCCCAGAGTGGACTCTGTCTTCCTATGTTGTATCTGTAACATATACCATTTCAGAGCATATTACCTCCTTCTGCAGAGGGGAGGTATCATAAACATAAATACAGGCAACATTTGCCACCACTAAGCTAACAGGCACATGCTCAGCTGTTCCCAGTGGATCCCTTCCTTATGGTTTTCTCAGGAACCAACCCTGCTGCTTGTGGTGCAACTTCAATTATTATTTTTTTTCCTTCCTACGCTGATGCTCTGTCATCTAGGGGTACCAGCAGAGTGGATTAGAGCTGCCTGTCAGCTCTCTCTGCCTGTGCGAGCTCACAGAATAGACTGGGCTCACGGCGTGCTGGCCCCGCTCCTGCTCCTCTTGGCAGAGACATAAGCTCTGCTTTCTGGCAGTGCTTCCCCCTGGCACACGACAGATGTGGGGCTGCCCTTGCCCTGGTGCAGCTGGGTAGCCTAACAACAGGACTGGCTGGGTGCTCATCCAGCTTTTTCTGCTGTTATACTGGAAGAGGAATGAAGCATGTTTATAGCAGTGTGTCAGTGCATAGGAAGGAGTGAATGGCACAATCACACTGAAGTAAAACAGAGTTAAAAAACCAAGCAAACAACAAACACAAGTTCTACAAGGTTTAAGAACACCTTTAAAATCAACAAAGTTACGTTGGTTCTTAAACTGGTTACTGCTGCCTGCACCAAACATCACACATCCTCCTGCTCCCCAGCCCATGTCAGCAGCTTGGGCTTCACTGCATGCTAACCCTTGGCCAGATAACCAGAGAGCCAGGACTGGAAAAAAGCAAGCTGCAAATGGAAGCATTTGTGCTCCAGCCTGCTCTGAGCCACCTGAAGGAAGCCACGAGTCAATCCCTCTGCTGACCACTGTCACATGTGAAAGCTGCTGGATCCCTGCATTCAAAACAGACTCACCCATTCTGCACACTCTTATTTTGAGGGCCATAACTATACACATTAACCAGCCAATGCTGCCTAAAATGCAGAGTATTGCTGGAAAGGCAAACCACTGCTGGCCTGTTACACTCATGGGCAGACCCCATCCTTGATGGGGAGCAGGAGTGCCATGCTTGGAGCTGTACAGGGGACTGGCAGTCACCTAACATGTGCCACTACAGCCACACAGCATGCCTACAACAGCCCTGCACTGGAGAGGGGCTTTGGGACAGAGCTGACCAGTAGAAACCCTCTGTATCCTCAAGTGTTCCCTGAACTGCAGCATACAAAGGTCAAATTCTCCTTGGTCAGGTAGTGCTGCTGCATTACAAAATATTATAGCAGGTAAACAGAGTCATCCTGGGGGTCACTTTGAGCGAATTGGGAGGAAAAACTTTAGTGGTATTGTTCATCCCTTGTACACTTGAACTTGTTTTATTTAGCTAAGCTGCCAGTCACTACTTATTCACATGGTCTATAAAATCCATAAGTTGCCATTTAAAAATGTGTTGTTAATCATACCAAAACTGGAACAAACAAGGCACTGCATCACTCATCCTCACCAAGATGATGCACTTGGCAGATGCTGCAGGTAGTGGTAATTCAAAGTGCTGAAAGAAGGCTTAGCAAGTCAACAGAATCCTCCCAGGAGGTACACTTGCTAAGCTTTTCAAGATGCACACTAGTTCTTTAAAGGGGGTAGGTTCTGTGGTGCTTCCCTTTCCTCAAATGCATTTCTGCACAGAGGGAGTTACTTTCATTGAAGTTCAGAACAGCCTTTTGCTCTCCTTGATCAAGGTTTGCAGGTCAGTATGCTTGAGATGGGACAGCTGCACCACAGGTGAAACATGAACCAGAAATCCAGACTGAACACCAGTCAGTATGGTGGAGCAGAATATTTTGGCTTAGGAATAAATGTTGTGGGTTTAGATTCTAATTTGCCAAAATGTCAAAAAAGTACTAGGGAAAGTATTAATGAAAACATGAAACCTTAAAAAAAAACCCAACACCTTAGTTTTTCTTGTCAAGAGAAGGCCTAGCTTTGCTTGTGTCAGTGTCTATCAGGCATGGATGGCACAACTTGTCTGCATTTTTTCTGCTTATACAGAACAGGAGCATTAGTACTTCCAAATACAGTAAGAAAGAAATGTTAGCAAAAAATTAATTGCTTACAAAGCTGAATTACTTATTGCAAAAATTATCATCCCTATTAGCAATGTTATAATTTCTTTTTATTTTAGCTACATTAAGTGATTCTATTTCTTAGGTTAATAAAAAAGGATTAGTACTGAATTTTGGACTTTAAAAATTAAAATTCATGTATTATTCAAGTCATTAATTACTTGCTGAGTAACACTCCTTGGAAGCTACTCTATTGCATTATCATTGTTTCTATTTTATACTTACACATTCTCATGCTGTTTTATGGCATAAGCTCCTCTGAATATGAGGCAGCTTCAGGTATCTCAGGGTCCAGAGTTTTCCAGGTATGGAACAAGACAGGAATTATCATCCAACATGGAAAGGGACCCTGAACACCAGGGAAAGATCCATGTATTGGTGGTTGAAGGGCATGGGGTAACTGGTGAAGTGGGGAAAAGAAACCTGATGCAGAGGAGATGATGCCTTTTGTAATATCCTCATGTGTGAACAAAGGAACAGGGGCAGCAGGGAGAGCTCTCAGCTACAGCTTCGAGTGACCCACTTGCTCTGGCAGGTCCTGAATTTGTTGACCTTCAGCATCTAATTCAAATGTTAACTAAACATTTGGACTGAAGAGCTTTGTCTTTTGAATTTTTATTTTGTCAGTTTATTGGATTCAGTTTCTTTAGGTTTATAACAGGAGTACCTCTGAAGACCAAAACTAACAGGCTGCAGTGCAGAAATGAAACATGAAAAAATAACTTCTTCAGAGTACAGATTGGGAAAAGGGAGTCTTGAGCATTGTGGGACAGGAAAATGCAGAAGAAAGTAGCTTAAATGTCCAGCATGATAGCTCTATTTTGTTATATCAGCAAACAGCTCTAAGTCTCTGCTTTAGTTTAATCTATGTTAAATGCAAAAATAATGTTCATAAGTAAAGTGAAAACATGCCAATTCTTTGAGAAGCAGGCTGGGATGAGAGGAAATGAGCTCACCTGAGAAAGTACAGCAAAGAGCTTCAGAAAAAAAGAGACAAAAGAGGGAAAAACCCCCAGTAGAGAGGGGCCAGGAGAGGTCTGCCAGAAGGACTGATATTCTGAACATCTGCCTTTTCAGTTGTTGATATCTTTTCTCTATCTTCCAGTTTTATTAAACATTCTTTTACAGCCAAAAGCACTTTGGGACTTTTTCATCCCTAAAACTCAAAGCAGACAAAACACTTTCTCCTTTTAAATGAAGGGGAAAGTGATGCACAGGTGCAGTCATTTGTTCAAGGTCCCCCATGGAAGTCACTGACAAAGTCAATTAACATCTTGTCCACTCAACTACAGTGTCCTGCAGAGAAGGCCCTTCTATGTGGGGTGGGTCAAATTCATTGCACAAGCCATACCCACAGACACTTTATTCCTTCAAAAGATGGATACAGCACAGAGAACTGTTTATTGCCAAGTATTCCAAAACTTTACCCTAGCTCTGAGCTTCATCTTGTGCCAGTGTTTGGCCATCATATGTTACATTTATGTAGATGTATGTATCTCTCCATAAAATATACTGATGATGCAATATTTCCATTGTTAAGCTGTCAGTGAAACGCTGACCTTTGCTCCTTCCAAAACAAACTTTCCTGTCAATCAAAATCTGGTTATACACAGATATGACATTAGACCTACAAATAACAATCTTGTTGATGGACAGCTCATCTGCAATTACTCTTTTTAAATTGCCCAGATTTTAAAGCCTTGAACAGCTAACTAACCACACTCCCCTCTAACCTGAGGGCTATACTTGAAAAAAATACAATTAGAAGTCACAGAGGCTGTAATATTCCCAAAGCAAACAAACAAGCTGGAGGGTTGTAAGCATCTGAGGCTACATCTGAAAAGCAAGGGAAAGAGAGAAAAAGCACAGGAAAACAGCTGAAGGTCTGATAAATCTTCCCCTCACCTCCAGGGGGGCTATGTTTCAAACTGGGAATTTTTTAGCACATTACTTTTGGTAACTCCCAGTTCAGGGGGAAAGAAAAAAAAAAAGAAAGGGACAAAACACAGTAAAATTTAGATTTAAAAAAATAACTGATTTCTACACCAAGAGAGTCAGTGACAAAAATTAAAGTCACATTGGAATTAATACAACTTCCATCAGCTTGATGCAGTCACTCTCTAGGAAACCTTACACCTTTTTTTAAATCATAAAAGTAGCAGCAAGGAGTTAGCACCACTGGTTAACATGCACTTGCCGCATAGCTTAGTGTGTGGTTCCAGACAAATTCCTGGGTTTCAGGTCACAGGTTTACTTAGGTTGGAAGGGACAGAAAAAGATGTCCAGTCCAACCTACTGCTCAGATCAGGGCCAGCTAGGAGATCAGATCAGGTTACTTAGGGGTTTATCCTGTCAAATCTGGAAAACCTATTCATTTTGACTGAAAATTATCTCATTACTAGAGTACATCCACGGAGCATGACTTCCAAAGAACTCTGCTTCTCCTACCTTTTATCTGATAAGGACACCAGCAATTACTGTGATAGAGAGGAGGGAAAAGATGTTCATCCACCACAATAAATTGGAAAGGATACACTTGTTTGAGCCAATCACTACAGCTTCCAAACAGACACCTGGCTGTGTTTTGTGCCATTTTGCTGTCTCTGCTGCCAGGAGGGCATCAAAGAGGCTTATCTGTTTCCTGCTATACCATTCATATGCTCTTACCCTCCTTATAACTAGAAAGTCCCCCCAGCAGCCATTCAAGCTTTGCATCTTACTTTAAAAGCTCCAGCGAAGCAAAACCGTGGAGGAGTGCAGAACCACAGGGGTCCATGCAGCAGAACCCATTCATGCCACAGTTCCCCAGCATCCAAAACTCACCCACCTCCTGCTTGCTCCTGCCCAGCAAACAGATCCTGGCCTCTCCTGTGCATCAGACTCAAAGAAAACTACAGAAGAATAGTATTGCTGCCAATTTAGTACACTGAAAAGGCTTTGAAGAAGAGCACTAAACATCAGAGGTGAGTGAAACACTTTGCTGCTGGTATCTACAGGAGCTTTTCATCATCACTGTTTTAGTTATGCCCTAGCCAACAGGACTATATTAAGGAGAATAATTCTTTAAAGACAACACAGTGGAAAAGGCCCAACTCCTACATGTGTCAGATGCTGAAGGATGCAAAAGCACCACATTTATTGAGCACCCTGTTGGACACTCAAACCAGTATAATTCACATGTGCCAAGACCATTTAACCCTTGCAGGATCCTTTGGAGTGCTGAGGATTTCCTTAGTGTGCACTGGGATTAGGAAGTGGATTATTTCCAAGAGGCCACAGTGTAGCTTTCCATTCTCTTTTTGCTTTCTCCTTCTCACATACACTCTCTTCACTCTAACTGCAGCCCATGCTATGGGAAGTCAAAGCTTTAGAAGACAGAATATGACTTGCTGATTTGCTTTCCTCCTGCTTCCATCGGATATGCGAAGATAAACAATTTTTTCTGTGCTAAAGAGACTTCTCTAGGCATACAGGAAAGACAACACCCCTCAGCTTTACATGGGAAGAATGAATGTCCTTGAAGTCTTCAAAGAATGAAGGATTTGGTTTTGGGGGAAGACTGTGAAACTAAACCATCTTGCACTGCAGGAACTTATTCATTGCTGAGTACCAAGGTATCACCAACCTTGGTCAAAATCTGAAGTGCAATGCCTGGAAATTGTCTCAACTTTTAACTTGACAGTCACTTTGTGATGACTTTGTGGATCTGCTAAGAAACTGGATTTGGGGACAGCCATTGTTATACTAATGCAGTTTTTGTTGTACAAAGTACTGTAGAGTTGAAAAGTGCTGAGTGATCTTTGACATTACCAGATCCATCCCTAGTTCTGTACAAGGCAATAAAAACATGTTCCTTCAACTACAACAGGAGCAGACTCAGGTACAGCCAGGTGGCTTGGAGGACTGATTTCCCCAAACCTACTCCAGATGCTTAGCCACAGGGCTCCTCCATTCACACCTCCTGCCTTTCTGCAAAGCTTTCCTCAGAAAAAAACAAAATAATCATATCTCAGAGAAAATATACATTATTCATCAAGGACACATCACAAGACCCTAGGAGTCAAGGATTCTGTAATTTAGGAGAAGGCAATAGAAGGGGGATTGAAAATGGAATCAAGAAATAAGCAAGCATTATGTTATTCTTCATTTAGTTATGATAGTGCTGCAGAAACACTACTGCAAGCAGCAGTATTTTGGTGTAACTTCAGAGAATATTCATTTTTACTAAACCAAAATTTTGAATTACTGTAAGTTTCTAATGAGAATTAGGATCTATACCCCACCAGGAAACCCAAACAAAAAAAGCTGAACCCACAGAACATCATGCCAGAAATATTAGAGTCAAAGTGTTGTTGTTTTTATGGGTGTCACTTTCAGATTTGGGAAATTACAGGCACTGTGATAAATATTTCAGGCAGTTGATTACAATGAAAAGTAATTAACCCAGCTACAACAACAGGTGTTGTATGGGGAAATACTGGCTTTTATCATGAAGTTGTGGGTGCATGTGCTAAGTGCATTCGTCATTTTCTTTTTTCTTTTATTCAGAGCATGCCCTGGGGAAAGTATTCCAGTGCCAGCATTTATAGGATATAATGAAACTCCATTAAATATGTATCTGACTGCTAGCAAATGTGTAGAGAAAGAATAACCTAACTATGGTTATGTAAGGCTGTCCATTCAGCCAGCTTTGCTAGTAGTAGTTGTTGCATCTGATCTCATTTACCCTGTACTTAATTGCTGGGTTTGAGTCAAGGGGAAGAACTGTTTTCTATGTTACTTTATTTTGTTTTCTAATTAACAGGATTCTAACAACAGGATTCAAAGCTCTCCTTGTTTTAACAGAAGTAGTCCAAAATATCCACAAGTATGAATATGGCTGGCTGTAAATAGTTAAGGAAAAATGTTAACAGTGCAAAGTTACAGATGCTCAGAAAGCTAGAGCATAGCACACTCGTGGGTTCAAATGCTGCTACACTGAGAGCCCACTCCTGACAGCCAGGCTCAGGCACAGACTCAAGCATCTGTGAGGGGAAGCTGCTGCAGCTACCACCGGAGTCACTTATTTTCGATTCTCTTTTGCCCCAAAAGCCATCCCTAGATAAAAAATACCAATGGACATAGTGCAACATTTCCTTCCCCCCAGAATAGCGCAAAATGCATGCAGAAGCTTCACTCTGCCTCTCAAGCTGCTTTTGGAAGGAGACAGAGGAGCTGTGTGCCTGCTTTTCCTGGCTTCCTTCAACCTGATATAACCTTCCCTAGACTGGGAGGGTCTCAAACAGAAGATGAAATACAGGTGAAACACAGAGCAGACAAGCCAGGTGAGCTAGTCCTGCAGAATGGCAGGGGGAAAATAACACTACTTTTGCTGGCCTCAGCTGTCTTCTTTGCCAGACAAGACAACCAACATCCTCTGCTTTTTTTTTTCCCCCAAGATATGTCTTGGGCTGCCTGGGCCAGTGTGTGACCAGCAGTGGATCAGGTTCAGCAGTTTAGCATAGGGCATCCTCTGTGCATACAGACTCTTCACAGCCCATGGGGAGAGGAAAGCTCCCAACTCTTTACAGTGAGGAGAAACACATATAGTCAGCACTGGGGAGCTGCAGGCTCTCTGAAATTATACACTTTGCATTTTATTTCCTTTTCACAGATTGTTTCTTGTTAGGGCTATGCAGGAACACAGAAAAGAGAAACATGAATATAGATTGTTATGGTTTTTCTCACCAATAATAAACTTAGCTGCATGCATTCCCTGAGGAAAAGGACAAAGAAAATAACATTTATGACAGCACTTGTTCTTATTCTGCAGTAGGAATAGATATAGAGGATGTGTTTGCAAGACGGGTGGGTTTGTCTGAAGATAAACAGAGTTGTCTCTCTGAAGCCAGCTCCATGATTTACAAGGGAAGACTTTTCAGCCTCTAAACAGCCTTAACAGCCTCTAAACATGCTCATAAAGTGTAATGTTCCTCCTGTCTCAGGCTGCCTGAGTTCAAAAGTCATCTCCCGCTTGTGCAGATATCACCACTGCCCCATAAACTGTGAATTTACGGGGAACAGGTTACATCCACTGACCCCCAGAGACAAAAGCTGAATCTGACATTGATTATTTAATATCTTACTGACAAATGCAGCTCAGGACAAAAAAAAATACAAAATAAATAAATATTTGAGTGTGGGCATTTGGAAGTCTGAGTTTTCAGGGTTTGTTTGGAATTTAAAATGGTAGGGGTTTGGTTGTGGTTGTTGGGGGCGGGTTTGTGATGCCTGTCATGTTATTTCCCATGATCAAATACAGACATGAGCATCTTATTAAGAAAAAAGAAAACCAAGCAACAAAAAAACCCCAAAGAGGCATTTTCCTTGTCACAACTATAATGTGGTTCAAAAAACCCCAAAGAGACATTTTCCTTGTCACAACTATAATGTGGTTCAAAAAAACACCCAGTCATATGAAATGCCTATGGATGCTTACAGTGGCTTCAAGAGTACCTACCCTTTGGCAGGTTGAAAAGAAAAAGCAGAGAGTATAAGGCAGGTAGAAAAGATGTTTGAGGGTTAGAGGCCCATTGCCACGAGCAGGTTTGGGTTTCAACATTAAGCACCTATCTCAAACCTGCTACCTAAATGGTGATAAGCAAGTTGCAATCCAGACACAAACACATTTATCTGTCAGAAAAGGCTTCTCAGGAAGACCATGCCTTGACATCTCAGGATTGACTGATAATTTTAATAAAGCCTGTTATCTGGCAGGGGGTTGTTTACCCCTGACATTCAGTAACACCACATTGGTGCATACATGCAGATGCATGGTGGTGCTCTGGCACTAGGAGCCTTTCCCCTGCAGAAGCACTTCCGTGCTGGCAGGGTCACACCAAGGTTGCCCAGCTGGCTCTGCCCTTGCCCAGCAGATCCAGCATCGCCGTGCTCAGCACATACCACCCTGTCATCAGCTCCCTGGCATGCCTGGGGCTGCCCCTGCTCACCCAGCTCTGTGAGGCTCCCCAGGAAACTACCCTCCCACAGGCAGAAGCAAGAAACTGAACTGCAGGAAAGCAGCTCTCTTTGTTTAACCAAATTCATACAGTCCTACTGGAAGGGAAGGACTGATGCTTCCCAGGAAGGGCCTGGCTGCCCAGTGTCTCTCATGACTGAGGCTGTTTCTTGTCACACCAAATAAAGTCTGATGAGAACTGAGAATTATATCCCACCAGGAATCCAAAACAAAAAAAAAGCTGAACCCACTGAATATCATACCTGAAATATTAGACTTAAAGTGTTCTTGTTTTTATGGATGTTTATGGTTTTGTGCACATTTCTGCCCAGAGGTTTTTGCACATCCCCACATAGTCCTGACAGCTAGAAGGGCTGGTCAATAGACTTACTAGTCCTCTCTCAAAAATACATCCCTAGAAATTAAACACACCATCAAGAAAACTAATTGCACTAGCAAAGCAAGCATCTGTTGAATAAATTCCATGGTCAAAAAACAAGTAAAAATCAAGTAATTTAGTATCTTTGGGGAGACCTTTCTTATTATTAAAAAAAGAAAAAAATTACAAAGACTTCACCTAGAGTCTGGTTTAGTATTAAGTATAATGCAACACATAATTTTGTTCACTTTTCCAATTTACCTATGGGCAAGCCACAATCCCAGATGGGATATCTGACAACAGCTTAAGAAACAAGAAGACTAAGTATCTTCAGATGTTGCATCTCTTGCCACACATGCAAAAGTCCACCTGACTTAGCTAAACCAGGAGCCACTGAAAAACTGCTTGCAAAACTTCAAATCGTTGAGAGACTTACTCTGAGCTACTGAAAGGATGCTGCATCCAATGGCTCTAGGGACTAAAGAATCCTGAACAGGTTCCCCTGCAACTGCTCACACTGCTGCTGCTTGAAAAGTGGATAGGATGGCAATGAAGAGAGCTGGGACAGCAAGGCAATGGAAGAGGGTAAGCAGGTCAAGCATGGGTGGAGCCAGGCTGCTGCAAGGGTGAACAGTGGGTGTGTGAAGTCCTGGCAGACAGCTTTGAAACCATGAGCCTCAATACTTCTCTGGGGGAAGCAGTGACTTCTGAGCCTTGAGAGAAGAATGGACTTCTAACCATGTGTAGCATCTCTTTCCTTCCAGCCTGAGACTTTACTATCACTGTTAATCTGTATCTCAAAGACAGAAGGATCTAGTCCTGTTGATTGCCCACTTAAATGTTAATTTACTTTAGTTTACTTTACTAACAACTTAGAAAAAATTAAACATAGAAATCACAGCCTAAAAATTCAGGAAATATCAGAATTGAACTTGGTGCTACAAACATACTCCTATACCTCCTTTACTAGTGCTAGCATGGACCATTTTCTTTTTTCTCTAAGACAGGAACTTTATTTAATGCATTTGGGGAACACATCAGGATTACATATAAGAAAGGCTATTGTCTGTCTCAAGAGTTTCAGAAAATACAGGTGGTCTAGCAAGCTGTCAAGGGGTGGCAGAGTGGCCTTGCACTTTAGAGCAAGCACCAGAGATATCTTCCTAGACTGTAGACATGTCCTCTGCTACAAACCTGATTAACAATGGTGGGCAAGTAACATGGTTAAATTCTTCACAGGCAGGATGTAATTTCTATCCCTCCTGGAAAATACTGTTTCTGGAAAGCTGAGTAGCAACAACTACAGCTGAAGCAGCAACAGCTGTGCTGCCTGCTATGGGACTGTAAGCAGGATGGACTGATCACCCCAAGTTGGTCCAGACTTTAGGCAGTCTCATTATTTCTTTTACTGCCTTCACCTGCTCAAGAAAGCCCAAACACCCCACCATACTACTTTATTCCAGAGGGTAGTTTTGGAGCTAAACTGCTACCTGTGAAGCACTTTAGATACTGAAAAAAAAACCAAAACAAAAAAACCTAAAAAACCAGCCAAAACTCACAAAAAAAACAACCAAACAGCAAAAAAACCCCACAAATCAAAAAAAAAAAAAAAAAGCCAAACCCACCCACCAAAACACTGTTTTCAGAGTGGTTTTAGACATCAGTTTATTTCAGAGGAGATTCCTTTTGGGTTGCTTTTAACTAATTCTGAAAAAAACAATCAGACCACTTCCCTTGCTTTGTGTACAGAATAGGACATACAGTAAGGGACCAACTGAGCCACATGTTCAGTAGGTCAGGACATACTCTCATAACAGCAGTTACCCAGCAGATCAACTAATTACCTAATAGTGGTGTCTTGTGCAGAAGAATACTCCATGATCATGTAATTTAAAAAAAAATAAATGTCATGAGCATTTAAAGACACTTAAACCAGCCTCAGGAAGAGAGATGACAAAAAATAGACTAGAGCCTGCAAGTTCTGAAATCTTTATCTTTCCAACATTTACACTGTTTATAAAATACTTCATAGATTGTTACTTTTTGAACACAACCCAGTGTGCAGAACACCCTTCAGAGGGATGCATCAGCTCAGCTCCTGCACACAGAGGGTCATGTTGCTTTTGGGAACCAACTGCTAGAAAGCTGCAGAACACACAGTTTTGTATTCAGAGTAGTTTTAGACATCAACTTCTTTCTAAAGAGATCCCTTTTGGGTTGCTTTTAACTAAGTGTTTAAAAAGAAAAATCAATAAAACCCAGACCACTTCCTTTAGTCTAGGCTTTATTTTTTATTATTTAGAAAAAATAAAAATCAATAAAGCAACAGGCAATTCTTTTGTGATACAGACTAATTTAAGCCTCACTTTAGCCAGGCAGCAAGCACAGAATTTGTGGTACAAGCTGTCGAGAGATGCTGAAAGTGCAGCTCTGGCAAAATAAAGGTTTGAGGGAGTCTATCTGTAGTATTATTTACAGACAGGACAGCTGTGCTGGTGACTGAAGTAGAACAGCCTGACTAAATATAATCTGAAGCCAGAGATAAGTAAGTGTTTCAAAGCTATGTCCCTACAAGAGGCACATGTTTAGCTTTTCATGCATCACAATGGATGTCCCACATGAACTTTTTTCTTCTTCAGGTTTCCTTCAGCCCCCGACTGTCCCTGTCACCCTGTGCCAGATGGGAAGTGAGAGCTAAGCCGATCCACCTCTTTGTGGTGGAAACCCCCCGAGCTTCGGCTACAGGTTACTGAAGCCTTCATGAAAAATTCAGAGCTGGTATAACAAGCTTGCTGAAAGTAAAATGCATGTCACATTATCCACCCTCCCTTTTTGCTAGCACTAAACTGCCAGCTCTGAGAGGTAGAAAACGTGCCTGTAACAAGATTGTACAGGAACAGAGATGCAAAAATAAGCATTAAACTCATTCCTATTTTCACCTTTTTATGTTAGCACTAGAACTAATATAATGTAAAAGAAAGGATCAATAAAAGGACACAGAAAACTGATTTATAGAGAGGCATAGGGAAGTGAACACTGAAAACTGCCAAGCTGCTGAAAAGACACCATGTGGAAGTACTTTGTGCTTTTCTCAGTAGCTAAGCCCTTGCTGTTGTCATGCATTAGATGTCATAATGAGTGGCAATATACCACTTAAATTTTTTAAACTATTTCAGATGCTAAATCTCGTGCATTTTAAAGATGTTCTTTGCTGTAAGAGACCAACCAAAACAGTGGAAAGCAGAACAGCTTTGTTATTTGGCCTAACCTGCCTGTTTCTCTTTTCACCCTGCAGGTGGAAGGGAGGACAAGCTCCCAGCACTTACTGTGGGCAAGTGTGCAAGCTCATCCCTGCTATCCCACACATATACCTGAGATGGGCTGTGGAAGTAAAGTAAACACAGCCCCTGGCTCTGTTCACTAGACAGCATGGGTTCAGGGAGGTAGGGAGCAGCATTCTCTTTCCAGTCAACTGCCTGCCATGTCACCCCCAGGGAGTCATCTTCTTGCCTACAGACTCTGTGTTTGAGTGTTTGTAGGGTAAAGCAATAATGAGAGTGATGGACAAACCAGAGAGAGTCTGCATAGGGATACATCCTGACCGGATAAATAAGGGCTCTGTAGGACATGTCTGTGCTCCTTAGCAAGGCTCCATCTTCCAAGACTGTTGCATATCCATTTGTCACTCAATTATATATTTTTCCAATTTAAAAAGGAGTAAAGCATGTCTCTAGGTGTCCCCTTATAGTGTTGAGAAGAATACAATAGGTGCCCCACATGCTGCCTCCAGCTCTGCCTGCCAGGAGAACCCCATGATAGGCACAGACCATGGAGGAAGCACAGGAGCCCCAGCTCTGATCTTCTGAAGAAAACACAGTTCCTCAGAGATGCAGCTTGTCCTCCATATGTGAAAATCCAATGCAAGGAAAGTGTGGGCAGAGAGAACTCTATGGTCTTCTTAACACTTGACCAAAATCAGTGCATCTTTCAGCCCTGGTGCCAACACACTGTTCAGTTTGGGTCACACACACCCCTATGCCTGGGGCTCAGGCACAGTTCAGAGCCCTTGGAGTGATCACAGGCAAAACAAAAACCTGACATCAACTACATAACTTGAAAACTGATTCTGTGAAAACAGCATCAGTAACAAGTGATTATTTAAACAAAAATCACATTATTACAGTAGAGAAAATAATTTCAGTAGGACTTTAATGCTGGAGAGAGCTTGACCCAAGTATGATGGAAGTACTGGGGAAAATCTAGCATCAACACACAAATTCTGCAACTTCCTACAGCACAAGTTCTCTCTTCCCAAGTAAAGGGAAACCTGTGCTACATCCACAACCTACAAACCTTGCTATTACATGAGTGAGCATTGTTCTTTTTTCCTTTTGTCTCTCTAACCTGAAAGTCTCTATTAAAATCTATCAACACCTGCATCTTAATTTAAAAGTGCATTTACCTCAACAGTTTCAGCTCAGAGGAGTAAAGTTACCTTTTTTCTGAAGGCAAAATGTAATAATAAAATTAATTTTGGCTGTGCAAATATACTGTATTTCTAAACATTCAATAAGTATCAAAACTATTCCCTATCCAGAGAAATAAAAATGGGGATTAGGGATAAATATTCATGTAACAGCTGTAATGATCTCAGAGGGTTTATTGATGGAGCAAATTTTAAATTTACCAAAAAAAAAAAAATCCATATAGGGATCTTGTTATTTGCCACAGAAGGGCAGCTGTCTCTGAGGTGAAACAGCAATTGCCAGTGTTGTGCTGCAGCCTTACACAGCAGCTTGGGTCATGACTTGTAGATGTCATATTGATCCAAAATGGCATGGGTAATCAAAGAGGATAAAAGAAAAGGGAAACAAAAAATAGAAAACATGGTTGCAATATGGCAACACCTTAGTGGTGTTAAAAATCTCACAAGATTGGTAAACACTTGAGAGAACCTGCATTCAGAGTCTAAACAGCACCTTATAAAACAGCTCCCACAAAGGAACCTCTGGAGGTGTGTCATGTTAACAGGCAAGACCCCAACCCAGCAGTCTGCCTGCACAGTGAAGTTCAGAAGCATGCTTCAACTCTTAAAGCCCCCTCCTCCTCAGAGCATGCTCTTCACTTCTCACATCCCCCTCTGCTATGATGTTTTATGCTTTGCTGCTCATCAGGTAAAAATACAACCACCTTCAGTCATAATGTGGATCAATTTAATGGGGATAAGAGTGTCAGTCACCTAATGTACTTTCTATAGCACTTATAAGATAGTGTAGGCTACCTTCAACTCTGGGGCTACCAGTGGAACTTAAAATTCCTAGTTTATATTTCATTTGCTGTTTAGGGAATTAAAGCACTCCAAACCCTCCTGGGACAACAGAACAAGTCTTCCAGACATATTATGTGCTGTCCTCTGCTGTGCCAAAGCCTAACACCTGCCAAGGGGTACAGATATTGATCAGAGCTTTCTCATGGGTGCATGGGACAGTGGGAGCAAGGGTGTAGGGGACTCTTCTCCCATTCTGTCCCCATCAATTCCTTGCAGGGGCCAGCACAGCAGAGGGTAGGGACCTGGGAAGAAGTTGTTTTAGCTGTGTGAGTCCCTCAACTTCTGCTGCCTAGCAAAGCAGGAGGTCAGTGGGAAAGGGTCATGGGGGCAGCTGGGCATGCAGTGGCCAGTGGATTTCAGTAGCTCCAGATAAAACGTGGGACCTGAACATGCTGAATGCATCATACTCCAACTTCACAGCAGGACAAGTAACATCCACCTTCCTTTGCCCTGACCCCTTTTTTCTGGGAAGAAAATATGGATGCACAGGTCAGAAAGGTGCACAATGCTTCTTGATCAGCCAGACAGTTGGGTCCCAGGGGAGCAGGTCACACCACAGAGCTCCCCTACCTCTCAAACAGGCAGCAGCATGGCCAGGCTGAGTAGCCCTTCAACCTGCCAGCTTGTTTCAGCTAAACCAGGACCCCACCTACAATGGCAGCCCTAATAGACACCCCCTAATAGACACCTCAAATACAATCTCCCAAACAGCTAAATTGTGCATGAGCAAACAGATTCCTGGAAGGCATCTCAGTCATTCCTTGTACACAGAGGCAACAACAAGTGTCAGTCCATGTCATTTACAGCAACTGCTTACTCCTGGAAAAAGAGACTTTTGCCTTCATTAAGCAGCATTTCGATCAAGACATAATGGCTCTCTTGCTTGGAGAGTTTACATAGGAGTTTTCAGGCTACAGAGTAGCTTGTGCAGATATAACATTGTTTCCACCCACATTTCTTACTTCTTCAACTCCCTTGTTGCCGAGAAAACTTCAATGTAATCATTTCTGCATGAATACTCACTGACAGGACACTGCATAAGACTGGTAAGTACAGAAGTTACTGAGAGCATGTAAATAGTCTGAGACACACTGGAAAGAAAGTCACAAAAACTAGAAGCTTATATGGCCTCATTACTTTCTCCTCTTGCCAAACTCAGGATTAAAAAAAAAAGTAATTCAAGTCCTAAACACTTTTTAACCTAACCAGCTCTAACACTTGTGACATGATTCTGCTCAATCTTGAGGTAAAAAAAAATGCTTGCAACCGTTTCCCTAAGTTACACTTTCTCTATTGAAGCCATATCTAACTCTGTCGTCAAACACCAGTTCATTACCTTAATGAAAATGATTAATAATTCACTGATGTTTTCTTTTATGGTCTAGGAAGGCTTGTGGCAGTTATGAATAACATTCAGTTTTGTTTGCTAAGGATTTTTTCCTTATTTTCCTCTATCTCTATTATCTTACAACCTAATCTTCTACCTACCTGCCCTGTCTGCTTTTACATTCCCTCATTGTTTACAAAATGAATAATTAATGGCTGATAACCTGCAGCCAAATCCCTCCCACCCTATTTCTCCTGCCTGGTCTATGCCATTTTCTAGTTATTCCAGCAGCTTGGTTTACAGGACTTGATATCACTTACATGTTTGAAACAAAGAAATGGGAGCAAATAAAAGCATAACAAGGTGAAAGTTCACATTAACATGAGCTATAATACCTATATTATATTATATATACCAATATATACCTATATATACCTATATTATCTATTTGAAGGTCATTTTTGCAGCATTTGTTATATAGCAAAATATGTCTAGCCTTATGTTTATAAAGTAATACAAAACAGAACAGACCATCTAGAGCAGCAAGATAATCACTGCAAATGCTTTGACCTGTTTCTGAAACACTTCTCCTATTTTCCAGCACCAGACTATGTCACGGCTGATCCTTAAAGCAGCTTCCCAGCACCCACAAATGCTACCTGAATTCCCCACTGCTTGTTGCTCAGCAAAACTCTCAGATCCACTTACCATTTGTATCATTATAACCTGTCAGTAAATGCAGAAATGTCAAAAAATGATCTTTGCCCCAAACAGCAAGTGACGACTTCCAAGAGTCTATGAAGCAAAGCCACCTCATGGGCACACACAGCCCTTCATGCAGGGATGAGCTTCCGCTTCCCTGCACAGCAACAAAAGCAGGGGTAGGGGATGCTCATTTTGACTTTCTTGTGATGGCCCTGACTTCTGAAGACTCATTTTCAATTTAATTTTCCAGCTCAGCATCTGAACTAAAACCTGGCCCTCTTCTGGCTTCCATTACTTTGCCCTAGCAGCAATTTTATTTGAGTAGTTTGTGGGAATGGGAGCCCAGGTGTTGGCTCTCAGCTTGCCCTAGGTGTGTTCCTCAACACCTGCACAAGGAAGCTGAAACTGCCCAAACTGCAGGTGAACAATAAAAAAAAAGTACATGTGATCTGGACTAAGCATGCCATGAAATTTAAATATTAGGCATCCATTTTTCTTTTTCAAGCTGAAGTTTTCTGTGCCTCATTTGACACCAGAGAGGCACATGAACTTTGGCTATAGCTGTAATCAGGAGCATTCAAACACCTCACTAACAATGACTGCACATCAGCCTGTTTTGAATCAACTGAAGTAGACATTTGCATACTGGGTACTGCTGGTGAACTTCATATTTTTCACACAATACCCATTCAGTTGGGATTTTATGGACCAAAACAAGTGTGTGTGCCTGGTTTTGTTCATGGTTCAAAAAGTTGAGACAACACACTCCTGCAGTTCTGCCATTGACAGACATAACACAGGATGCCTGTGCAATGAGAGAAATAGCCATTTCTGACAACAGTTGCCCTGCAGAGTCCCAGACCCTGAGCAGATTGTGGGAGGTCCAGACAACAGCACTGCTTGAAATCACTTTCCTTTCAGGCTCCCTCAAGATAATCCCAAACCCCCAAACCAATCCTCTATAGGATTTCAGAGATTTTCATTGCCCCAGGTTAATGATGGCTCTGACACTGAGGGCTTCCTCCTGAGTCATGCACACTGGAAGGTCTGAATCTCTCCATCATGTCTGACTTCTGAAAGGCAGAAGACCTTCGAGCCTCAGCACCTTTGACAGAGCTGCAGGCTCCTGGCAGCCTGCAAAACCTACCTACATCTCAAGAAATGTTACTTGAAACTGAGAGGTTTTCTGCAGAACTGTTTGCAAAACACACTCCAAAAAACACTCTTCTTTTTTCCATGAAGTTATTTAGTTAGAAAATCCTGGCAAGTTTAGTTGTTTAAAGTTAGAAATTGAACAAACATTTGGGAAGATTACCAGGACAAGAGGGCTGAAGAGATGAAGAGTGGCTAGGCAGGACATGAACATCTGGCACTACCTCCTGGATAGGACCAGCCAAAATACCGTTGCTGGTGTCTCACTAGGAAGCAACACCCAACTTCTGATTGCTTCTGCTTTCAGAGACTAGCATGTAGTGGTAGGATAATCAACAGCAAGTCAGGAGGTGTTGGCTCTTTCCTGACTGTATCACAGAACTTACACAAGCAGCTCTGAATCATGTTAATTCCAAACATAGCTCAGCAGGATGCTTATGTTTGCTTCATGCAATACTTGTAGGTTTTGGATGGTAAATGTCACAAAATATAAGAAAAGTTTGAATAAAATAGGATGGGGCTCTGTTGAGAGGAAAAGAACAGGAGGGAGGTAGCAATCTTCCTGCAGTGACAGGTGAAGGAAACAGGTTTAAAAAAAAATACATGCATAGATATCTGGCAGCCAAAAAGGGCCTGAACATTTTCTTAAGGAGAACATCAGGAAGTACATGAAGATTTAAGATGAGACTTGAGGACAGAAATAAATCGTTGGAAAGAGGTAACTCTGAAACCACTGCATGAAGTGAAGGGGCAAGAAAGGAAGCTTTTAGAGGGGTTTTAGAATAAGCCACATTATGTCTAGTTCAAATCACAGATGCTAAGAAAAAAAAAAAAAAAAAAAAAGAAGAAGAGAAAGAGACACTAGGGAAAGAGAAAGGAGTAATGATATTATCATGACACCATCACAAATGAAGAAGTCCTATCTTTCTTAACCTAGCAAACAATCAGAGCATTTTTGTAGGAAAATCTTGTACTAAGAAAACACTTAATTTCCAATTAAATCTAACAACTAATCCTTTCAAGAAAACAACTTCTGAGAAATGCAATAGTGTAATCCACTCAGGAGGCTTTTGTGAAAGGATTTTTAGACTCTGTGGTTAAACAGTTTCCACTAATAAGACCAGAACATATAAAGACATTTTGAATTATTATATCCACATGTGTGTTGCATGCAGGGTTTGGGTTTTTTTCTCTATCCACACTATTGCCAAAGTATGCAAGAAATAAAAGTAACCCATTAAGAAACTAAATATTTTTTCTTTTCTTTCCCTGACGCAAGCTCACAAAGCTTCAAAAGGTAATTATTTCTGTGTGGTTAATTTAAGCCATAAAATACATGTTATAGTAGCACTGAAATGCTACAAGACACGTTTACACTGTGTTCATATGGCTTTACGCCACCTGGCCAAGAGACATCAGTCAAGCACACACCCTGTCGTGTGCACTCAGCTTTTATTGCCCATTCCAGAAAGCATCATTGTCATTGTTTTGAAAAGGAAGAAAACCAACGTCAAGAAAACCCCAACCTAGATAAAGTTAGAGTCAGCTAAATGTACAGTCAAACTGCAAAGAAATCTGAATACCAGCTCCCTGTGCTGCCAAAACATTTAGCTGATTCACTGACTCTCCTGTGTCACACTGTATCTTCCTGTTACAATCAGGACTAAATCTTTCAGTGCTATCAACATCAAGTGAAGCTGCTCTTCAGTTCTGCAGTTTATCACCTTTCCTTAGGAACTACTTACCACTTCCTTTCAGACCGAAAACCATCACAGGCACACACGTGCGGCTATGTGAATTTTCAGAACAGGCCCAGCAATGGGCTGGGGCTCTGCTTCCCTCCCAAATCCCCATCTGCTGACTGAATAGGTATTCATTCGTGTAGGGGGCTTTTGAAACACCCCTTATGGCTGCGTAGCAAAGGGCAGATACCCACTATAAACACCATTGTTTTGGAGCCCTCTAGTAGAAGATTCATGCAGAGATGTAGTAAGCAGCCATTTCAATAGAGAGCTCCCGTGCCAGAAGAAATTGCTGTGCTGGCAAATTAACAGTTGTATCTGGTACAGGAATGGGATGGAAGTAAATTTCTAGATCTGTCCTACATGACCCAAACGTCCTTGGACTTTTATTTAAGTATGATTTTAGTAAGGGATCCATTTCTTTTTTTAAGTGGAGAGATGTTTCTATAGCTTAGAAGAACATCCAGTTTTCAGAAACCTAAATGGCAAAGATTAACTTTTACAAGGTTCTCTCAAAATGCACCACAAGGCTTGCCACCCTTATCTGAGTGATCCCATTAGAGTCCTAAATGAGACACCCATATGACTGCAGCTAAAACACACGTTTGTTGATTTGTGTGAGTAGGGCTTTGCAGACCCTAACACTGCCCATATAAAATCACTATAGCTAGAAACACATAGTGGAAGTTCAAGAACCAGCAGCGTTAGAATGTGCTATGGTTGTGTTAATCATGTTTTGTAACATCAACAAGAGCTTTCCCTTCATGCATGTGATCCTTGTTTTAATTACATTGGATCTCTTGTTTTAGTTCAGTTTATGGGCACATCCTGTACACTTTTGCACAGTTGAGTAACCCCATTCAATTCCAAAGGCTTATTTATGAGCAGAAAGATGACTTACAGTCATAAAGAACTACACCCTTGTCGTTCACCTGCCTACTGAGAATGTTATCATAATACAAACAATGGGGGAAAAAAATAAAAAAGGCAGATTTCATTTCCAGCCATACCTGAGCAAAGCACAACTACATAGAAAAGGATAAACAAGGATGCTCCCACAGCTTCCAATTCCTGCACTGCTTCAAGGTGAGAGAAGGAAATTAGAACTGCAGTTCTTAGAACTATGAAAAGTTCTTGTTTCACTGTGGAACCAAGACACGCATTTATGCTGTTGTTTCTTTCATAGCAATAAAACATCTACTTTCAAATGCCACATTTCTGGTTTGGGTTTTTTCCCCATGTTGTGAGCATTTCTTTCTGATTTTTGCATCAAAACTAAATTCTTATGCAAGACAATCTAATTTTATCAACTTGCTGCTTGGTAATATTGCAAATTCAAGCAGATTACAGATGTTGCAGGAACTGGGATTTGTAATGCTTAGTTTTGTTATGTTTTGGTTTACCTTTCATACCAACTTAAGTGGGTGGGTTTATTTCAACCAGTAATAAGCTTCCTTGTTTCTGTCTTGCTTTTTTTTCCCATATGGAAAATACCTCTCTCCTAGGCAGTTTTTCATCCTGTTTGCTCCTTGATGGAGGCTTTCCTGCAGCAGAGGGCAGGTTAACATCCTGGGGGTAGAGCCAGCTCAGAAGGAAACGGATCTCTCACTGCCAGCTGTAAGCTATTGGGATTCTCCCTACATAGAGGTAATTCAGGGAGAGGCTCCTGCCAATATAGATCCACTTGGGCTGTGTAAACAGGGAGAAGGATCAGAGACTATGAGCTCTGGAGAAAGATTAGCTTCCTTGTGATAAACTAAGCTAATAAGTAAATTTTAAAAAGACCAAGTCCTCAAACCTCGAAAGCTTCAAACAAGGCTCAGGTTATGCAAGAATAGCAAGTGATATTTTGGGCAAAGATATTATTTTACATCAGCCAATTGCATCCTTTATTTAGGTTCCAGAGACTGAGGAGAAGGAAATCCAAACAAAGAAAAAAGAGGTCCACAGCTCACCCCTCTCAGTGCAAGGTGCTACACTCTGCGTGATAGAGGTGGGTAGGGAGACACTGGAAAAGTGTGTCTCCTGATTTATGCCACCTGCTAGTGTCTCCTAACTGATGTTAGCCTACAGCAGAGAGCTGCTGTTTCATGTGAGCTAGCAGACTGAGGCACCAAGAAGAGCAAGGAGAGATTGCCAGTGATTTCAAATACTCATGCTTCTTTTTTCTCTGGGTGGTGCACCCTGATTTTATCTTGTTGCTTTGGGTCTATCAGCTCTGAAAACATGATCCAAACCACAGAATCACAGAATGTTAGGAGTTGGAAGGGAGCCCAAGAGATCATCTAGTCCAACCCCCCTGCCCCAGCAGGATTCCTAATGATTAATTACCACAGTTACCAGTGCTGTCCAGAGCTTGTACCTCTTTCTCATGTATATGTCAAAAATCACCTACTCAACAGCCTAAAGGATTTACTTGGACATGGTACTTTTTTTTTTAAATGAACAATACTGTTAAATTCAGTCACCAAAGCATAGATCTCTTGATGGACAGCATTCCTGAAGATTCAACAGTCTGAAGATTGATTCTTGGCACAGTTATTGCAAGAACTCTTTATCTTTATATTTCATTTGGAACTTATTTTTCTCCACTGTTTTGTTTCACACTAGAAGGATCAATACTGCCTGTTTTCAGCTGTATAATAATAAAAATAATCTTGCACAGTTTATACAAAAGTCAATCAGTAGACCCCAGAGAAAATTACTAGTATGTCACCTGTGTAACAAGCAAAGCTCCAACACTTCACATATTACTTGACTTACGGCTATATATTCTGTATAGATCAAAAATACACATTGCATTAAGCAGGGTGGTGGTGGGAAACAGTTTGGGTTTTCAAAACCAGCTCTAGTGTCTGGGGGTTTTTTGGTTTTGTTTTGGGGTTTTTTTTGTAGAAATCGGTATTAGCAGTAAGAGACTAAACAGAGGAAACAAAACCAGAGCCAATCAACAGACATAAATTGATTTACAGTAAAAAAAAGGGGAGGAATTAAAAAAAAAATAATAAAAATAAATATATTCTTTAAATAAAAAGTAAAATAAAATTAAAAAATAAAAGAAAGGAAAAAAAGACAGAAAAAGGAAATAACAGACACCGGAGACCCAAAGGATCTAGGCTGCACAGCAGCAGCTCCAGGAGATGGCCGGCCCAGGGCGGCGGCACCATGGACAGAGTCCTCCGCCCAGCACGGTCCCGCCCCGGCAGGGAGGCGGTGGCGGGGACCAGGACTGTCGAGAGCCGCCCCTCGCTCGCAGCGCCGTGAGCGGGTACCGACCTCGGGCAGCCCCATGACCCGCTCACCGGGTACTGACCCCAGGCAGAACCATTCCCACGGGGAAAGTATTTATTGGTGTAAATGTTCGGGACGAGCCGGCACCGGAGCTTGAAACCGGGCGGCGGGAGCTCGGCGGGCGAGGGCTCACCGGTGCTTCTTCGCACCGCTACGGCGGTTTGTGCCATAGGCCAGACTTGACTCTGTTGATTCAGGGCATCCTTCGAACACCTGCCCCGGAGCAGTTACTGCCTTGTTATTAGGTGAGCACAAAAGCCACGAAGTTCGGTTGCAATAAAACGTTAATAAAAGAACGTTTATTGCAGGGTGAGTAAACCTAAAATTTTAATTTAATCAAGAGATCAGCTTACAGGCAACTTCAAAGGTTATTTTGTTAAACACAACTGTGTCCTAGTATTTACAGTACCAAAGCTTTGTTAAATACTTTTTTGTTTTGGCCAAACTATTCTTCCTGCACATTGATCCTGTAGAATGGGAAATTATGATCTGTCATGGATTTTTCACTTTGGATGTACTGTATACCCAAATAGGAATTTCCTAATCTGGTAGCCTGTTACTTCTGAAGGGTGGTTGCCATTAACACCTGTTTTCCTAGATAATATGTTGCTAAAGAAAAACCTGAAACCACAATAGAAAGGCTGAGATAAATCAGGCTGACGTAGTTTGAATAATTCTAAAACAACCTCTAAAAGTAGAGCTACTATCTTTAAACAACTCAGTAGGGTCCGAATGCTAACACTGTTATTCAAATCAGTTTAGTATCATCAAAATCTGAAACTGAACTCAGAGGCAGAAATGTAAATATATAAAGCTGGTTTAACTATCTGATGCTGTCCATTAATAAAGTAAAATGGGGTTTGCTCTAAACAAAGATTTTTCTGAGAACTTCAACTTTCTCTCCAAAAGATTAACACTCAAGAAACATCACCAAGAAGCCACTGATCTTAAAAACAAATTAACCACAATGAAAAAGTGCATTGAATTATCAGAACCAATTTGCTTCATCTTACCATAAAGTTTTGTAAAATTTGCAGTTAATGCAAACCAAGATTGATGTGTAAGTGGGCCACAAATTTTAATGAGGCTTGGCATCACTCAGAAATGCCTCTATAATTTTTCCTTTCAGTGAAATGGACATGTTGACTTGATGTTTTGCATTTACATCAAAATTTAACTTTTGAAAATCAAGAGGATCCAGCAAAATTGGTGCTTTCACAAAAAAAAAAAAAAAAAAAAAAGATGTTTACAACTTTGATAATCTGTTGGGGGTTTTTTTGAATAAACAAATTAAAGATCTGCCATAGGAAGACAACAAACTATTTGATGCCAATATTTGCTGTAGACTTTGAAGGGTCTTACTCATTCTTACCTGATGATTCTCTGTGGTAGACCCTGATCCTGCACCACCATCAGGAACCTCAGGGTCAGATCCCTACATTAGCTCCACCACTGTTGCTAAGGTGTGCAAGTATAATACATACTACTGCAAAACACATCCATGAATATGACTTCAGTGTTTAGCAAAGTAAGAGGCTGAATCTTCTTCCTCTGCTAAGCACCCAACTGCCACAGAAACAGTGGAAAACCTCTGAACAGCTTTTAAAAAACAGAAGCTAGGCTTTAGATGCTCATCTTTTGGGGTTTTTGTTTGTATTTTGGGGAATAACTTTTCTTGTTTCCTGTTTTAAGAATGCTTGAAATTACAATCACAGATTCTCAAAGGTAAGTTTTGACCCACTGTTTTCAGTTGGGCCTCTATGATGCTTTTCTCTTTGTTATTTTTCCATTACTTGGAAAATAAAAGGAAAGCAAGGATAAAAGTATTCTTTCCAGATATCTCTTCCCCTGGGGGTGGCAATCCTACTGGAAAAACTATGAATCAGTTTTTAAACTCTTGTTTAACCAGGAATATGTAGAGGTTAGTGCCCCCTACTTCTGTAGGTGAATAGCCATTGACTCCCCTAACCAAGGGCCCTTCAGCTTTGGAGACCATCTGCAAGGCTGTGCTCTGGGGCCTATTTCTATAGGTGAATAGCCATAAACTCTCCCAACCAAGGGCCCTTCAGGTTTGGAGACTATCTGCAAGGCTGTGCTCTGGGGCTGCCACACAGCTGAAGCTTGCTATGGAAGTGTCACGTGTGCAGGCCTAGGGACACCTGCCATCAAGAATCACAGCAGCCCCAGGCAGGTGTATGGCAGTAGTAGGAACTTCCTAGAACACCAACAGTACCTCAGAGCTGCTTAAATCACACTGAACCACTTCCCAGCCCCTGGAGCAGCCCAAGTCTGCAAAACCAAGTTTGTGAAATCACCACTGAAAATACAGCATAGTCTTCACATACCTAAACACTAAAGGAGCCCAGCTGAGGCATGGATTTGTTGCCTTTGCTGGACTAGTTAATGCAACAAACTAAAACTGCCTTTTCTCAAAACGTGCATCACTCCTGCAGCCTCAGCTTTGAGTACTGTTTCCTTCCCTGGGGAGTTCTTTGGAGGGTGTCAGGAACAGAGCCACCAGCAACTGCTTCATTCTAGTGAAGTGATCTTGCTAATCCCAAAGTTACAGCCAGAAATGCTTCTGAGTTTTGCTTTTTCAACAAGCAAACGCTGAGAACTTAATGGCAATTCAGAACCCTTCAGTTGCAGTTTCCACCCTCACAGCATCTGAGTCCAGTGTTTCAAACCTTTTCAAACAAAAACCTTCCAGGATATTGTGCAATACGAAGAGGAATTCACCAAACTAGAGGGTAGAGAAGAAGGTTGTTTGGATGCTTTGCTAGCCAAATAATAGAAGCATGATTAAGTTGACCCAGAATTCTTTCCATGACCAGAGAAGAACCAGATGAAGGTTTGCTAGGAGAGTATTTTTACAAGATGTTCTGGTAGGTGTTACAACATTACAATGTTTTACAAAAAAGATGACCCTACCAAAAGATGTGGTGAACCATCTCTCTGATAGTGAAAAGCCAGCCCCAGGCTGAATATGCTTTGCTTTGAACAAAGTTTTACAACCGGAAATGCTTTTGAAGTGAACAGAAGAAAGCACGTGGTGCTAGGTGGTGGTGGAGGCACATAGCCTGCACTCATGCCTTGCCTTTAGTCCTGGGCTTCTGTTGTTCACAGCGAGTCACTTAGCATTGCCGGGCTTCAGGTCCTTCTCCACAAGACAGGATAACACATCCTCAGGACTTTGAGGTGCAGCTTAAGGACTAAGAACTATGTAAATATTTCCTATATAAGCTTTAGTCAAGCACTCAACTGTACTATTTCTGCAGCGTTGAGCACATACTTATGACAGTCATCCTACAAATCATCACAGCATGCTGAGAGTCAGCATTCTGGAGGACTTTCATTAACACTGGTCCTCAGTTCAGCATTAGTACTCACTTGAGAAAACTAAAATAAATACTACTAATGAAAGTGTATGTGGATGAGTACAAAACAAACACTAAAGCGATACATTTGCCCACAGCAACCGAAATCCAATGAAAACTAGCTGTATGGAAGTAATTATCCCAGTATACATTGGTGTTGGTTTCGGTTTGCATTTGTTTGGGGGGTTTTGGTTTTATTTTTTTCCAAAATGGAGTACAGAAGAGCCCAATGCCTGTCCTGACAGGGATCCCTGCTCTCCCTAGCTCCTAGTCTTGCTCTGACCTCGTGGGCAGCCTAATCCTGCTCCAGTGGAAACCAGCAGCAATCGTTCTCCCAGCTTCGCTGCCGACAGTAACTCTCCGTGCAAAACACTTAAGCAAAAGGACTAAACTTTCTATGTTAAAAAGAAAGAAATAAAAAAACGCATCACCACCTCCACCCCTCCTTTTTAAAAGGGAACTTCAGTGAAAAGATGTGCCAGGAGACACCATGGTGCCTAGCCTTAGAAGCTGGGCTGGTGGATTTAATAAATAAATGAATTAGTTAACAAACAAAGCTGGCCTTTCACAGTGCTCCCAGGGAAAGTGGAGGCGGCCCTTACAGAGGAAGGGAGCTGGTACCAGCCCGGTGCCCGGGATGCGGCGTGAGGCCGGGGAGTAGCTACTGGTAGCTTATGCCGCCCTAGAGCTGAGAGAAGAGAGCAGGATCTCTTCTCGGGAAGGATAAACATATGGACTATAGATAAGGGAGGTGCAGGTGAAGGCTGAAGGCACAACAATAACAACACTCCACCCGTTCCCCAGGATTGCTTTTTGGGTTTTATGGGACGCAGGTGATGTCTCTAAACGGTCTCAGGTTTATTTCATAGTGTCACCTGAACCAGAAAACTTTACACCTGGAAGGGAGGGCGCGGAGTAGCCGAGCGCTCGTCAGTGCGTCTGTCTCCTGCTCGCCAGAGCCCTGGAGGAAGGAAACAGAAAAAACCCCAAAAGTTCCGAAACTTGCAGAGTCAAAAGCTTTCCCCTGCCCGGGGCCAGAGCTCAGACAGCCCTGGGGAGCTGTCTCCGAATCAGCCCCAGGCGCACCGGTTCCGGAGGGGGGGAGAGGTACCGGCCACCTCTCCGGCGTGTCCCGCTCCAGTGCTCTGCTAGCGCAGCAATCGCCGGCAGCTGGGACGGCATCACAGAAACACAGAATATTAGGGGTTGGAAGGGATCTTTGGAGATCATCTAGTCCAGCTCCCCTGTCAGAGCAGGTTTACCTAGAGCAGGTTGCACAGGGTGGCGTCCAGGCGGGTTTGGAATGTCTCCAGAGACGGAGACTCCACTGCCTATAACGGGCAGCCTGTTCCAGCGCTCGATCACACTCAAAGTAAAGAAGTTCCTCCTTATATTTAGATGGAACTTCCTGTGTTCAAGTTTGTGTCCGTTACCTCTTGTCCTGTCACTGGACACCACTGAATAAAGACTAACCCCATCCTCCTGAGACCTACCCATGAAGTATTTATAAGCATTGACAAGATCCCCCCTCAGTCTTCCTCAAGCTAATCACACCCAGATCTCTCAGCCTTTGTAAGATGGCCAAGTCCCCTAATAATTTTTTTTAGCTCTTTTATGTACCCTCTCCAGAAGTTCCCTGCCCTTACTGAACAGATCCTGCGCTATCTGCCCGCCCTCCACCCGTGGCGGGGTCCACAGGGGCGACAGCCCTCCCGCACTCACCGGGCCAGGGCTCGGTCACCCACTTCGTAAGCGGATACTGCAGCGCAGTTTTGCACCACGGACCGAACATGATGAGCTACCCGCTGCCCACCCTGTGCACCCCTTGTTTCTGCCTCTGGACAAAACTGTGTTGCTGAAGGTTGGATGGGAACAAAAAAAAGCAACGATCTCGAAACATGAAAATACGAATGGGTGGCGGGAAATGAGATGATAACCCGCTGCCCTGGTGAGATGGAGGGATTTGCCTGTCCCAAACAAGGTTTTTTCAAACACCAATCTGACAACTCGAAGAGGAGTTTACCCTGCCGGTGGGCTGGGTGTCCTATTTCAGCGAGTCACGTACCATTAAAGAGGAACTTGACGAGGCATTAAAAGCTGCTCGCTCAGGAGGAAAACTGGGAGGCGGCAGAGCTGGGGGAAAGGGTTAACCCCCTGGCCGTCCTGCCTGTGAAATGATGGTAAATTACCCAGCGAGTTCTCCCGGGGAAGAAATTAGACTTCAAAAGGGCTGGAGCCCTCCTGCATATATATCAAGCAGATGGGCTGATGCGCTGTCTCGCTGATGTGCAGTTGATTAACCGCCCCATAAATGTACTGCAGCCCCCATTCACCCGTGGCTCTCCCGGGCACCCCGGCGGCGGCAGCGCGCCTCTCCACGGCTGCTGCCTCGGTATAGAGCAAGGTAGATGTGGGGATAGAGAGAGAGAGGAGGGGTTCGCCGCCAAAGGGCCGGGAAAAGAAACAGAAGAAGGGAACAGGGGAAAATAATGAGAGGAGAGAGACGGAGGGAGGAAGGAAAAAAGCAAAACAAAACAAAATTAGAAACAATCAAATCCCACAAAGAACTGTGGTGAAATACCACAAGAAATCTCTTTATAAGAGAAGGCGATTTGCTCTCTCCCTCCCAAAACTCTCTTTCCCTGTCAGCGCTGTACAGCGCCCGTCCCCGCCCTAGCACAATCTCCCATATCAAGTCCCAGCTACACGCCGCGCTGAAGGGAGTGCGGCTGGTCGGTACCCCTGTCCCCGCTCCACCGAGCATCCACCCTTAAACCGAGCTGGGGGCCAAAAGCTGCGGGGAGCGGCAGAGGAGCCGGTCGGTCCCAGCTCCCGACCTCAACACCGTGCAGGGGAGAACGCCCCGCGAGTAAGAGCCGGGTACCGGCACCGAGTGTTCCACACACTCCTCCAGCAACTCGGTAAAAACGCCCTCTCGTTCCTCCTAGTCCTAAGTGAGCAGGGAGAAAAGCACGCTCGAGAGCCACCCATTGTAGCGTTTAAATGCCTCGCCTCTCAAATCGCCTCTGACACGCCTTGGCTGGGCTCCCAAAGGCATCCTGAGCCATTTGATAGCACTTCTGAAGAGACCTCTCTGTCTTCCCTGCTCTGGGGCAGCCTAGAAATGGCCAACGCCGAAAGAGGCATGGCTTTCACGGCGCAAGGGCCGCGCTTCTTCTCACCTAACTCCCTCGGGGGTGTTGGGGGACAGCAGTTTTGAAATTAATATAAAAAAATAATAAAAATAATTTTAAAGGAAGACTTTAAGAGAGTCCGCCTGAAATTAAACAGAGGGATGGCGGCACAGCAACATACGGCTTTCCGGGACCAGACACATCCATCGCCCCCCATCACCAGGAGGGCTGCAGGCTGCGCGCCCCGCTCCCAGCGGACACCAAGCCAGGGCAAAGACCCTTGCAGAGTTGCAAGGACTTGGCCAGGGCCGGTCAACTTGTCCTCTTAACCCCGGGTTGCGCCGGTGGCTCCTGGCTGCAGTCTGCGGGGACTGGTCCTTGGCTCACCCACCCACAAGCCGCCCCGTCGCCCCTTCCCCCGTGTTTTTCTCTCCCCGCTTTCCCGGATAAGGACGTCCTGGGCAGATTCGAGGACAAGTGGCCAGACAAGGCTCCTACGTGGTGCCCGGGGGTGGCAGTGTCACAGGTGAGGTCCCACCTGTGTCCAGAGCGGACAGCGGAACCTAAGCTGGAAGATGCCCCACGCAGGGAGGGAGCTACGGGGCAGAGATAAGATGGGGCCTTCCCCCCTGCCCTTGCATAGTAGGAAGCAGGGTGCTGGTCGTGGAGTGGTTGCGTGTCTCCATCCCTGCTACAGCAGCTCGGAACCCTGCGAGCGCGCCCATGCGTGCCAGCCACCCCGTGGGCTCGCCCGTCCCTCGGTGGGCGCCTGCCTCTCCGCCCTGTCGGAGGAGACACGCTGGGTCGTTCCTGCGTATCTTTTTTCTCCTCCTTTGTCTCCTTTTCTTTGGCTTTGACTTTTTCAGGTGCCCCGGCGGTGCCCTCGCGTGCTGCCGGTTGCTGGGAGGTGGCGTGGCTGCCACTGCGCTGCTGTTGTGCGAGGGGAGGGAGGGAGGCAGGCTTGAATGCTGGCTGTTGTGTTCGGCTTGGGGAGGGGGGATAGTGGAGGTGGAGGCCGATGATGATGATGATGATGATGATAGAGGGGAGGGGGTGACGATGGAGCTCACCGCAGGCGCGTAGCTCCCTGGGGAGCCGCCTGAAAGGCTGCTGCGCTCACCAGCTGACAACGCGTGCTCCGCTCCAGACACGGCGCACCGCGGCCGGGAGCGAGGCCAGACCCCCNTGAGGCCAGAGGTTGAGCCAACAGCAGCCGGAGAGCTGCAAGACAGCGATGCGCTCCGGCCGCCGCGCTCCAAATTCTCCCCCAACACCCCAAACCCCTGCCCCGCCACCGCCGCCCCTCGCCCCTCTCCAGCCTGAAACCCGGCACCGGAGCCCGTGGTTACGGTTTATCCGGCGATCCAGGCTCAAAATGCAACGGAGCTGCCGTACGCCTCGCACCAAGGCGACCACGTCCCCCAACACACCCCCGCCACTGTTTTGCACACCCCAGAGGATATTAAACGTTCAGCCAAAATTTAACGCTCGGGTAGTGCGCTTCTGACTCGCCTTTTTCAAATAAAAGCCCGTTTAAGATGATAAAATCACACTAAGCAAACCGGGCGAAAGCGCTCCCAGGGGCTAGTCCGCGTCCCCGCTCCGGTTAAAAAACTTTGCGCTCGTCTATACAAAACAAACACTGTCGCAAGCTCAATAAAGCGATTTATCCATCTTCATTACTTAAAGAAATGTTGTCTCTTTGTTTGTTTGGAAGATATTAAGCATGCTTAGCTTGCAACACATAGTTGATTCCTTTGCTAGTATCTTGGATACTTGGATCTGACTTTGGAAGGTAGGAGCTAATTGCTAATAATGGAGAGAAAGGAATCAGCCAGCATAGCGGGAGTGGCCTGGCATATGGGGAATGAGCAGCCTGAAATACTCAATATTCAAGTTTCCAAAATATTAATGAGATTATAGCAACCTGCAGCTATACGTTACAGCTTGTTAACGGAGTGTAAGGGGGAGGGCTGCCAAGCGGTTGTTATGCAAACGCTATAGCCGAACCTTAAAATGGAAACGCGGCTGGTATCTCTTTCATAGAAGTGTTAAAAAAAAAAAAAAAAAAAAAAAAAGAAGAAGAAGAAAAAGAAAAAGCTCCTCAGACAGCGAGTGCTGCGCTGTTAGCTGCGAGCTCCAGCCGTGCCGTGCGGAGCGCTCATCTGCCGGGGGGAGGGACCCCGGCCGAGGGATCGGGGCAGGATTTTGGTCTGCACCTTGCAACCTCTCCGTGTATCTGCAGCGGCATTACCCTGGAGGGCGGGACCTGGATGGGGCGAGCACCCCCCACCTCACGGCCGGCACCATCGGGACCCTCTCCGCGGGGGGCTGCCCCGAGTCGCGGCGGCAGCCTCTTCATCGTTGCTGGGCACGCAGCCAAACCAAAACAAATCAATAAAACAACACCCCCAAGCCCTCCAAATCAGTGACATTTTTTCTCGGCCTCCCCCACTCCCGTGAGGCAGCCCACGCAGTCCCCCAAGGAACGCGAGCACCAGCTCCTACAGCCCAGAAATAAACGCATGCCTTAAGCCAAAGGTGACCATTTCCCCCTTTTTTTTCCTCCCTTTTTTTAGGAAAGAAAATGACCCCACCGTTGAACTTTTCACCCTGCGGGACCGTACCCCACCTCGGAAGGTACGGGGTGGTGGGCAGGGCAAGAGACAGACCGGGATTATCGGGGGACTTGTGCCCTGTTTCTGCCGGAGAAAGCGACACTCTCAGTGGCTTCGCTCCTGCGGGGGCTGCTCGCTCCCAGCCGTGCCTGGTTAACTGATCGCCCCTCAGCCTCCCTCCCGCAGGTATCACCTGCTGAACCCAACGGAACCTCAGCACCGGCACGGCTCCGATTTAACTCCGGGTAGGGTGTCACGGGCGGGCTGTGGGCAAAGCACCACACAAGCCCCACTCAACCTCCCCAGGGGTTTAACTCGAGTCCAGGGGCCACATCCTGCTCCCTCGGAGACCTGCTTGCGTGTCCCCAAAACCCCAGCCCGTTCCTCACGGCTTACACCTCCTCTCGCGGGACAGACGAAGCTCCATGTGGGGAGCCGCTCGGGTTCCCGTCCGGAAGGGGCAGAAGGGAACGACGAGACTCAGCGGCAGTGACAGGACAGGCGGTAACGCCAAGCCCCTCACCCTGAACCTGTTGCAGTTACCCCTGCGACATAGAGCTGGGGCTGGATCCCGATGGTGCAGGAACCAGAGTTAGCCCTTCTCCAAGCGGGATATAGGACCTCCCTTATTCCCCTTCCCCGACCGGTGCGGTCTACAGGTTCCGGCGGCGATCCCGTCCCGTGGGTTGTCCTGCTCGCCCTCCGCCGCCGTGTTTTGAGACCATCCCAGCTCGGGGAGTGCGAGGAGAAAAGCTAAACTCGACCATGCTTTCAGGCTGGTTTTTTTGTTTTGTTTGTTTTCCCCACGTTTATTTGATCTCAAAAAAAATATACATAAAACAATGGCAGCTGGCTTTGCTAAAATTAAAATAAACGATTCTCGTCTTAGAAAAGTTGTTTGTTGTTTGGGTTTTTTTTTAAAAAAAGAGAAGCAGAAATAGTAGCAAACACTCCGTAATAAATACATTTCCTATTACCACAAAAGCAAAATAAAACGGACATAAAAGTTTGACACGACAGAACTGTTTTGTTGTGGTTTTTTTTTAAGAGAGCGTTAGGATCAAGTGGCTTAATTAAATATTGGTCTCCAATTGGCAGTTAGTAGCTTTCCTCTCGAAACCGCATGTCCAGCCGCTGATAAAGTGCTTGCTCCAAGTTCCCCCCAAAGACGCCGACGCGGTGCGCGAAGGCACATCCACCTTTTCTCCGCTATTTACAGGACAAGATGGTGCGTTATTTACTTTTGTGTGCGTGTGTGTTTCCACAGCGATACGACCCGGGGCAGCATCGGTGTCCTGGAAGAAGCGGGTGCGCGCCCGGGTGAGGAGGGGGCCGGCGGGGACCCCCAACCGCGAGGCCAGACTTGAGACCTTCTTGTGTATCACCTGCTCGCCGGCGGCGCAAGCCAGGCTCAGAAGTGGCGTATTGGCAGGAGGGAACATCAACGACTTCTAGGCAATAGAAACTTTGACATTGGTAACTAGAAATGAAACAAACCCACCAACCGACCCCTACAGATAGGGTGGGTAGAGTCATTCCCTAACAGCCATTCCCCCTGGACAAACCACGGGTGGGAGAAAAGGGGGCGGATTTCAAAGCGACCGAGGGGAGCCGATGCCATCCGAGACGGCACCGCGAACGGCTGCTGCACCCACGACGGAGTCTGGGCTCCGAACGGCGGCCGCGAACTTCAGGGCGGCACAGGGTAGGGGGTGCTGCAGACGGCGCCCCCGCCCTAGCTGGCCTCGTCCGAGTCGCTGTAGTGGGAGCGGGGCGAGAACTCCCCGTCGCTCCTATGGGACCGGGGCGAAGTTTTGCTCCTCTCCTGCGGAGGCTGCCCGGGCTGCGGCAAGAGGAGGGCTGGGGAAGGGGCTCTCTGTCCCATCAGGGCGCCCTCCGCAAAGGAGGGGAAATGCAGCGGGTCGAGCTGCACTGAGTAGCTCCCCGCGGCCGGCGGCGGGGGGAAACGAGTCCTGCCGTGCCCCGGGGGAGAGGCTCGCGGCGGCCCCGGCTGCGGCGCTGGCGGCCCCGGCGGCGGCCCGGTCCCGGCGGCGCAGGGCTGCTCGAAAGGAGCCCCGCGGTGCTCTGTCTTGCCGGGGGTGTCGGGTGGCGCGGCAGGGCTGTGCAGCAGCTCGGCCAGGGCGCTGATGTAGATCTGCGCCATCTGCAGCGTCTCGTATTTGGAGAGCTTCTTGTCGTTGTTGAAGGAGGGGATGACATTGCGCAGCTGGTCGAAGGCGTGGTTCAGCCCGTGCATCCGCCGACGCTCCCGCGCGTTGGCCGCCAGCCGCCGCTGCTTCTGCACGCCGCTCACCTGCGCCCG